>MU226169.1:1731736-1784054 GCA_018584345.1 Thuja plicata
GTTCATGTTTATGGGTTAATGAAGTACCTAGCATAATGTCTACCTTATTAATACTAAACTCTTACCTAAATGTTTAGAGGAAAGTGGTACAAAGGATAATAGATATTTATAAAATCAATATGATCTAATGGCATCAATTGATAAAAGGAATAATGATGTTAGACGATTAACTTATGTTTAATGAAAGAAATAAGTTAGTGAAATTTACCTTGGTGCATTAAAATTAATGTAGATCTTTTAAGCTCATAATTAAATGGATATCTTATGCATGTAAATAGTTTAGATAATGTTGCTTTAGTAGCGATGTTAGGGAACCTGTGAGGACTTAAGTTGAATAAATCTTGCATTCAAGTTGTAGAAAAGTATTTTTTTTATTTTAGAGATATGAAGTACAATGATGAATATTATTCTAGTTAAACAAAAAAAAAATATTACTTGCATCTTATAGATATTTTATGTCTTGTCCTCTCGGGATTCCTGGCGGGGCGTTACAGAGTCTCTCAGCTCTCTGTCCACTCACTATCTACATAAATTGAAATTTTAGGTAAAATCCTGCACACATACGTCCCGCCTTTTTAATTTTTTAAATCTCGTGGTTTACTGTTTAGATTGTAGAACTAGAATTAGGGTTTAATTTTGAATCACACCTGTAAATTATCCTGTGTATAATTATTTCAATTTTCCTATGAGTAAATATCATGATGGATAAAATAAATATCAAGATTACGAGTAAAAGGAAAAGACAGGAGATAGAGATAATAGACTTCCACAAACTGGTTAAAGCACTAGGTTTCACTGATGAATTTTATGATATTTATGATCCTGTTATCCATGTAAAAAAGCGAATCATGGAAATTAGATTTGCACTTGAAAATAAGTGGAAAGATCCAATGAAGGAGAAAAAATATTTTCCATTTTACATCATGGTAAAGGAAAAGACAAATAAAATTGCACTGTGCGTTGCTGGGTCGACACACATGGTGTTACCTCAACTATTCCCTTGTCCATAAATTATCATGGTCTACGCAAAAAATTATGATGAAAATTAAAAAAATTAACTATCAATAAAAATACTTAGGAGGAAATTTTTCGATAACCGAGAGTGAATTTTCTAATCTGTTGGACCTAGGGTTTGAAGCATAAAACTAAAATGTGCACATTGATTTGGGAAAGTTGGCAAAGAGTTATGAAAAATTATATGGAAGATAGAAAGATTAGTATATCAGAGGAATAACAGACAATTCTAGTTTGATCGAGATCATAAGCCTCCTGATGATTATGATATTTTTGTGCAATGGGTTCAAGATAGTATTTCCTTGCTAGAATTTTGTATGGGATTGGCAAGTAACAAAGAAGTGGGTACCAATATTCTTGAAATGATTTTTCATATTCATTGTGAATCAAAACCAGTAAGGTATAATTTTATTAAGCATATTTTTCATTGCATGCAAGAACAATTACTAATGACTAAAAGAGGTTCACAGAATACATTTAGATTTACAACCTACTTGTGCTATCTTATTTTATCAAAGCATATTGAAATATTTCAGACAAACAAGCTTCAAAGTCAGGTCCATAATCCAATATATCAATGAAAACCTGAGATAAGGATGACTGATAACAGAAGGAACTACAACCATTTTTTAGACTTCTTTTTGTCACCAATGTATCATAAAATTATAGGTACTCCAATGCCTAGATTGGTTGTGTCTTGTAGAGATTGCATTCAACTCAGAAGTGAAATACAATTGGCTAACTGGTGATTCATGGAAGACTACATTGTGTTAAGGTTTTATGGTTCAATGATAGAACCCTACAAACTTCCAATATATGTGAAAGAGAGGGTATTTGCATTGTAATATGTAGGGTAGATGGAGAGCACATATGTACTCTTTAATGGTCAGAAAAATAAAATGATATTTCCTTCCTTTCCTTTCTCGTTTGGAGGGTTCACATTTGAGAGAAGAGGGTTCAAAGTGGCATAGGTTTTTTTTACAATTTTTCACTTTGATGTTGACAATCACTGGCAGTATGATCCACTCAATATAATTGGAACAAATCTTAGAGAGAATGAGAACTGTGCAAGCAAATGTCAACATGAGAGTATGTCATGGATAAAAAAATAAAAACATGGAGTTCTAAGACGAGGTCAAAAAAGAGATGGAGAAATATGTCACTGAAATAATATTTCAATATAAGAATTGTCATCATAAATTATTGCATTGCACAAACAAAAAGGAAAATTATAGCCCGAGACATCCTACAATTTCTACCAGAAATTTGCCCAACCATTTATAAAATCAATTCCATCATACCTAGTGGATCAATGTAAATATCGTAATTTGACTCAAACCAAAATTTCTAATTTTTGGGAAATGAGGAAGAATCTCGGTGAGCCAAACACCTATGCAGATCTTTATGAAGTGGAAGAGGATCAAATATTTAGAAATTTTTGGAATAAGGAGCATCTAGTTGAAGCATATCATAGTGATGATGATCATGAAGATAATAAGTATGAGCGGGCTTCTACGTATCCCACATCAACTGATTCCACTCCCAAAACTACTATAGTCTATCCAACTTTTAGTGGAGTCGATGCGTCCATGAAAGAAAAATATACCAAAGGGGTAGAGATTATAGAAAAAATGGGTTTTCCAGGTTTGTGTGGTCTAGGTCCCGTAGGAAAAGGGCCTTGGTTTCCAGTTGACACACCAATTCCACCAAAACATATTGAGACACCAGTCCTTAGAGTTGAATTATCAGGTTCATCACAAAAAGGTAGTACTTAGTCTCATACCCTTTCACCTTCATTTGTTCTATCTTTAAATCCCATTCCACCTTTTCCAAACACTCATATTCAATAAGAATCAAGTGCCACTGCCACTGGTGGGGATGTCATGGGTAGTACTAGTGATCCAAATTGGACATTATGAATGGACATGAAAATAGTGGATCTCATAGATCAAGGAAGTGTAGAGAAGCAAAAGGTTATGACAACAATGTCAATGGTGAGTCCAAAAATTGCCACACCTTGAGGACAAAATCCTCATAATATTCCAAAAACTCCACTTTCTATTGATAGTGGGACATGATTAGGAATGGGTCAAGGTGTTGCTAATCCTCATGATGCAATTATTAGAACCGTGGGCATAGGTGGACGAGTGTACATCACTGCAAGTTTTATTTCACCTTTCAAACATTCAATTATGTCAGTGAACCCATATTTTTGTTACAATGATTTTCTAACTAACTTTGAAAAAACAAAAAATAAGAATAGAAAAAATACTAAGATATTGAAGAGGGATTTAGTTGTTTCAACTCATAATGCAGAACCTACATCGAATAGGATATTTCCCACATATGACCCAAAAAAATAAATAATGGTGTTCATGGCTGTTTTGCCCCTAGCAAGAGATAATAATCCACTAGAGAGTCAATTAGATCCATCTAAATTTCACGTTAGCACCCTCCAAATGGATTTATCCAAAATTAAAAATGTGGTCAAGATAAATGTGTCAAAAATGACCAACCAAGTGGTCTATAGCTCATTGATGAAGTTGGACAGAGAGAGAAAGGAAATCTTGTGGAAAAAATAGAAACATTAGAGGTGGACCTAGAAAATGAAAAGGCAAAGGAGAAAGAATCAGATAATAGGTGCAAATAATTAGAGAAAAGGATAAAAAATTCTTCCTCTAAAGAAGCAATTTCATATCAAGAACATATGGAGGCAGAACTGGATATTCTTAGGAAAAAATTGGAAGGGAGCAATAAAAAACTTAAGGATGAAAAATCCTCTTCACCACGTTTATAAAAAAGCATGGAGACTATGGTACAAGAGAACAATAATTTAAATAAGGATTTGGAGAATGAGAGGGTAAAAGAAAAACTGTGGGAAGAGAAAGAAGAGGAAATAGGAAAACATAGTGAACACTAGTTGTCAAAATTGAGAGAAGGGCTACAGAAGGAAAATAATAAAATTAGAACTTACAAAAACAACTTGAATGACAAAGTAAAAAATACAGTCAAGAAAATAAAACATGACATTTGGGGGAAAATAAAGACGAGTGGTGATAGGGTGTGTGATTGGTTTCAATTAAATGAAATTCTTAGAGATTTTTTTGGGAAGCTCAAAGAGCACGTTGAGAAAAAAAATCTTTATCAAAGAGAGAATATTGCAAAATAGATTTTGTAACACATCAACACAACTAGTGACATGCATTTGGAAAGAAGGGGAATTCATGGCCGCATTCGTGCAACAATAAAGGCAACATCTGGCTTTGAAAAATGTCATAAACTATGGGAAGGAGAGGAAATTCTAGCCTTAGATGGGAGAAAGCTCACCAAGAAGAATAAAAAAAAACCGAATGATAAGTCTTGGTTTGTCAAATCTTGGTCTTGGTCCTACTAAATCATCAACAAAATTTGTTGGAAGAGAAGCTTACAAAAAAATGTTGGAGGACACAGTGATGTATGATTTAGGAAAGCTTCCTCAGGACACAACTCATGATGGCATTGCAAATTGCTTCAAACAATTGACAAATTTGAATGTAGTATGGGATGGATCATTTCTTTCATGCCACTCATCCAAGTATGGATGGTTGACGAGGTTGCGGGTCATTTACTATAACTTGAAAAATATGGACCTTCTGAATGATGCAAAATGGAGCATCCTAAACAAAATGGCAAAATCATCTCTTCAATAATAGCATGTGAAACTACTTTTAATCATCTCTATATTTTAGTTCTAATGGCTTGAATTGAGTTTAAAGTTTGAACTTTATTTTTTGAACAGGATAAATGTGGCATATGCTAATCTACTAAACCAACCTGTCAAATGCAGAAATGTACAGTTGTAGAGAGGTTGGGAATTTAATTTTGATGTTGAGTCTTCACATGAGGAAAATAAACTTGAAGCTTTTGTTGCTCCATTGTTTCTATAAAGGGAATTCAGGTTCATTTGCTAAGGGTAATGAAATTGAAATTGGGTATTGACTTTTGCAAAAAGAATCACACAGAGTTATGTAATTACTACTACTAATGACTGAATTGTATCATATTTGTAAATAAGTTAATGAGAATCTCTATGAATTGCCATATTTTCAAAAAATAATGAAAATCTTCAAGAATTGTACCATATGAGTTGAATAATGAAAATGAAAATCAATATTAATTGTAGAATCGATGACATTATCAACCACATTCATGTTTTTGGCATTGGAATATGCTATTATGCATGATTGATGATGAGATACAGATAGTATACTATAGTAATAAGTTTAATAAATAACTAGGACCTGCTACTTTGACAACGGTTCAAGTTTCCACATCATCTCATTATCGGGATCCTCGGATTCCTTGCCATCAACTTTATAGCTTCCTTGGTTCTACACTATGTTTTCTTCACTCTACATACCTCCACTTAACTTCATCTCAAGTTCAACACTACCAGTTGTATGCACCCTAAAATGGTCGCCTAGACTATGGGCCCCATTTATCATTTTACCAATTTATCAATTTCCAGAATCAATGCTTTGGATCAATTTCAATTCAAATCAATTTCCTTGATCAAATTGCGATTAATTCAATTTCAATATTTCCTAAGGTTTGATCTTTTTTATTTAATTAAAATATTTAATCTCCCTTTTAATTAAATAAAATTCATCTTATTTAATTAAATTAAATTTCTCCCTTTTAATTAAATTAAATTCATCTTAGTTAATTAAATTAAATTCCTTCCTTTTAATTAAATAAAATTCTTCTAATTTATTTCATTATAAAAGAAAACCCCTCTTTTAATTAAATAAATAAAAATCCCCACTTAATGCACTTTATTTGATGAAAAAATAAATAAATTAAATAAAAAATTAAATAAAAATCTTTTTTTCTTCACATCTTTCTAAGTGGTGGGCTTTTTGCTTTAATGAGCACATAGATAAACCAAGATTTAATCTCCACCATTGCTCATTTCTTTTTGCCGCTTAATTTCAACTGTTCACTTTTCTTTATAAGGAAACCTCTCCTTCTCATTCTCATATAGAATTTTTAGGTATTGTTATGCTATAGGTTTGGAGAGCGATTTTGGAGGAGAATTTGAGCACTCAAGCTTGGATATTGCAACTTCTCTCTTCTTTTCTTCTTCTTGCCTCCATGGCTATTCATGTAGATTAGATTCGTGTTTCCTTTCATAGATTTAATCTTGCATTTGTATTTTTTTCATAGAATAATCATGCATTGTTATCATTTAGATTAATTTCCTTTCATGCATTGCAATCATATAGAATAGTTGTCATTTTCATGCATTGAATCTCTCATTTCATGGTTTACTTGCATGGGCACAACTAGGTCAATCTGGGGCCTCCATTACAAACCTTTGCGCTCCATTACTAGAGAGCTATGAGTTGATATTTGAGGCCTCATTCTTGAGCAACCTTGAATGGAATGATTCATAGAAGTGTAACACATTTTCATCATACCTTTTTGGCACCCACTGTGGGGAAAAAGATTTGTTTTCTGTCATTATAGTTATTTTTTGTCATTTATTTTCAGATTTCTGTATTTTTCGTACTTTTGTAGGGAAATTTCACACGAGATTTTATAGGTCTGCAGGCGAGATTTTGCTGGATTCTAAGTTTCTTTGTGCGGATCTGTGCAAATTTTTGTGCGGCTCTATGTGAATCTTTGTGCGACATTCAGCACCAGGCCGTGATCTGATTTATTCTCTATTTTTGTACTTTTTTTGCACTTCTTCGTGCGAGATTCTGTGAATCTTTGCGTGGCACTGTGCAAATCTTCGCACGACACTGTGTGAATCTTCACGCAAGATTCCACACCAGAGATCTATTTTTCATTGATACATTTATATATCTCTATTTTTTTTGCTAACCACTAATGTTTACTATTTCTAGTGGTTTGTGATTTGTTGTTGTTGTTGCTGATTTGGACTTGCTTGTATAAACAACAAAATGATTCGCGTTGCATTGGATTCAAGATATTTTGTTGATGTCTATAACATTTGGATTTTGGAAATAAAATGAACCTCTCATGTGTTTAGCTTGAGTGTTTCTTTCTTTCATAGATCAAATTTCCAATTGGTGCTCTAAAAATGGACCTAGATTTTCTTTCTTGCATATATGTTTCACATAGTAATTAGGCCCTATGAACACTATTTGTGGCAATCTTGAGAGAGTGAGCTTCATTCACTTTTTTTACATGCAAAGCTCTTCTTGACGATAGATCCCCTTGTAGGTAGGGAAGGATTTGTTTTTATCTCATTGGTCAACTTGGTTTGGGCTTCAAATTTTGGCCATACTTTCTCTCTTTTGGGAGATTGGTGTCATTTGTTGTTGTGTGAACCTTGGATGAGGTGATTTTAAATTAGTGGCTCAATTAATCTGTTTTCTATGTTTTGGTGAGGTGAAGAGGCTAGAGGATTATGCTATTTTTCCTTTTGGGAGAATCATAAACTTGGAACCCTTGAATCCGAACCAAGTCCCCATGTGGTCCATATTGTGAGTCTTCCTTGTTAGAGAAGGTTAACCATAGTGGACACTCCCTTTATTGGGTAAACCATGTGGATGAAACCTCAAGTGGTAATAGCCATTTTTTCCATGGTAGCAACAACCGCTATATAAATGTCCTTGTGGAAGAAATCTTCACGGGTGTAGTTTCTTGTGGGTTGTCAGATCTCTTCAGCAGCTCCTGATTGATTAAATTCTTAGACTGTGTCAAAACCTCGGTGCACCGGGATTGGATTTCACCCACTTGAGATTGCAAAAGTTGCAGAGTCAAACCATTACTAAGAACCATAGTGCAACCAACTTTTTATTCTATAGGAATATGTGCGTGATTGGGAAAATATTTTGAGAACATACACAAGTTGCATTCTTATGGAGTAGAAATACTATGACACTATCCATGTTCATGTGCAAGGTTGCTTTGTCCCTTGCTCATTTTTTGAAGACATTGATTGCTTGAACTCCCTGATTTCTATATTGCATGCCTAATTCATGATAAAATCTGTTAATGCATCTAGTTGGTCAATTAAAACAATTGAAAAGTGAGTTCTATGTCCTTTCCTCGTGTGAGAAAACTATTTCTTCATACCATTCACTGCATTTCCTCACACGGCTCTCTGAGAATCCTTGCACGATATTTTGCAAACTTGTTGTCAGTTTACTGTTATCCTGTCACACCAGTCAGGTCTTTCTTTGTGCGGCTCTAAGCATTTTGTCAAGTGGTCCTGTGCTAATCCTCACATGAGAAAGCATTTTGTCACGTGAAACTGTCTGCCAGTGAGCTATTTGCTATCATTTTGAGCCTGTTTAACTTGTTGTCCTATCATTTTTGGTTTTCTGGGTTGATCCGGGTCAGATTGGATTACTTACCTTGCTATTAGAAGGTTGTTTTTTCTTAGGATTATTGCATTTGACCTCTTGGATTAGCAATCTTTGATTTCACAAGTGACCTTGCTTGGCACTTGGTGAGCTAGAAACTGTCCTTGTTGAAAACATAAACCTTTAGATTCTTTGATAATACACTTGGAGAGTTTTGGTAGTCTCTTGTCCATCCACTTTCACACAAATTCAATTTCAATTAATATAAATTGGGTAAGACCATCCTCCTGATCCATATGTGCTAGGGTATTCACCTGAATTTATTGGACACCTCTATGGCATTGTTGGCTTATGCCTCTTGCAATATTTTATCTTATCACCTCCTTTTGGACAAGTTAATGCCTTTACTATCCTAGTTTGGTACCAACATTTATTAGGGTAATCCTATCAGCTAGTACTTTTTTCTTTCATGCCAGTTACAACAAGATATCAAGTAAATCAAGGAAAATGACCTCAAGTGGTTTTTAACCAATTACCCCTAGTTTAAACTCGCCAAAAACATAAGGGAAAAGGACCCATATTTGATCAATCACCTAGGAATATCTCAAAAGTGTGGTTTGATTCCAAGAGTCATCTTAGTGAGTTGGGTACCCCCTTAGTATCTTCTCGCTCTTCTATGGATATGAGTTACACAATGACTCAGACAGAGAGGGAAGCCATGGATAAACGTTATGATGATATGTTTTCAAAGAGTAGAGATGCTATTTCATTCAGTGGTTCCTCTCATAACAGTAGACTAGCCTCACCCCTTATTTCAACAAGATATCTAGATGCACACCAAAGGGATGAGAGAGAGAGGTAAGAGACATGCTTATGACAATAAGTTATCACAACATGAGAACCAAGGAGATGAACTTTATGATACTCATGTCAATACAACTTATACCAACAACTTGTTTCAAAATTCAAGACCAAGCTCACCTCTTAAAATATCTACCAATTACATGATTGAAAGACTCAAGAGGATTGAGTGTGAAAAGAAAGCATTCCAAGATGAACAAGTTCATAAGGAAGAACAAATTAGATGCCTAGAGATGGAGAAACAAACTTTGATAGAAATGGAAAAGAAAGCCTTTCAAGAAGATCAAGATAGGCTCTTGGCTTGACAACTCAATGATCCATTCAATAATATGCATGTTAGTGGTGGAAACAGTTCTCCTCCATCCACTCCTCCTAGGACTCCACGAAGTAGGAGACATTCAAGATCGCCATTGCAATCTCCTAGCCCTAGAGGAAGAAGGGTTTCTAGACATGATCATTATAGGAGACCAACACCTCCTAGGAACTCAAGGAAACCTTCCCAACATGCTCATTATGGTTCACAATATGGGGGTAGTAGCGTGATCTTTGATTGTACCTCCCAAGACTTTATGAAAATGTAACAAGAGCCACTTTTTCAACAGTATGTGGAGAAATATTTGGAGAAAAACAAGGATAAGTTCCTAGAGATTCTAATCAACAAGGGTGATAGGGCCTCTTACAACTTTGATGTGGATAAAAAGATTAAGAAGCAAGGTCCATCCCAAGAGGAGAAGATCAATGAAATGCAAAGAACAATGGACAAGATGTTCACACCTAAGAATTCTTTCTCATTGGGCTCGATTTGTCCTAATCCTTTCGATAAGAGTGTTGACATGAAAGAATTTCCTAGAAAGGTTGAAATTCCTCAATATGACAAATATGATGGGAGTGGAGATCCACATGATCATGTGCGCCAGTTTTATACCACAAGTTTTGAGTTCCATCAAGATGAATCTTATCTCATGATATTATTCCCATGAAGCCTTAAGGGACAAGCAATGGAATGGTTCACCAACATAACTCCCCCCGTTATGAATTTCAAAGAGCTTTTTCATAGATTTGTTCTACACTTTGCATACAACCTTTCAAGATCAATCACCATGTTGGAATTATGCAATTTAAAGCAAAATCAAGGGGAATCCTTTGTTAATTTCTTGCAAAGGTGGAGACAACAATGCTCTCGCTACTCTAGAACCATTCCTGAAAATGAGAAGATTGATATCCTTGTTAGAAACTTGGTTCCCGAATTGCGGTATGAAGTTAAGAAAATGGCTTTTGATTCATTTGACACCATGGTTGAGACCACATGTAGAATTGAGGATGTTTTAAGAGAAAAAGGAATTTTGACTAAACATGGTAATGAAAACAACAATGGTCAAAACAAAAACTCTAATAAGGATAAAGGGAAGAACCAACATTGGAATAGGAACAAAAAAGTGGTTAATGTTGGAGTTGTGGATTCCTCCCAACCTAAAGATCAACCTGTGCTCCACTTATCTAGTGTTGTTCAAGCTACAAGCTCAATACATCCAATCAAAAAGAAAGTAAGCCAAGTTACCAAGGTAAGCCTAAGAGTGAAAGACGTCAATTTGCAAAACTTGGTGAGTTAGATGAGGAAATTTTAAAGAAACTTTTGGCTAACAATCTGGCCCATCCTCAAGATGCCATGAATTTTCATATACCAGAAGTTAAACCACATTGGTGGAAGGATAAAGCCTTTTGCATATTTCATAATGGTATTGGACATGACATTGAACACTGCTGGAAACTCAAGCATATCATTCAAGATCCTATTGAGAGTGCACAACTTACAATAGATGGATTAAACACCAACACCAATCATAAGGCAGTCAAGGAACCTTTTCCGATATATGAAAGGGGGAAGACCTCTAAAGTTAAGAATGGAAAAGCTGAGATCAATTATACTTACATAGATGCGGAGAATACTATCAACATGCTTGAATTTGTGGAAGAAAATTTTAACATGATGAGTGGAAGAGATCCTTATGGTTATGATTTAGAAAAATACTCTCCTCCTATTTTTGATAAAGAACCTATTGTGGTGCAAAGGGGTCCCAAATCTAGAAGTTCATCTCAAGCCCTTAATGCTATTACCCGAAGTCAAGGTCCCGTTGTCATTAGAGGACCCAATTCAAGCCAGTCAAGTAAACCTAAGCAAGTGGCATTAAATCAAGTCACCTTGAAACTAGCTGTTAATCCTAAATTGAGCTATACCCTTGTTGATCAGTTGCAGAGAACCCCAACTCATTTTTTGATCTTTGAGCTCTTAGATTTGTCCCTAAGACATAAACAAATCCTTGAGGATGCTTTGTGTATGACAAATGTCCCAAACAACTTAGATATTGATCAATTACAGAATATGGTTAATCACATTGCTACCCCTCATTACCTTACATTTTTAGAAGATGATGATAAAGCTTTGAGCCATCCACACAATCTTGCCCTTCACATTGAGGTCATGATCCATCGCACCCATGTCAGGCGCATATTGGTAGATGGGGGTGTTGGGTTTAATATTTGTTCCTTTAGTCTTTTGAAAGAAGGGTTATTCTGAAGAGGTTATAGATACCAGAAAAATGATTACTATCAAAGCCTATGATGAGGAAATGAGAAGTTCCAAGGGGTTGGCCATCGTTCCTGTTAGGATTGGCCCTATTCAAAAGGATATTTTATTTCAAATAGTTGATGCTGGACCCCTTGCATATAATATCTTACTTGGTAGACCATGGATTCATGATATGCAAGCGGTGTCATCTACCTACCATCAGTGTGTTAAGTTCCCCTACAATGGAATAGAGATTTGTATACCTGGGGATAACACTTTATCTATTAATTTGATTTCAGTAGGGGCTCATGTTCCCCCCAATAGAGAAGCAGAATATTTTGATGGAACCTTAGCTGAATGTAAAGACAAGATTAAGTCAATAGACCTTGGTATGGAGGGTATCAACTCAACTCCCTCACAACATTACTAGTTTCACCTCAGTTTTATGGTGTTACTTCAAAAGAAAAGAAACCTTCCTCTTCAGCTATGTCTTTATTTGGAAAATTTGTAGAATCATCAGTGCCTATCCAAGATGAGAAAGAGGAAACATTTGTTAGAGACTAGATCTATAGAGAAGAGAAATACATGCATAATGAGAACTTCTCTCCCTCTCCTAAGGCTTATGGAAGAGGGTATACTTTTGTCAAAAACATGGGCTATCTTGGATACGGCCCTCTTAATCATAATTTGGATGCTACGTCTGAACCTCTTGATCATGCTCAATTTGGACGCAAGTCTAAGAAACCTGTTGGCCTAGGATTTGAGAATTACAACAAGCACACTAATCCTCTCTTTGAAAACTTTGATAGTGACAATGAACTAGAGTATGTACCTAATTTGACAAATCAGCAAGATATGTGTGAAGATTGGGTCCCTTCCACTAATCTCCTTTGGGGAGATTCAGATATTTCAGTCACCCATGCATCAGTTGCAACTTTAGAACAAAAATCAGATATAGAAGATCCTTTGAGAGAGCGTCAATGAAAGAATCTTGTTCATTTGATGGAAAGAGAAAGTGCTACTTTTGATCAAACTGGACCTTCTACATCATGATGTCCGAAATCTTCATGGTGTAAGAATCCTAGTCACAGTTTAGATATAAGTTCTAATGAGTATGAATGGGAATATTTTTCAGAGCCCTCCATAGTTGATAGATACATTGATGTTGTTAACACTTATAGTTTCGAGGTAGCCAACGAGTCACGTGTGGGATTAGAGGATTTGAACCCATGTGTTGCCTTAGTGGATGATTGTTTGCTTGTTAGGATGAATCGTGATTTGGGTAGCTTAGAGGGATACTTGATGGACTCTAACTCTTTGGTCACCAGCGATAATACCATTCACGTTTATAACCTTGAACCATTCGTTGACTTACCTCTTTTTCATCCTAACCTCATTGATTAGTCCCAATGCTATCAAGAACCTAAGCTTTCAACATTCCAAAATGATTATGAGATAGCTTGTTATCTAAATGCCATTGAACCCGTAATCTCTTCCCCCAGTGAAATGGCTACCAGTATGACAGAGCCACACATCAAGTACCTTAGTCACAAGATAAAAAGAAAAGAAAATCAAAATAATAGGAGTTCTGATGACAAAAACCACTATGTGGCAATGTCAGAACCAAAAAAAGTAAAAGGAAATGACGTATCCAAGGGTGAAAACCTCTCTAAGGTGCCTAAGGATGAGGTACTTGATCATCTCCCCAGCTATTTTCAAGATTGATCTTCAGTGCTTATTGAAACAACACAAGTAGTCAATTTGGGTACAAATGAGGCTCCACAAATAGTACACTTGGCTGAGTCCTTGTCACCTCAAGAAAAAGAAGCTTACACTAAGTTCTTACAGAAAAAGAAGATCAATTTTGCATGGAATTATTCAGATATGCTAGGATTGGACATAAATCTTATCATGCATCACTTATCTATAGCTCCAAATGTCAAACCAGTTAAACATAAATTGATAAAGATGCATCCTCACATAACTCTTCTAGTCAAAGAAGAATTAGAGAAAATCCTTGGTGCAAAATTCATAAGAGCTATTGTCTATGCTGAATGGATATCAAACATTGTACCAGTTTTGAAACATGACAAATCCATTCGAGTTTGCACATATTTTAGAGATGTCAATAGAGCATGCCCAAAGGATGACTTTCCACTCCCTAATATAGACATGATAGTGGATATGACTACGGGTTATGAGATTTTTTCCTTGATGGATGGATTTTCTGGGTATAATCAAATTAAGATAGCTCCTGAAGATCAAGAAAACACTGCATTCACTTGTGCATGGGGTACCTATTGTTGGAACGTTATGCCTTTTGGATTAAAAAATGCAGGGGCTACCTATAAAAGAGATATGACAACTATTTTTCATGAAATGATGCATAAAAATATGGAAGATTATGTGGATGACACCTTGGAAAAGTCTAAATAAAGAGATACACACTTAGACGATTTGGAAGTCATTCTAGATTGCATGGAACAATTTCAACTAAGGTTAAATCCTAAGAAGTGTGCATTTGGAGTCACCTCTGAAAAACTACTTGGCTTCATCATTTTAGCAAAAGGAATAGAGGTGGACCCTGAAAAAGTTCAAGCAATCATAGATATGCCACCTCCTAAAAATATTAGTCAAATGAGGAGTCTTCAGGGACGTCTTCAATCTATAAGGAGATTTATTTCACAATTGGCAGATAGAGCTCAACCTTTCAACAAGAACTTACATAAAGGAGTCAAATGTGTTTGGAATGAGGATTGTCAAAAGAGCATAGATCAAATCAAGAAATATTTGGAATATCCTCCTATTTTAATGCCTCCTATCCCAGGGAAACCACTTATTCTATAAATTTCAGCAATAGAATCTTCCTTGGGGGCATTACTAGCTCAACTTGATGAAAATGGGAAAGAAAGAGCAATATATTACATTAGTTGTACTCTTGTTTCATATGAGGTTAACTACACTAGCATTGAGAAAGCTTGCCTTGTTGTTGTGTTTTCTTCCCAAAAGTCATGAAATTACATGCTTGTGCACACTATACACCTCATAGAAAAAATAGATCCTCTCAAATACTTGCTAAGTAAGGCTTCCCTCACAGGTAGACTTGCTAAATGGATGAAGATACTTTTAGAATTTGACATAGAGTACATTGAGCGTAAAGAAATCAAAGGATAAGCCATAGCAGATCAATTGGTTGATTTCCCATTACAAGATAATGCACCTATTCAAGTTGACTTCCTAGATGAGCACCTCATGTATATGACTGAAAGAACATGGAAGATGTTCTTTGATGGATCTTTTATGCAAAATGGTTCAGGAGATGGTGTGTTGTTTGTTTCTCCTCATGGGTACATGATTCCTAAGTCTTACAAATTATTGTTCCCATGTACAAACAATATTGTTGAGTATGAATCTTTAACAAATAGACTTAAGATGGCCATAGAATGGAGAATCACAAAGTTACACATCTATGGGGATTCACAGCTGATAATCAACCAAGTTAATAATCAATATCAAACAAAACATGAAAAAATGGTACCTTACAAGAAAATGGTTGATTCGTTGAAATGCTACTTCACACTTGTCACATTTCAGCAAATCCTTAGAGCAAAAAATAAAGCAGCTGATGCTATGGCTACACTTGCTTCACTCCTTCAGTTAGAGAAACATGAATCCAGATTTGAATTCCTGGTGGAAGAGCTACATCACCCTATCTTTGACTCCCAAGAAATCCATGTCATTTTTACCCTTGTTGGTCATGAGTCATCCCATTATGGTGCCATTTACTCATATCTTTATGATGGCATTATACTTGAAACCTTTAACCGATATGAATGCAGAAACCTTACCTGAAATGCCTCTCGCCATTCCCTTATCATTGGTTATTTGTATAGAAGGGGTCTAGATGGAACTCTTCTTAGATGCTTAGAAAAGGAAGAATTCGACCAAGCATTAGTTGACATTCATGAGGGCATTTGTGGGGGACATTCCAATGGTCTTGCCATGGCTTGAAGGTTTCTTAGGGCAGGGTACTATTGGCCTATGATGTAGATTGATGCAGTAGATTTTGCAAAGCCATGTGAAAAGTGTCAAAAACATGGTAACCTAATACATGCTCCAGGCAGGGAGCTCATTCCTTCTATATCTCATTGGCCATTCCAGCACTGGGCCTTTGATCCTATTGGGCAGATTCATCCCAACTCATCAGGTGGACACAAGTTTATTATTACTGCTACTGATTGCTTCACTAAATGGGTAAAACGTGTCCCACTTTCTGTTGCCTCGGGCAAGATAGTCTCTCTATTCATTCTGAACAATATCATCTGTCGATATGGAGCACCTTCCAAGATTATTACTGACAACAGAGGCCATTTAAAAATAAGGACCTTAAACAACTCTGTAAGAAATTCAAGATTAAACAACATTGGTCCTCCATTTACTTCCCGCAAGGAAATGGTCAAGCAGAGGCATCAAACAAGACCATTCTTAAAATCTTGCATAGAACAATGTGTAAGAATGGTAGAGATTGGCATTTACAGATAAATCCAGCTTTGTGGGCCTATAGAATGAGTATTTGTACTCCTACTAGGGCTACTCCTTTTGTCCTTGCATATGGCGCTAAAGTAGTGTTACCTTTGGAGGTTGAGATTCCTTCACTTCGAGTTTCTCTCCACGGTCTAGTTACAGATTGAGACTACGACGCAATGAGACTTCAAGAGTTAGAACTTCTAGATGAAAAATGTCAAGCATCATTTGACCATATGAGGGTTTATCAAAAGCGTATGGCCAAAGCCTTCAACAAAAAGGTCTTTCCTATAGAATTCCAAGTGGGAGATCTTGTCCTACGTGAAAATCCTAAGAATCAATAGCATAGAGATCAAAAGGGCAAATTTGAACCTAATTGTCTTAAACCTTACATCATTACAACAACTTTTGGGACTGGTGCTTATTTACTATCTAAAGAAGAGGGAGAACAGCTCCCTAATCCTATCAATGTCTTTCACCTAAAGAATTTATATCCCTGATGCCCATTTTGTTTGGGGGCATCCTTTGTACATAATTATTAATCCTGAAAAAATCCAAAAAAAATGAAATATTGTCAAAAATTCTAAAAATCAGAAAATGTCCTAAAAAATGATCATCTTAGTGAAAACCTAGCAATAGACGCTTTTATGTATCTTCAAAAAAATTATATATTCCAAAAATACAAAAAAATCAAAAATTCAAAAAATTCAAAAAAATAGAAAAAGTGCCTTGGTGAAAACCTAGAAATAGGTGCCTTGGTAACAAAAATTCAAAAAAAATATAAAAAGTCCTGAAAAGAAAAAAATAAAAAAATAGAAAAAAATGAAAATATTGTAATAAAATCTAAGTGGTGAAAACCTGGAAATGGACACTACTTGAGGCCTTTGCACCCCTGTTTCTTAGTGCATGTCCTTGACACTTATCTTTTCTCCATCATTCCTTGTCCTTGTTGCCTTAGTTTGGAATTGGTCTTTTCCTTTGTCTAGGGGGCATAACTGTGTTAGCTTTGGTCTCTTAGATGTGTTAGTCTTCAGGACATCTCACAAACGGTGTTTTTCAACATCACCCAAACTTTATTTTTCAATACAACCCTTGACATCGAGTATTTTTCAACACTTACCGGTTTGGTCTTACCCCATTTTTTCATGTGATCTTACCTGCTTGCAAGCATTTGATTCTTATCCTCGGAACTCAGTATCAGTTAACACACTTAAATTTTTAAACACAACACTTAATGCTTGATCTATGTCATGATCTTTTCTTTGTGTGCTGACTATTATTAATTTTCGTTGAGTTTCCTTGTCTAATAAGTCTCTTCGAGATGCATAGCTAGAGGACTTGGGGCATGGAATATGTTTTTATTTGCTTCCTACTTTATGCTTCACTATTTTTACACAACTGTTCTGTTAGACATCATGGCCTCTATGCCTTGATGCGAGCAAGGTTTTTCTATATTAAATTGGGTAAGATAACATCATAGTCATCTTGACCTTTATGTCTTTGATGCTTATGTTATAATCTTTCCACATTCCAATTTGATATGAATCACATTCATATCTTCATAGTTACACTTGTGACTAGTGATGATTGTGTGATTTTCCGATGTCTATTAATAATGGCCCAATGATGAAAATAAGTTCCTTAACATTCTCTAATGAATGATGAACACAAATTCCTATGTTACAATTGCTCTATTGCAAGTACACCTTTGCATTTTCATGTAGCTTTCATTGTTAAACCTCATGTTAGTTTGCATTTTTAGGCTGCATTATGAGTTTGAGAAGGTTTCCTTCATCTTTCTTATGGACTTTTAATCAACTGTGATCATGTTTGATCTTCATTTCCTTATCTTCTTGTGATCTCAATTGAAATTTTCTTTCTTAAATAGTTGATTGATTTTGGGGCATTCTCTTTCCTAAGGCAAATTCTCTTTCTTCTCTCCATTTCTTTCCACCTCTTCCAAACTTCTATCTTTCATTCGCTTTCACCCCACTTCTTCTTCTTCTTCTTCCTCTTCTTCCAATTCAACCTTCAGGCATAATATTTCATGCTTCATGATCTACCTTGGTTTTGTGACCCTTATATCTTTCATCTTCCATCAAGAACCTTATCTTTAGTTTGATTTGATCAAATTTATCAATTTTTTTGTCTCTCCTCTATCTCATTTTGATTTTGATCACGAGGGGGCAGTAGCTATCAAACTCCAATCCTTGATTCAACTTTATCAATCCTATCATTTGTTCCACTTGGGGAAACCTTGCTTGAGATTCTTATCTCGGACATGTCAATTATTTATTTACAATGGTGTTGACCTTGTCTTATTTGCAATCAACTTATCTTTGTTCTGATGTCAATTACTTATTTACAACGATGTTGATGTCTCTGTTGTTTTGTGATCCCAAATCAATCTCACACTTCAACTGCATTCTTTGACTACATGTGTTCCCAAAATTATCACACATTAGTCAAAGAGGGGCAAATGTATGCACCCTAAAATGGTCGCCTAGACTTTGGGCCCCATTTATCATTTTATCAATTTATCAATTTTCTGAATCAATGCTTTGGAACAATTTTAATTCAAATCAATTTCCTTGATCAAATCACAATTAATTCAATTTCAATATTTCTTAAGGTTTGATCATTTTTATTTAACTAAAAGATTTAATCTCCCTTTTAATTAAATAAAATTCATCTTATTTAATTAAATTAAATTTCTCCTTTTTAATTAAATAAAATTCATCTTATTTAATTAAATAAAATTCCTCCTATTTAATTAAATTAAATTCTTCTAATTTATTTAATTATAAAATAAAACCCCTCTTTTAATTAAATAAATAAAAATCCCCACTTAAAGCACTTTATTTGATGAAAAAGGAAAAAAATTAAATAAAAATCCGTTTTTTCTTCACATCTTTCTAAGTGGTGGGCTTTTTGCTTTAATGAGCACATAGATCAACCAAGATTTAATCTCCACCATTTCTTATTTCTTTTTGCCTCTTAATCTCAACCGTTCACTTTTCTTTATAAGGAAACCTCTCCTTCTCACTCTCATATATAATTTTTAGGTATTGTTATGCTACAGGTTTGGAGAGCGATTGTGGAGGAGAATTTGAGCACTCAAGCTTGGATATTGTAACTTCTCTCTTCTTGTCTTCTTCTTGCATCCATGGCTATTCATGTAGATTAGATACATGTTTCCTTTCATAGATTAATCTTGCATTTGTATTTCTTTTCATAGAATAATCATGCATTGTTATCATTTAGATTGATTTCCTTTCATGCATTGCAATCATATAGAATAGTTGTCATTTTCATGCATTGAATCTCTCATTTCATGGTGTACTTGCATGGGTACAACTAGGTCAATCTGAGGGCCTCCATTACAAACCTTTGCACTCCATGACTAGAGAGCTATGAGTTGATATTTGAGGCCTCATTCTTGAGCAACCTTGAATAGAATGATTCATAGAAGTGTGACACATTTTCATCACACACTAGTACATGAGCCACTAAAATCATTGTTTATGGCACTCCCACTTTGGTTTGAAATGTTTCCCAACCCTCTTCTATGAAATTTCTTCCTCCACACTTTATGTGCCCTATTGTAAGGAAAAGTATGGACATCATACCTGGATGTATAGAGCCTCAGGAAATTTTCAAAATTCTTGTCTAGTTTGTTTCTTACCTTTGACTTTAGGAACCCCAAAGCACTAAAAACTTGATCATCCTCCACTGAGCCCAATATCATGGTTAGACATAAATCAGAAAGCTTGAAAAACTTTGATATTGAATCAATCAACATTTCACATTGAGCTAGATTTTTTCGAAGCCTTGTTACCAATCCATCTTCGTGGGGTTTCTGCATAACTTTATATTGTTCCCTCATTGTTTGTGAAAAATGGCATGATTTCTCTCTCAAACGAGATTCATCTAAAATTCCATTTAGAGTTACTCCACTAAATTCTTTGGTTTTGCAAAAATGATCTATCAAAGTTAGTAGCTTAGTTCAAAAATATTTCAAATTGTTGACACTCCAATATCAAGGAAACACAATAGCCATGGATTCAAGTAGTCTGACTCGAGGGAATCTTGCTCTAATCTGTGAGGAAAGATCAAAGGCATTGTGCTTTATAGACACAATTATAGACTCAACGATCTTGGAAAAATCTTCCCTTGTAACACTTGATAGTCGCTTCCTAGGGTTCTTTCCTGGTTCGTCAGACTCAACTCTAGAAAAGTAGTGCATTGGTATTACAACTCTACGTACTTCTACACATAACTCCCCATTTGCACCGATCTTTAAAAAGTTATCAGGATTGTCCAAATCTATGAATCTCAACCAATTGGAAAATTTTAAATCATCACATAATCGATAGATATTATCGAGCATCATGCATGTCCATTTACGCAGTGCAACATATTCTGCCATATGCATAGCTCTTTGTTGAGTCTTGTTCATTATATTCATCATTTCCTCTAGCATGGGGAAAAGACTTTCTAACATTAAGAGTGTCTCTACATTACTTAAACTTTGCAAGAGCTCAAGAAACTTTAGTAGCCCTTCTTCGTCACCACTTGAGTTCATTAGACCAAGAAATGATGGATATTCTTAAAAAACTTGATGTGTTGGTCCATCCAAAGAGATCTATCTGGTATCATTATCCTTAAGAATCTTGTTCCCATCGATTAGTCCTTCGATAAAGTGTTGAAATTCCCTGAATCATTTTAGACATTGATAGAAGTGTTGGTAGATCTATTTGATTAAAACTTCAATTTTTGTACTAGAACATGCTTGTTGACAACCCCAAAATCTAGATTCATTATGTGGGCCATGTAGTGAATGTAAGAAATGTAGGGTGCACAAGAACTTTCTATCTTTGTGCAAAGACATTTCCTATGGCCTTGCATTACTAAAGCTCCATCTGCTCCATTACATGGAAACTTTTTGGAAATCATCATGTCATCTATACCTCCATATTAAATTATAGAACTCTTTACTAGTTCAAATAAATTTTCCGTTGTCACATTATGCTTCATTTTAGAAACAGTTAGGAGATGAGGTTGGTAGACAAAATTGTAAACAAAACAAACATGCATGCATACCTAGGGAGTATTATCTATTATTGTAACTTCGTCTAAAGACATTGCAATAAAGTTTGACTCTTCAAATTTTTTCTTTAGATCTTCTTTTTCAACCTTAGAAAGATAACTTTCTCATTCTCATTCGATGTTTACTGGCCAATGATTGTTAGGATAGTTACGAACTTTCAGAAAGTGTAATAAAGAATTAAATGATGGGTAGTTTTTCATAGCATGCCCTCTTCTCAAAATATAAAAGACAACACTTAACTGAATAACTTTTCCCATTTTTTCTACTTCCATTAATTTTCCAAAAAAGCCTTCACTAGAGCCTTTAACTTTAGCAGGCTTCATCTGTATATTCTTCTGAAATTCAAATAATTATTTATTCCTAACATGCTGAGATTCCTCCTTTATTTTCCAGCTTATCACTAATTTTTCAACTCCATCTATGGTTTTATTTTTGTAAACTTTACCCATATGCTTCTCTATGGAGGCAATTTTTAGCTGTGACCTCTTTTCCTTCTTATTTATCTTTGTGTAATCTTACATTTTCATTCTACCAGACGCTCACCTTCATTGGATTGTCCACTGGTTCAATGAATGCATACTTTGATGCCCATTCTATTTGAAAATTCCTTGACAGATCCCACTTCTATTCCTTTTTATTATCTATCCTTTTTTTAATTATATTTTCTTTTCTTCTTCCATGCACCATCATCATCTCTAGCATTCTCATTCTCACCCAAGTTAATTATATCATTCAGGCTACTTCAGGTATTTACCTGAAAATCTTTTTCAAGTTCATTGTGATGTGATTTATCAAGTTTGTTGCCTTCTTCAATATGTCGTGTAGGTTGTGAATCTTGTAAATCTACTAGTAATGAAGTAGCTTCTTGATTTTGGCTAGAAACGTTTGCACCACCAAAGTATGATGATAAGGTTCTGAGTTTTGTTGGCCTCTCTTGGCTTTCTGCACATGAGAGAGCCTTACCCTTATTCTTGTTCGACATCTCCAACAAAATAAAGGCTGCCAAAAAAATATTAACTTGTTGAAGAAGTGGCAATAAACTATAATATATATATAAATATAATTCATTGGCCCTATGATTACAATATAAAATATAGATGCCATCTTGTCTGAGGTCTCTCAGGTGACCACTGACCACTAATTAGTACCCACTAAATAAGAATGAACTCAAAATTGGAGAGTCACATACTGATAGAGGTGAAACCTCAAGTGAATTCAGAATAATATTATATTAATTACACTTCAAAAATTAATCCATTACCTTTCCTCAATTGTAGTCACTAATGCACTCAATGGTCTCAAGATTTTCTATCGATAAGAATTGAGATATTAGAACCAACCGAACTAAATTGTGTATAATAACACTGATCTATGAATGTATTTATACAAATATTTTTTGGCCAATGTGGCGGAAAGCTTATATGGTATAAGGTATACAAATATTTGGTGAACCACATGTAATTATAACACATCTTATGTCATTTATGAGGTGATTATGGGTCGTCCAATAATATTTTATCATTAATAGACTTGGCAAAAATGGTGTTGGTTTGAAACATGCGCCCACAAAACGTCAGGCAAATTTGGGGCCTCCATTAAATATATTTGTATCGTCAATTGAGATAAGCTTTGGAAATTGTAGATGGAATATTTCAATTTACCATGTCCAAAAATTAGATTCAATTGGCGACATTGTGAAATAAAAAGAGAAAAATACATAAACTGATGGGTGATGGGCTCGGGCATTCAACCCAATATTTATAAAGTTTGGGTGACACAGCCAACTCGATATACTCATTATATTCACCAAATCCTAGGTCGTCGATGTGAGAAATTTTCCAATTTGCAAATATTCACCACTAAAGTTATCCCTAGTTGTATATTCCTAATATATTTGAAAGTTGGATAATGGGTGTGAGAGGTTGGCTATGACAAGTGGTTTCATTATGCATTGATAAATTATGAATGGTGTTATAAGATGGTTATAAAAAAAGAGTTTCTAAAGTGAAGGTGGAAGTGATGATATTTATTGTTCTAACTGTATATAGAAGATAATATTCATTATTTCACCCCTTTTATTTATGTGTGTAAGTCAATCCTTGGGTAGCAGTTTCTTTTGTGTGTTTCTAGCCTCATACATTTTTCTTTATGTCTTTGTGTGTGTTCTTGATTCTACCCAGTTCTAGTGGATACCTCCTAGCTTGAGGGTGATTATTTTTATAATCTATGGTTGGGAGGTGAGCTTTACTTTGGTCATTGGAGCTATTTTTACTTCCTTGAATAGATTCAGATTTATCATGTAGACTAACAGATTTGGGGAGGAATTCCTCTTGGGATCATAAAAAAGGCTAAAATGAATAATTCTGTGAATGATGTCATATGTCTCTTCTCCCATTGAATGTGTGTAACTGCAAAAATGTAATCCCCATCTCATCGTGAAATAAGTTTGAAATTTGTTAACAAAAATTATATGTAACTTTTGATGAAATACACAGTTCAAATCAAAATATGAATAAGTTCTTGTGCTAATATTGTCAATGTGTATATTTTTTGTTAAAATTTTATGCAATCTATAGAAAGAAACATTTTATCCTAATAAGCTCACATCTTATCAAGCAATAATAAATTAATGTGTTTCTCATTTTATTACTCATTATGACACATTCAATAACAGGGAAATGAAAGTGTGTGTTTTCCTAAAATTATGATTCCTAAATATAAGTTGTTTAAAAAAATATACACATAATTAATTATCCATATGAATTCTTTGATTAGGAACCAAATTAGGAGGAACCATCCATCAGTTTTATCAGCTAAAAACTAATGAATTCTCAACTATAGTAATAGATACACACAAAATTGTAAATGAATATGTTTTCCTTTTATAAAATAATCCAAATCTATGCTAGAGGGAGATGATACATAAGTGTGGCGATGATTGTTCTAAAAATAATTCATACTATGTAAATATTACCCAATTTTCCTATCCTATGTAATTTTGACTACAAGTGGAGGAAAATGTGGCTCCCACGAGGGTAGAACCCAGCTTGTAAGATTCTACAAATTTTCCTAGTCTTGATCTTCTTCTTTGCATTTTTTTGAGTCGCTGGTTTACCCTTTTTCATGTAAAAGGACCTAAGTGCAAGAACCCTAAGCATTTCATGATAAAACCATAGTTCTTGATGGCATGTTCTAATTCTTCACTACTTTTCCAAGTGACTTAAGTTATTATTAAGTCATGTGCGCATAAATGTTCCTTGTTTATCTCCTAGTTGCGTAAGGGAAATAGAATATTCTTATTTATTTGGCGACTTCACGATTACCTTAGTCACATGATCTTTGAACGTAAAGGAATATACTCTTAAGGTATGGATATTTCACAATGACCATTGATTCTAAATCTTGATCATGTGGATGGTGAGGAATCTCAGGATAAACTCTATGGTTAAAGTTTTATTTAGCAACTTTGAGGCTTAGTGTATCTCGTAATCTCCAAATAGATGTAGGGTTAAGTCCTTTCTTTCAAGATTTCATGCTGGTCATCGATTGCGTTCAGCTCCTGTAGTTTGCGCTGAGTCTCTAGAGAAATTCAAATGGTCAACAAAGTTAAGGAGATTTCATGTGGGTCGTCGATGCAGAGATAAAATTATGGTCATCACTGAGTCTCATAACAAAACCATGATTAAGCCTGATGATCAGAGATTGTGAGATGTGTTCAGTCGCTGAATCTATGAGTGAATCTAGGTTGAAAAGGTTAAGTAAAGTAAAGCTTAAAGTTTGTGAAGATCGAATCTACACCGTTAATCATGCTTTGATCTCATGGTGGTTGCTTAGTCTCATAAAGAAACATAATATTCTTCTATGGTTTGGAGATTAAATGCATATCGTAGATCTTGGGCCAGATCTTACGGCTCTCATGCAATCTCATTATAAACTCAGAGTTAATCAAAAGGTTCAGTGACTCAGCGACACAAAGGATTCACTAATCTAGAGTTAAAGATGAGTCAAGGTAAAGGAAATCAGAATCAGAGATGAAGGATCAATGGTCATATTTTAAACAAGAGATCAGGTATTTTCTGGGTTGTTGACGCAAGTACCCACACCATCTATGACCGTTATATTCAAATATTTAAAAATTCAAAATCTGATTCTCAGAGCTCCGTGGTGGTGGTGTGGTTTTTCTAGATATAGACAGAGGGATGGGTCGAGCTGAATTCTCTGATCATATTTATGATGATGGGATGTGCATTCATGGCTTGATCTGGTCTTTTGAGATATTTCCAAATGCATTGATGATCAGACTTGTTAGTCTTAGGGTTTGACATTATTTATGTAATATCTAATAAAACCTAATTCTAATCAGTAGATTGACTCCTGAGCTTGTGTGTTAGAGGGAAATTTATATAAGAAGTTTTAGAAGCTTTTAGAGAAGAGTTTTTCATCAAATGTAAGATTTTTTGTGGCATTTTCTCTGCCCTCAAGTTTTCTTTGTTGCAACTTCTCATTGAATTCTAGATTATGTAAGATCTTTCTGAGACATCTTCTCTGTCCTTAAGATTTTCCTTTTTTTATACTTCTCTTACTGAATATAATATAGTGGCTTATATTAGAGAAATCTTGGAGTTTCCAAGCCTTTCTTTCTTTCAGCATCTTTGTACACTATTTTGTGTGATTTGATTTAGATAATCTTGTGGATTTTGTTCATCCCTGTTTATTTTTACTCATTCCCATGCCTATTTTTTGGAGTGAATGTCTGCTTGTAGGTCATAGTCTATGTCTATTTCCTTGGAAAAGTTATTGTTTTTGAAATATTTCCTTTCCTTGAATAGCCTCTTTCCATTTTAGACATCTCTGTGAAATACTTATGCAAGCCTATTCATAAAGATTATGTTCTATTAGATCTAAGAATCTTCATGCTAGTTTGGTCACTGTGTCATTATTCATGTTACCTTCGGTGTATCACCTAGTAGGATAATTTTCTTTTTAGTCATTTCCTTTCAAGTATTTCTTTTATCCCTTTTCCTTCCAATTTTACTTTCATGTTCAAGAGTAGATTAGGTGATTATCCAAGAGGAACCGGCCTAGAACCTAGAAGCTTCACTTTAGATAGCAGAGGTCCCATAACCTAGAAGTGATTCCCATGTTATACTAGATTGCTAGGATCAAGCGTTTGGTAGGGTGCAAAATTTAGTGTATAACAATTCTGGCACACTCGGTAGGACAAAAGAAGTTCATTTGTAGAACTATGCTATCTCGGATATGTTGATTGCATAGTATCGACCTAAAGAGGTTCTTTTCAAAGAATATCTGGCAGCTCCATTGGTTAAAATAAAAAATAGATCCAGTCCTGTTCAAAGTTTATGAGAAAGATAGAAACAAGGAGCTCAAAGCCTTATGAGTTCTTGCAGCTGCCTCTAACAAGAAATTACAGCAGACCATCTCAAAGAGAATCCCCTACATGGAGGGTATAGTCTACACCACCTACCTCAGAAGAGGGACCCTTGTTTGTTAATCCGAGAAGAAGAGAAAGATCGCTAACTAGAGAGTTACAAGAGGATTCAGCTCCACTCTTGAGTTCAAACATAACTCACACAGTTGCTACTCAAAAAATCACAGTTCCTGCAATGGCTAGATAGTTTGCCTTTGTACCCTTCAATCAAGGGAGTCCTTTAAAATTTTCTCAACATCTTGATGTGCCCTTAGCAGCACTTAAAATTCTACCTGATTTCACAGGTGAAGGACATAAAATAGCTTGTGAGCACATAAGAGATGTGGATACTATTTGCAGTGTGCATCATATCACTCAAGAAGACATGGCTACCAAGCTACTAGAAGCCTCTTTCAAAGGTAAGGTGTTAGAATGGTTTAGAACCTTAACTGTTGGTTCCATTGATTCATGAGATAGATTAGGAGAATCATTAAGCAAATATTTTAAGGATAATTCAAATTATTTATCTCTGGTTGAGCAACTCACAACCATAAGGAGGGATCCTCAAGAATAGATGACAGACTTTAAAAATAGGTTCCTCAAGACATGGAATAGGATTCCTATCTTAGTAAGGGTTTCAGCTGACCATGCCTTCCTATACTTCTTGAAAAGTCTGAATAGAAGCATCTTTGTCATGATTCAGTCAATGGGAGGTACCTCACTACCTTAGGATTTTGACATAGCAGTCAAAGATGAGAATTGTTTGATTTAAGCAGGTATGATAGCCCCAAGGTCACCCATGCCTATTTTTTCTAACCTCCAACCAAACATGCCTTTTAGAATCCTTCCATGCACTCCTATACCTACTATAGTATCACCTCAAGCTAGTACTAGCTCTGGAAAATCCAAAACAAGCCCATCTCAAGAGTTGCTTGAATTGAGAAACAGTCAACAAGAGATGAAGAAGTTATTACAAACAATGAGAAATGAGTTGAGTAGTATTAAAAAGAAGAACCAAGGGAATAGACCACCCTTTTAGACACAAAATCAAGGTCACGACCAACAATATCAAAATCAGGGACAATCATATCAGCAGAATAGGACATCATATCAAGGGAGCTACCAAGGTCAAAGGTAGACCTTCAATCAAAGGTCATTCTAACCTTATAATTTGATGTCTCTTAACTCTGCAAATCAAACTAGATATATAGTTCTGAGTCAAAACAATCTGGTCTCAGACAATGAATGGTGTTTTCCTTGCAATCAACCCCACGATCAGGCTATTTTCTTGAATGTGTGGATGAACCAAGCACTAATGGTACATAATTCTTCACATACCAAATCAAAGGCCTCTTCTAGTGGATCAGTTCCTTAGAAAGATGCACAACCTGATGAGACTTCTCTCTTTAATTGGGAGAAGCAAGATTTCAATGGAGTAAATGGCGAGTCTCCAATTGCAGCCAACACTCGATCAAAGAGAACAGCACAAGACATGGAGGGAATAGAGGATGGAACTAAAGCTACTACATCCATAGAGACATGACACCCATCTGTTCCTACCATACTAAGGAAGTCTCCCATTATTCCAATCAAAGAGAGTCAATCTCCCAAGGAGGTTGAGCCCATGATAGCAAAAGAACACCAAAGAGTACGCATAGCGGTGCCCTTCAACATTGTAGACAACATGAAGAAAATGAATGTCACCATGTATATGTGGGACTCTTTGGCTATCTCAAGGAAGCCTCAAATTTTAAACAAGGCTATGGATTAAGTGACAATTCCTCAACAGTCCACAAATGATTTTGCTAAGCTAGTGTTGGTCAACATTGATCAAGAAAAGAAGATTCCAAGAAGAAATTCCAAGGCAGATGTCATTCAAGGTAGGAGCCTGAAACCACCTCCCTTTTATGTATCATTAATTATTAGAAAATCTCTAGTACATAATTGTATGGTAGATAGTGGGGCTACTAGTTCTGTCATGCCCAAGAAAGTAGCTGACTAATTTGGACTTAAATATGAACCTTTCCAAAAGAAGGTGACATAGCTTGATGTTTCCTCAGTAAACACCATAGGTGTGGCCAAGGATACAAGCTTGATCCTTCATGAAAGCCCCAATTTATCTATCTTAATTGACATATACATCATAGATCTCCCTAATCTCTTTTCCATATGTTTGTCAAGAGAATTCATAGCCAAGATAAGAGGCTATCTTTCTTCTAACTGGTCTCACATGTTTTTTCATACTAGGCATGGAACAAAGGTTACCATCAAGTCTAAATCATTGGAAGCACACCATATAGAACCTTATGTGTCCAACATACTCAATGCAAGTTGTCTTGCACTTGACAGTTTTGAATTTCTAATCATCAGAGAAATAAACACTAAGATAGAAAATATCTCAGATATCTATCTAGATGAATTTAAGTCTGTAAGAGCTTCAGAGGCCCAAGCTGATGTTATTTGGGATTCTAGTTTGGGAAACTATTTAATACAAGAGAATGGATTCATAGAGCCAAATATTTTCAAGGAAGACACTAAGTCAGAAGATCAAAGCAATCGAGTTTGGGATATATTCTTTGATGGTGCTAGAAGTAGACATGGCTCTAGTGGTGGTGCTATGTTAGTCTCTCCAAAGGGGGAGAATTATTATATGACCTTTAAATTCAGATTTTATTCCACTAGAAACACTGCTGAATATGAGAGTCTAGTGATTTCACCTCATACGAGAGATCATCCTCTTTGTTCCATGTCCTGACATCATTGTTCATCATCGACACATTCGCAACCCTATCAGCCATGCCATTTATCTCCCTATATCCATGGGTAATAATACAATTATTACAATTATCAATTATATCCCATGATGCCTTAATGATATTTGTGATAGTCCATGAGGGATCACATTTTTTGTTAGGCATTTAACTATATTATTTTAGTCCCCTTCAACCCATAGATTTATGTAGTCCCATTTCTTAGGTAAGAGAAAACCTTGATAAGTCATCATAGCTTCCACCTTATGATTAGTTTAAATCCCTAAAGTAACAAAAATGATCTCAATACAATTTCCTTCCTCATCCCTTAGCATAGCACCGCAACCTGCAAGCCTTGGGTTACCTTTAGAGGCCCCATGAAAGTTGATTTTCATCATGCCCTTAGGGGGCACTTGTCACACTACTTCTTTCCTTTTCTTAGTAACAATATTCTTCTTATATCTCCCTCTAAGATTCCACTTATCTAATATTTCCCCATCCATCTTACTAGTAGGCATATTCAAATCTCCCATGATACATCTATTCTCAAGAATAGTCTTTGAATCATTTGGAACACAACATGCATTGGAGAACACTTATATCTTTAAATTTTATCGTTCCTTTCCTTCCATACTCCCCACAAGAAATGTGGCATAGAAATTCTCTATAGAATTTTTATGGAGGGATTTTTTGAAGGAAATTTCCACGAAGAGTAGAAAATTTGCATTTCCTTAGGGAAAACCCAATCCATCTTAAAATATGTCCATCAAAATGGACAACAAAGAGACAATAAAGAGACAATGGATGAAAATGTGTTCCACCGTCTCTTCCTCCTCACATCATAGAGAACATTGTTTAGGAATGTTGAAGCCTCTACCTTTCAAGTTATCAATAGTTAGGATCTAATTCTGCAGTAATATCTAGAAGAACATATTAATCATAGGGGTAAGACCCTTAATCCAAGCACTGAACCACTATGGGGGCTCTTCCTAAGTGACACACATCATATTGATCATGGAGGAAGTAGTAAAACATCCTTTAGAGTTCATTTTGCATATTAGAGAATCTTCTTCTTCATTTAGAATCATGGAAAACAAATGTCTTTTGAGCTGAATCAAATTTGGAACTAATAACATCTATGTCCTTCTACTTATCCTTATCCCAATACTCAGAAACATAATGACCAAACTTTTTTTTACACTGCAAGGAAGAAGGATCTCATTCAGGGTGGTTAATGAGAGGATCATTATCAAGCCAAGGGTCTTCCCAGAACCTAACTCTCTTTTCATTCCCAACCTTCCATTGGGTGCCCTTAATCATAAGATTTATGTTTATAGTTGTACTCTTCCATATGTGTGATCCACTGGGGATAGAATTAGTGTTAATAAAGTAATCCATATTTGGGAAGTTTCTGGTGTATTTATTTATCCATATGTGATTCCATTCATCATTTGAGTGATAGGTTCTTGAAATCTATTTTGAGAGTAAGGAATTGTTCATCATTCAAGTATTCTCCTAAGACCAAAACCTTCCCTTTTTTTGTCCTACAAACTTTATCCCAAGAAATAAGGGACATTCTTTTTCTTTTCCTCAGCTCCAGGCCATAAACATTTTCTTTCAAATTTTCTATAGCACCAGCATACTTTTCCAGAATCTTAAAGAATCTTAGAGCATAGATAGGAATAATCTATAGAGAGGCTTTGAGAAGTTAAACTTTCCTAGCTTGACTTAGGAAGGTTCCTTTCTAGCGAGATAATTTTTAATTGAACTTGTCCACTAAAGAACTCCATAAGAAATCCAAAGGGTTGATACAGAGAGGAAGACCCAAGTACCTTGAAGGAATAGAAGCAGTTTGACATCCCAATATATTATTGATTCTCAATTGTATGTTATCAGGAGTGTTTATAAAGTAAACACTTCTTTTGTTCAATTGGTAAGTTGTCCTATAGTTGGTCCATACTTATTGAGAGTTTCCTTAAGAATCTTTGCTTCCTTTTTAGTAGCATCCCCAATGATAATTGAATCATCAATAAATTTCTAATCAGAGAAGACCTTGGTAGAGGATGAAGGATGAATCCCTCTGAAAGAACCAATGTCCACTAGATGAGAGATTTTCCTTCCCAAACATTCCACCAAGATAACAAATAGAATAGGAGATAACAGGTCCCCTCATCTCAAATCCCTAGGGGATTTGAAGAATGGAGAGGGAGTACCATTTATCAATATAGAGAAAGTAGCCGAAGAAACCAATTGCATTATCAGATGTACACTTCTCTTATTGAAACCAAAATCCATAAGGATTTTCTGTAGAAAGGTTCAGTCAATTCTATCATAAGCTTTAGAAAGATCTAACTTGAGGATAAAGCCTTATTTTTTTGCCAAAGATAAGGAATGGATATTTTCATGGAATATGATGATAGAATCAAGGATGTTTTTCCCTTGCACAAAACCAATCTATTGAGGTGATATTATGGAAGGAAGCAAAGACATAAGCCTTGAGGTGAGGATCTTAGAAATAATTTCATAAAAAATATTACAAAGGCTGATAGGACGGATGAGATCCAAAGATTCAGCACCCGTAACTTTAGTTATGAGGGCCAATAAGGTACCATTTATCTCCTTTAAAATAATTTTATCCCCAAAGAACTCCTTGACATCACAATTAATATCTTTACCCAATATGGGCCAATACATCTGAAAGAAAAACATAGGAAAACCATCTAGGCCTAGAGCCTTGTTTCCTTCAAAAGAAAGGATAGCTTTCTTAACTTCATCCCCTGAGGTAATCGCCCCAATAGAAGAATTCAAATCTTTTTTATAAGATGAGGAATATATTGAAGAAATTCCTCTTGAGTAGCCTAGTTCCGATTGGGGTACTGAGAAAGGAGATCAGAAAAATAATTTATTTCCTCCTACCTGATATTGTTCTCCTCTTCAATAGTGTCATTATTCACCTTTAGTCTTGATATATGTTTGCAGCTTTATATTTCATAGTGGTCATGGAAATATCTAGTATTCCTATCCCTTTTGGATAGCAAGAGAGAGTGGGATCTCTATATCCAAAAGGTCTCTTCCTTAGCAATATTCTCATGGTACCTCTTAAGAAATTTATTTTCATCTGAAATAGATATAGTATTGTCACCATCAGCTTGAATTTGATCTTGAATTTTTTTAAGGTCATCTTGGATGGAAGATTTGGAAGAAAATACATCTCCAAAACACTCCTTATTCCAATTCCTAATGCAATCCTTAACATGTTTAATTTTCTTAACCACTCTAACATAGTAGTCCCATCCACATGAATCTGCTACCATTCTTTTATTTTTTTTCCAAATCAGGATGCATGGTCCACATTTTCTCAAATCTAAAAGGGAAATGTCTTTTACCTTTAATAGAACCAAACAAAAAAAATAGGGTAGTGATCCAACTCAACTCTAGCATGAGAAGAAAAATAATAGAACTAGTAAACATACCAGTCATTAGAAATCAAAGCTCTCTCCAAGAAAACTTGAATCAGGTCTTGTCCAGATCTTCTATTGGTCTAAGTGTACTCAACACCCTGAAGATCTAGGTCATGGAGGAACTGAGATTTGATGAAGTCCATCAAGTACATTCTTCTCTCCAGTTGAGAAAGGCATCCACCATATTTTTCTTGATCCTTTAAAAGGGTATTAAAGTCTCTCATTATTATCCAACTATCATCTTTAAAACTGGATCTGACTGCTTCTAGTCTTTTCCAAAATTTACTTCTCCCTTTCAAAGTATTTGGAGCATAGATATTAGTAAGCACCAAAGATGTGTCATCTTTTATATGTTGAAATATAATACAAACCATGTTATTATCTTGGACAATGACATCGCCTCTAATTATATTTAGGTTCCAGAAGGTAGCAATGCCATCAGATGCACCTTTTGAACTACCACCACTAACCCCTTCATTCTTAAATGCTTAATCAATTCAACCTTCTCTTTAGTCATCTTAGCTTCTTGAATAAGGAAAATTTTTAGATTATTATCTCTTATCATATTATTGATAATGTCTTTCTTATGATAACTATTCACCCCTCTAATATTCTAGGATATTACTTTCATTTCTTCTTTAGAGATCACACATCAGTGAAGCATTTTTGCGTTCCATCTTCTATATTTTTTTTATCTTCCACACTTCTCTTCTTAGAATTTGAGGGTCTACCAATATTCCATGGGTAGGCCTAGAAGCTTGATCCAAATAGGAACTTGAGCTATGAATGATTCATCATTAAGATTCATTTTTGGGTACCATTTTTGAAGGACTAAAGCGGGTTTTCACCCCATCCAAGGAACCCCACAAAGTATCCTAGCTATATCTTCTTCATAGGAGAATGAGAAGGAGAAAAATCCATTTTTCATAGCGGTGATATCCACCTAGGCTTTTAAAACCCATTTCTTTTCAACATAAGCTCTAACCAACTCTATGTTGGGTCTAGGTCCTTCAAACTTCCCAACCAGTAAGTTCACCATTAAAGCTATATTATGGTCAATAACCATATTCAGGACATAGATAGAAATTTACCAGTCACTGGATTGGAAATATTTTTGACTTTGGGCAAGGAAGACTTACTAGAGGGTTTGATTCCAAATAAGGAGGACCATTTTTCCATAAAATCTTGCACATGAATCAAGAACATTCCCCTGGATGGGTCCCCCTCCCGGGTCCCCAGGTTTCAATGAAGCCATCGACACAAAAGTAGGGGATTTGTCTATTTTCCCAAAGGCCTCCATGTTTTCCTTTCCCCCATTAGCAGACTATTTTGCAGCATTGGAAGAGTTCCTTCCCACAACAGAATTCAAATTTTGAATCTGCCCATTCTCTCGCCTGCTCTCTCTCACACTTACCATGACTAATTCCCCTCATTTTTTTTACTCTATTGGCATTGATGTGCTGATATTTTCATTGTGTATATTATTTGTTAAAAGTTGATACAATCTATAGAAAGAAACATTTGATCCTAATAAGCTCACATCTTATCAAGCAATAATAAATTAGTGTGTTTCTCATTCTTTTACTTATTATGACACATCCAATGACAGGGAAATGCAAGTATGAGTTTTCCTAAAATTATGATTCCTAAATGTAAGTTGTTAAAAAAATATACACATAATGAATGATTCATATGTAGTCATTGATTAGGAACCAAATTAGGAGAAATCACCCATCAGTTCTATTAGCTAAAAACTAACGAATTCTCAACTATAGTAATAGAGACACACAAACTTGTAAATGAATATGCTTTCCTTTTATAAAATAATCCAAATCTATGCAAGAGGGAGATGATACATAATTATGGCCATGATTTTTCCATAAATAATCCATACTGTGTAACTACAAGCAAGTGATATATAAATTATTTACATGAATAAATAAATAATAAATAAAAAGTGTAGTTAATAAATCACTAACTTTTCTTCATTTAATAATGAGATTGACATAGTGTTCTTTAATGATTTCTAATTGAATATAAAAACAAATACCCTAAGAGGAAAAGAAACCTCTAAATAAAAGCCTCCTAAATAGTTTTTCAACAACATATCTTAGACAACTTAATTATGATTCAGGAAACAAGAGATTATAATAAACCATTGGTATCATATTCCCCCTACCCTTGAGTGTTTCTTTCCTTGAATGCTTCTTTCCTCACGCAAATAGTCACAATCATGTCCTTGAGTGATGATGGGTCAATCCTCACAAAATCCATACACCATTGGAGATTAAGCCGCTCTCATTTCGGTCACCTCCTTCTTCCTATGTTGTCTCCGTCAACTCTATCCCCTTCTTCCTCTATCACAGCCCATAAACATCCTACCGACCATTTCAAGTAAAATAAGAATTAAAATTTAGAAAAATAAACAAAAATATTACCTTGTATCTCTTTTGTTTTACAATTATCTATATCATATAGAAAATGAGATCGAGATAGATGGTCATGTTTGAAAACCTCCACAGCTCCACCAAAATTATAAATAATGAAACCCTTTACACAAAGAAATTGGGGAAATAAAACCCCAGGCAAGAAAATTGTGCACCTATTGGCTTCTTTCTGATATGAAGAAACCTCTTAACTATGAATTATGGGAATTTCCTTTGGACATGACTTACTCCAATGCCTATAATTACAGCTCCTTCCACAAAATTCTTGAATGCACTTGTTTCCTCCCCTTCAAATCCAAGCTCAAAATAAAAACCCCTCACATTCCACCTCTCTTACAACAATGGAATGGAGCTCGGCCTCGTGCCACCAAACTACGACTAGTGGGACAAAACATTTTTTCCAGGCACCATCATCGTAAAATACCCTAACCCTAAAATCTCTAACCCTAACTCTAACCCTGAATATGAAGCATACCGCATGTATTACTATGTGCACTAAGAGGACATGTCTAATATGGGAGTGAAACCCTTCAACAAATGCCTCCCGACAAGTAGAATCACTATGGCTCTGAGCCACGATGGCACAACCTTTTTCTGCCACTACGACCCCTTATAAAATACGTCTCCATCAATGACGTTGTCAACTCTGAAGGCAAATGGATTCTCCACTACTTCGGTGATGACATGCTCTAGCTCCCTCTTGTTGGTAAACCCAAATAGAAACATAGAGGCCTACAACTTCTACATGATAGATTTAAACATTCTTTGAAGGTAGTGGATTAAAGGTCTCCAAGATTTCCCACCCATCAAGTCTGAGTAGACAATCATGTAGTGACAATGCCAGAAGCTCTAGGTTAAAAATAATCAAGGAGATAGGGAAATGCAACATCCACCCTCATGCTCAAAAATACGCTCAACACAACATCCAAGACTATCAAAAGTCATTTGAGTTCTCTTATTCCATGGTTTCATGGATTATTTCATGGTTCTCACCTACTCCAAGAACATATCAACCCCTTAACTATTATATACTACCTCCATTTTCTTACACTGTATCCACCAAAGTTTTAGTATAAATCCCCAAGTTTGAAGAATTAGACTCTAATTTTGTTTTAGAGATGCCTTCATTTTTCTTTTATTTTGTTTTAGAGATGCCTTCATTTTTCTTTTTGGCCTTCATTGTTGTTTTAGGTCAGCTGATTTTGCATTAGTCAGAATTATCAAGCTTGGAAAAATTCTCCAGGATCAGTCTCCAGTGCTGAGCTTTCACAAGATGTGGCATGTGATTAGCCACATATACCTAAAGATGAACTAGGAAATTATTTAACACATAAATATGTGGAAGCAAATAAATGTACGCCTTATCAAGCTTACGTTTGATGGTACCACAAAGGAGTTGGTAGGAAATTGGTGTTTTATAATCCTTCTCAACATTTTGTACAAGTCTCTAGAGAAAAAATAAAAATAAATAAATAAAAAAAAAAAAAATTTGTACAAGTCTCTAGATAAAAAGAGTAAGCCAACATATTAAGTTGCTTGTGGTCCAAATTACAAGAAAGGAACAAACCAGTTTTTGAAGTCGGATCCATTTTTTATTTTATAAAATCTTGTGAGTGTTTGAACTGGAATCATGATGTTGGCCAAAAGGTTGTCTTCTTAAAAATTGATTACAATAAGCCTTCAGACAAAATGTATTAGAACACCAAAAAGTCCTCAAAATTGTAAAAATAAATATAGACACTTTTGCAGTCATCTTGAGGTATACTTCCATGCCGCACAAGCCTCAAGGTAAAAAAAAAATCAACATATTTGTCAAGTTCGGAGTTAACCCCTGAAATCTTGACTGCCAAACATCCAACACACATTAAACAAAAGTTGCAGTTAAATATGGAGCAAACCTAGAAAGCTCGATTTATAGCAAGTCCAGATCTTATGATTTGCAGAGTTGTTTCTCACAACAGAAGGGCATCTTATGGGCAATGTCTATATAGGGGATGTAACATTATTCAAAATTTTGTAATGTATGCTTACTCGTAATGTTGTAATCAGCTATGTAATGGCAAAGATGCCGATATCTATGTAATCCGGTTGTTTCCATAAAAAAAAAAAAATTTTGAATTAATTAAAAATTTAAAATAATTGATCTTTTATTTTTAACACTTTTGTTTTTGTTTGTGGAAGGTAAGAATTGTTGATTAATTTAAAAAAATAAAAAAATAAAAAAAATATTATTTTTAATTTTTATGTAATTAAATTATTTTATTCAATAGTGCATCTGATTCTCGCATAGCCATTTCCTATATTATGGAGCATTTGTTGTGGTCTTCTTGGAATGCTTCCATGATCTCGAAGGTGGTCGGTTCCAATGCAGTCTATTTAAAATTCCTCCTTACTCACTAAAGAGGGAGATTAATATTTAAATTGGAAGGAAACAAAAGGCACCTGACACTCACCTTTATATCTTTTAGATTTTCCACATCAGAATGTCACAACTTCCCTGTCAGAATGTACAGCCTGAGTTGGCCTAGTGGTGGAGTTCTTGTACTCTTGAAAGAGAGGTCACAAGTTCAAATCCCACTGGGGGGTAGGGTATGTATGCCTCATTTGTAGCACAGTTAGGTGCCTCCCGCAAGGAGTACAAGGTAGTCCCATATTGCTATCATGATATGTAGACCAAAAAACATATGGCTGGTATCGTGGAACATAAAAGATCCTTTCCTTTCCTTTTCTCAACTCCACCAGTACCATATATATATGCCTTATATAGTCCCACGCTAATACATCATGGTTCTCTTTATATATATACACATTATATTATATATTATTTCGTACTGCAAAGCTATCCTCTTGCCAAATCCTATCTCCAAATTTTCATATTTACATTGTTGTTTAATTTTTTGACAAATTTATTTCTCGTAATGGCTGGGATACCAAAGAAAATATATACATTATATATATAGTTGATGTCATCCTAGCCCATTGCATCATGCCTGGCTTTGTATATATACTTTATTTTTTATAGAATAATCCTTTCACCCAATCTAATCTTTGTTTTAATTTTCTGTGATATAGTTGTTTTTGGATAGATCACAGTCACATGGAGTGTGAAAAGTTGATGATTGTAGCTAAATTAGTTCCTGATGTCTAAGGCAGGGACTAATGTGTTAGATTTGAGGAAAACAAATCCACCCAAGAACACCTTCATGCAAGACTATCACAGAGAAGAAGCAAAGACAGAAGAAGAGAGAAGCTATGGAGGCCAAAAAGCTAGAGACATCGTATGCAACAGAAAACAATATATTAACAATATGTTTCTATGAATTACAATGTGATGTGAAAAAATCTGTAAAAAAAACTAAGAGGTGAATCCTTATAAAAGGAATCATGAAACCCTAAAAAGGAAAACCGAAGGTTAGCTTAAGCAACTAGAGTGAATAGGTGAGTTAGTAATTAGATCATAATAATTTAATTAATAACCCGATAGACTATTACTCTAACACCCCCTCTTAAGATAAGCTTAGGGAGAAGCAAAACCTAGGAAACTACTGTAGAAAGAAGGAAAGATGGGTCCCGGCAACAAGGCCTGATCAGGTACCCAAGAATAAGAAATGAACTAGATGAAGGAAACTAAGCCTTCAATCTAGGGAAAAGATGTCCCAGAGAAAGGAACAAGAATGAGCAAGACGCATCTCCGAAGCATGGAACTGTAAACTCTGTCAGAAGAAACTGCTAGAACCCCCACTAAAGTGCATGACTAGGTAGAGAAGACAATGTCTAAAGAGCTGATCAATCAAACCAAGAAGAAATAGAACCAACAGGTGAACCCCCCCCCATAATGCTGAACCGGGAGAGGTGACAGGAACACTGAAATGCAATGCCAGAAACATCTGCAAAAGAAAGAACCAGGAACACCAACAGTGAAACAAAAGTACAAACACAGGATAAAGGGCGGTGTCACTAACACACAACATGGGCTAATGTCATGGAAGGTACGCTCACTTGACAAAGGTGGATGCACCTAAAATGGCATAATCATCATAACCCCCATGGCACTTTATAATAGTGCAAGTACAAAAACCATACAAGGTATACAAGATCCCAGAAATGTAGAAGTAGGTACTTTATCTCAGTGTGTTTATAGAAAAAGGATGCAACAGTAGAGATACAACAAGCTCAGAAGTCAGAAAGAAGAGTGAGCTAGAAAATCAGAAGAAGAGATCCCAGGACCTGTAGAACCAAGCAATCCACCAGAGTGCATAAACTGCCAAAATCAGAGGAGAGAAAACCTAGAGAAGAATATGGAAAAAATACCTTTGCAACTGAATAGTTCACTGAACTAGCTTTTCGACGATATTTGGTATGCCAAAAATGGAGTCCGGATGAGCTAGATATGACTCCTAGAAGGCAAAAATAAATATCAGACTTTGATAGAAAAAAACACTATCAAAATGGTAGAACCAAAAAACCTAACTACCATCATCGGAAAGTGCTCAGAAAGAGATTTCTGACGGTATATGGAAGTCAGAAAAAGACCCCCGGATGCTCAAGTTAGAGCGAAAATAGTCTCGGGGGGTCAGAAAGGCCTCAAAAAAAAAAATTTAAGCCCCTAGGGCTAAAAAAAGTGGCCCCCCGGGTGCATGGCATGCTCAGGGGGTTGGGCCACAGCCCCTTGTCATTCATATGACCAGCCGCCTAATAAAAAATCCCGCGGGGGCTGACAGCAGACCGGGCGGAGCGGAGGCGGTGGGCGCCGGCGGAGCGGCGCGAGCTGGCGGGGCGGGGCTGTGGGCGCTGGGCGGAGCGGCGCGGTCTGGGCGGCAGGGGCCGCTATGCATAGGTGGCGGAGCTACTGAGGTGGACTACAGGGATGGCGAAGGGCCGATGGCGGCGGGGCCGGGAGGAGCAGGGGCCGGCGGAGCCGTTGAGCACTGCGCAGCCAGAGGAGCCAGCGGGGGGCGCTGCCGGTGGGGCCGGGCCGCGGTGGGGCGGTGGCAGTGCGCCGGTGGCGCCAATCCAAAAACACTGGCCGCATTTTTTAAAATGCATAAAAACTTTTAAAAATAAGGTTTTTAAAAAAAAATTCTCAGTTTTCGTGCCCGTACGACATTGGAAACCAAAATTTTTTTGCCTCGGGGTCAAGTTGTCCAAAATGGACAAGCTTTATATGGATTCTAGGGTTTTTGGGTGCTCTGAGCACAACGGTAATGTCAGTTTGGGCCCAAAGTGACCAGAAACAAAGGTCCCCCTAAATCCAGACAAAAACCTTCTAAAAAACTAGAAAACCTCTGAAACCCTCGCATGCTTCAACAAAACCAAAACAGCGAGTAGCAGGAGAGCTCTGATACCATGTTAGATTTGAGGAAAAAAAATCCACCCAAGAACACCTGCATGCAAGACTGTCACAAAGAAGAAGAAAAGACAGAAGAAGAGAGAAGCTATGGAGGCCAAAAAGCCAGAGACATCGTATGCAACAAAAAACAATATATTAACAATATGTTTCTATGAATTACAATGTGATGTGAAAAAATCTGTAAAAAAAACTAAGAGGTGAATCCTTATAAAAGGAATCACGAAACCCTAAAAAGGAAAACCTAAGGTTAGCTTAAGCAACTAGAGTGAATAGGTGAGTTAGTAATTAGATCATAATGATTTAATTAATAACCCGATAGACTATTACTCTAACATAATGTTCCCAGGTCTCTTTTTTTTTGCATTAGTTTCAGTCTCAGTAACTGTGAAATCCATGTAACATTTTCTTTATACTATGGTTGCTAGATTTATACCTATTAAGATTAATTTTTCTCTCCAAACTTCTAGTTTTTTCATTGGCACAGCTGATTTTTCTGGGTGATCTTTTTAATTTCCCGCTTGCAAATGCTTGAGAAAACCATAGAAGGAATTTTATTTCCCAAACAAAGCATTGCAATATTTATTTTGTATCTCATTTTTGGTAAGAAATTTGTCGTGGTAGCAACAAGTTTTTCTATTCCATGTTGTCCATTTTTAGAGGGAGTATGGGGTCAATCTGTAGCCAGAAAAATGTTGCAGCTGAGGCTGATGTTGAAGGAAAAGATCATATGTGTTTTCAGTTTCATGGATCTCTTCAAAACATACAAACTTTCATATGGGGTACATGCTAGCTCTTATACTTTGTTTTTTGAGGTGCAAACTGCCATCTAATGGCATCAATGTTTATTGATAGGAATAAGGATGTAAATTGAATCTCTCATCTCTCACTTTTCCTGGTATTGAATTTGTGTTGTCTTAAATATTACATGCTGAATTGTGGAAATCTGTTATCGCTAATGTACAGGCATTTCATATAGCATGTTTAATTGTTTATAAAATAACATGTAACGATATTGGTACATTTATTTGGAGCTGGTGGTGCTCGACGTAAACCTCACCCTTCTCGAAATCTATATTAGTTCTAACCTGAACCACTAGATGGGTTTTTACAGTCACATATGGATTTTTTCCTACATTGGCAACAAAATGTCACATTATAAGTTCCCACAAAAATTAGAGTTTATAGTTGGTCATATTTTTTGCTTTTGTAGTGCTCAATAGAATGAAGAATAGATTGAAGAGATTTCCAAATGAGTTGAGTCCCAATTGAGAAAATGTAAGCATCGGGTGCCCTGCAACCCAAAATTGTTTCATGGCTTCTCAGTGAGGGACCTCAAAAATTACTGATCTCTTCCTCATGCTAAACAAATAGATTGAATGCCAAGAATGCCACTTTGAAATCCTCAATCCAACATAACCTCTTCTCACTACTCTTGAAACTTCCTCATCCTAACCACTAGTGAAGAAATTCCATCACTATCCCTTTATCCTTCCTTTCAACCATATCTCATATGTCTTGTCATGATTTAGTGTTTCCATAGTCACTCCTAAAGATCATTGAAAAATATCTATCTACCTTGGAATGTTACACAAGATAATATACTATGTCTGCTCTTAGATATTATACTATGTATGTTGTTTCCAGTGTTGAAATGGTAAAGAGATGTTATTAGTTTTACTTTCATTTTAACCAAAGCTAAAGGATACACCAATGTGTTTTGCCAGTACAAATATACCAACTGCTCTGACTTTGATTACTCTTACTTCTCTATTTGCAGAGATTTAAGAAGATGCCAAAAACTGCGAATAGCTTTCAGATCACTACTCTCTTCATCCAACATGTGATGAAGAACATTTTTGGTGCCTCCAAATGATTTTTTTTTGGCTTATGTATCCCAAACCAGATATGGGCATCTTGATTAAAAAATAGTATTCTTAACTACAACAAACTCCCTTTTGATTATACTCACTATGAAATAGGCAAATGATGAAACACTCACCCTGTTTGTAGTTGCATACAAATTAGGTAATTGAGATAACAATACTGATTACAACTATGGAATTTGACTGCATAAATAATCTGAATATCATGAGTACTCTCATTGTGTACATGTCTAATTTTTTGATTCACTTTCTATGTGACTTCACTATTGTCTTTCTGAAAATATTATTGTCATATGCTAGTATTGATTAACTAGACACTGCACTCTTATAGACTAATTTCTCATGTTGTGAATGTCATGTGTATCTATGTTGTGTCTCATGATGCTCGTCATTGTTCCTTTAAACATGATGTGTTGATGCTATTCTGGTGCTAAAACTATGTATTGATGATTGTCTGTTGATTTGCAAAAAATGGATATCCCTTGATAATACTCACATTCCATGTTTCTTTAACAATAATGGAGACCCCTTTGTTTTGTTAGGTCTTAGCTTTCATGAATATATATAACTTGATAATGACAATGCATGGTATTCAATGAACTTCTTAATAACAACCTTGATCTTTCTGCTCTGAAGTCTCAGCATTATAAGTTATATTGTTCCCGTCAAAATAAAATTATTGTTACCTTATTTGGACACCATAAAATATTGTATATTCCTTCTCAATGTATGTTCATGTTTATCCTATGAGATCACCTTCACTATATGCAATCTTTGTTTTCTTTGTCCTCTTCGATTTGAGCATTATTGAATGGCATTACCTTAAAATTGGATATGCTCAATCGCACATTAATGCTCTATTTTGATCTTATGTCACATTTGTGCAGTGATCTAGTAATTGTACCTGAGACTTGTTCATGAGTTTGATATTATGATATTGTAATCATGACTCATGGATTTGACACTGATTCCAATGTTGTAATTCTTTGACTATTACATCAACAAAAATACCTAAATGTCTATCATGTACAAAAATGTATTTCAGATTTTTACAGATGTATTTGATAATTTTCAAGGTATATATGTTTTATCTTTGGTTGAACATCAACTATAAATCCTTTCTCCAGTGCCTCCTGCCTGCCTTAACATTGTCACTCTGAGAATTCAGGTATTGTATCTCAAAATATGACTATTTTTTAAGGAATCTCATTTCAGGAAAGGATGTAAACTCTTTTTAATTTATAGGGTGATTATCTCTATTATTTCTCCTAAAAATTATGACATACTTGTCTACTCTTGGTTTAATTATAAATGTGTATGATCGCCTAGGACATTGCTTGATATCATTATATAAGTTGTTTGTGTAAGGAAACTCAGGTGCAGAAACAGCTTCCTACACTAATCTCTTTAGGAAAGTATTGTGCAAATTCTTTGAAATCCTTACAATTTCAGATTCATTAACTACTTTAACAATGATATTGCAGCCACATACCATGCATACAGAAAATAGAGAATGACACAATGATTTACCCTAGGGAAAACCTTTCGGTAAAAAACCCCAGCACTCCAAAACCTACACAATGTATTATCTTCAACACAACAGTTACAACACACTTGCAATGCAAGTTCTTTCAGGAGACAATCGACACTCTAAGACAAATCCAGTAGCATGAGATCATACCAACAATACACTCTTTTTGTATCCTTTCCTGTAACCCTAAAAATTCTTATATAATGCGCTTTCCTTTTTAGGGCAACTTCTAAGGATAACTGTATTAGGGTTTTACCATTCTCCAAGAAAATAGGAACCCTAAAAAAAATTTTGATTGTGGAAGAGTGTAAAGTACTCAACTTTATCAGTTACCACATGTCTTGCATGTCTTCACCTGTCATTGAAATCTCCTAGAAATAGCTCTTACGTGTCATAGGAATCCGTCATAACCATATCAGCCATGATCTCCTTATACACAATTCAAGATGTTGACACATCAAGTGGAGTGACACATCAACATGCCAACTAGACATGTACACTCACACTTAATTACATTATTTGCAAGAAAATACATTTTACAAAACAAATAATACGAATAGGAATTATCCAAGGTTGAGACACCTTATTCCTAACAGTTTGTGACACAAGGGTGGTTTAGTGGCCCCATATTTTCCACTTACCTTGCAAAAACTATTAATTAGGGTATTTTGTATTAATAATATCAGCTGAACAATGAGCAGGGCCTTATTTTCCAATGGCACCCGTGCATTCTCAACTAGACCTGACATACATATTGCATCATTTTAGAAAGTTTGGATCAATTCCCATTTGTTCTATTTCAGAAACATGAATATCAACTCTGGAGAAGTCATCATCAACAATATTTGTTGAGTTGATGAATTGTCTTGGTTTTGGTGGTGATTTTGAAGAAAGGCATCTTATGTCACATTTGTGCAGAGATATCATAACTGTATCTGAGACTTGTTCATGAGTTTGATATTTTGATATCATAGCCATGCCAAATTTGTCATAATCTTGATCATTGTTATGCGCAACACTAGGGTAAATGACAGCTCCCTGCTACCCTACCTAAGGCAGGGACTCCAACTGCACGCAACCCTTATTTTTTTACAAATTTATCTTTGACATGGGTGGGATGCCAACGAATATATGTTGGAATTATATTGGAATGATGTACTGAGAGGGGAGGGGTGAATCAATACCTCTAAAAAATTTCTTCGTTAGCCCATTAACCCTTAGTCATCAATTTGTAAATTATCTTATCTAACAGTTCATCTTTCTTTATGTATATGCAATCATATCATAAGTTCTTTAGTATGTAATCATAAAAGAAACATTCATGAAAATAGATAACACATGACACAAGATATGATATTGCAGAAAACTCCTGTTAGGAAATAAAAACTATGGTGGGGGTTGTTACCCACAAGACTTCACTATCTGTAGATAAGAAGGGGCCAGTTAAGGCTTGAAATTGGTCACTTTTGATAACCTACCCTGTTAGGAGTATTATAGTGGAGAGTTGTTAAGATCTACTTTGTTTGAAGCTTTAGCAGCACTGTTAAGTGTGCACTTTGTTAATAGATTTGTAAAGAACGGTTAAGTCCACCTTCTGCAAAAGGATTTTAGATGTGATGCACTTGTTAGAATGCAACTACATAAGTCTTTGATCTGATGATGTATGAAATCTCTAATTTCTGATAACAGATCCAATAAAGCTTCCTATGTATGAGTAATCATCCTTCCATGATTGAATAATACCTTTGTCTGCTCGTTGGTAGCCTCTGTGTGTTCTTGAAAACTGGTATGATCTATTTCTGAACATTGTATGAATTCTTCCTTCTTCTCCTTAGATGATTGTCATGGCTATCATAAATAATGAATTCCTCTCTCATAATTGATTTGAACATCTATTTATACTAGATTTTAGCTCTATTCTTGATTCACGCTTCGCAAGTTAACTCTAGATCCAAGGTTTATAGCTTGACCTTGATCTTTAGTTAGATATGTTTTAGATCCATTAGGATGCTTTAAAACATTTACATAAAGCTTGCTTGACCCAAAAGTTATGATTTAAAACAAATTAAAACTCTATAAATAGAATTACATTGCTTTATCTGATGTGTAAAGTTCAGATCCACTATTTGTGGGTTCTCTAACTAACTGTCAGTTCTGACGTTGGTTTTCTTTATCGTCAGTGTTCCTATCTTGAACTGGTTTCTGGGTATGCCTTTTCTACTTTTTCAGTTTTTTTCTCAAAACTATGTCATCGGTGATGATCTCAATGTTATGTTATTGACCCGTCGATGATGTCCTGTTCACTTCGTCAGTGCAACACTTGTCAGTGTTCGTCAGTCAATTCCATACTTAGCATTTTCTTGTGACCTTTGTGTTCTATTGGGTATGCTCGTTGTTTTTCAGTAATGCTTGTAGTCCGTTGATAATGCTTGTAGTCCACTGGTAATGCTTGTACTGATGATCTTTGTCAATATTTTCACTAAGTGTACTAATGGAAAAATTAATGTCATCAATCTCCCCCTTTGACATTAGTATCAAAAATATGATATGTGCAACATACTGAGTGTATTAGTATGTACACCTATGTATACTCCTTCCTTAGTAATTTGAATGACTCCCCCTATGTATATGTCGGTAGGTGTAAGTATATATACATATCCTTATGTACTTTTTTTTTCCCATTTTTTTGATATATATTGTACATAACTATATTTATATATTTGTTCCTTCTGTACATACAATATACATTTCATTTCTATTCCTCCTTTTTTTATTCTAAAGGAAAAGGTACTTACAGCTTGTCAAAAAGGTGGGAATGTGAGGATTTGATCTCCTTCATCATCTTTTCCCATTTATCCTTTAGCATTTCTAGAGGGATGTGCTCCAGTGATATCCTTACATGTATATCATATATGTTGTCTACTACAAACATCTCTGGGGTTGCAATAAGGTTTCTTGCTTCAGAAATATGATGTTGTAGAATGGTAAGATTAGGCAGAATGTGTTCCTGTAGTTCTATAATCTCACCTCTTAGTTGTGTTTCAGCATCCCATATTTCTTGCCTTAGCCTGTTCGCCTCAATGACCTTGTCATGATGTGCCTTGATACTGTCTACATTTGAGGTTAGGCTTTGTGCACTTGCTGTGACATTAGAATCTATCTCTGCTAACTTGTCACTATTTTCCTTTGTAAAATTTTTAAGTGTGCACATCTTTTGAACTAAGGTAATTGCTTCAACAATCATTGGCTCTAATTGATTAGTTAGTTCAGAGAGCTTTACCTTGTTTAGTGCCACTTCTTGGCTGATTTTATCAATTAACTTATATTGATACTTCTTTTCTGCTTGTTCTTCCATAGCTTGTTCTGCATCTATATTCTGCTATGTGATTGCATCGGTAAGAACAACAATTTGTTCCTTAATTACAGCAGTTTCTTCAAGTTTTACCTCAGGAATGAGTTGTTGGAGAATGTCTCTTGCCTTGTCAAGTGACATTGTTTCCCTGTGTTCCTGTATCATTTTCTTTTGAATGGCTTTCCTTTGACATAGCACTCCAAACTCTTGAAGTTTATCACTATCCAAAGTGGTAATATCCCAGTTTGGAACTTTTATTACTTCTTCCAGTGTAACAGCCAAGATGTCTTTCTTTACTATTTTCTTCTTCTTCTTCTTTGGCTAGGTGGCAGATTAATGTACTACCATCTGTAAAGCTTGAGATTGGGTGGATTTAGTAGGTGAGGGTCGAGAAGATGAGGCATCCTTTTGTATCTATTCTGAGTCCACCAGTTGGTTTGGTGAAGACGTCTCCTCATTTTCCTTAGGTGTATCAACAAATGTATCTTCTTTAAGTTTTATACCTTCATCCTGCTTGACTCCTTCACTTTTATCTTTTTCTTCGCCCTTTTTTAGTGTATCCTCTATTTTATTATCAACTTCTTTGTTTTGTTTATTTGACACTACTTGTTGATCGTCGGTTGCATCCTTCATTTCTGTATCTGTATCCTTTTGAGTGTTGGCTACATCTTTGTTTTCATCAGTATCCATATCCTTGGGTATATTCTCATCTTTCTTAGATATTTTTTCCTAACTTGACTGAATATCAATAGCATCTATTAATATATTCATGTTTGTAGGTGTATTGACTGTTGCAATGTCAATAGTTGTATCCTATTCGTCAGTATTTCCCTTTGCAATATTTATATCTTCATCTTTTTGAACTTTTGATGCAGGGTCTTGTCCTATGGTGTCATTGAAAATGTTGTCTAACCATGATTCATCATTTATATCATCAATTAAGTTACCTTTTATTGACAATTCTTCTTTGGTAACTTCTTCATCCTCTAAACTGATGTGAATTGGACTTGCTGGTACCTAATTTTCTTCACTATTTTTAGGCCATTCTTCATCTATAATATCAATCCGTTTCTAGCCAGTTATCTGTACTTCTTCACTGTCTAACTTAGTTGTTGAGTTATTTCTTTGGGTGACAGTTTCCTTCTCATAACTTCTCTCCTCAGCAAGATTGAGTATCTTGCTCCATGTATCGTGGGTTTCTTGTTCTAGCTCTATAAGATTCTCTTCAAGAAATTTATAAGCTCTCATTTTGGGTGAGAAAATTTTTGCATATTTCTCCATGTTTTCATTGATTTCTTCTCTTTTTGATTAAGGAGGCATAAGAGAAACCAGTACTCTTTCTCTTATCATTTTCTCCTCATGTAGTGCAAAAGTGAATCTAGAAGATATTCTAATCAACAGTTCTTGTGGTACATCATGTGTAGTGAATTGTAGTGGGATATAATAGTGTCTACACATTTTAGCTATAAGTGCATCTTCAATCTTATTCTGTTCTACAGAATCCCATCTTAACCATTTCCTAATCTTAGGATGTCCAAGAGATGGTGCTTCAGAAATGTACTTACATATTTCATCAATGTCTTCAGTGGGTAATGTAATCTTTGCTGCTTCCTTTTCTTGTTTTGTAGTGTCAAGTTCATCCATAGCTGAGTCCTCTAAATCCTCATTTGTCTAAACAACTTTCCTCCTTTTGGTATGTGCCCTAACTGGTTGTTTTTCCTTTGGTGTGTCAGGTTTCCTCTTATACACCTTTCCTTTTACCATGGGAGGAGTTGCATCCTTTGCTATTTGAATCCTTGTTCTTGACTTCTTTGGTGGAGGAGGAGGTGGTGAATTAGACTTCTCTTCCTCTGATTCATTTTTCTCTGCTAAATCACCGATGGGTAGCTGGTCCTTAGTGATTTCCTCCTTGCCATCTTGTCCCTCTTCACCTTCCCTTTCTTCTTCTTCTAAAGATATATTCAAGTTCTTATTCTAATTCTTCACCATTCTTTTTGACTATTTTACAGCCTTCTTGACAACAAGATTTGTTTTAATCTTTTGTTTGGCCTCTTCATAGGTACCAAATCTTAGTTGCTTGTTGTCCACTGGTTCATTTAATAGTGCCTTAATGCACTCATTGACTAATCCTACTTTGATTTCATATTCTAACTTTGAAAGCCATGATTTCCTTGGTACTACTGCTTAGATGTACGTGAAATCAGTATCTACCATGAAATATATGTCTTCCCGGTGTTCCTCTATTAGACTTTAAGGAATTCTTGTTCTGGCTTGTATCATTTCCTTAATGGTTTTGAAATACTCATGCATAACATTATCAAAATCTATTCCTAGTGATTCTATGAATTCACCTATCTAAATGGTTATGGGTCTGCCTATGTCCCATACAACTTCTCCTATGGAAGGAAAGTATTCCTCAAAGTAAAAGAATATGCACATTATGAGGGAACCAAACTTACAAGTGTTTGTCCTTGAAGACCTTATTGTGCACATGTTCTCCTCTAATTGATGTAATAGGATCTTTACAAGATCCATCTTCTTTCCCTGTTTGATGATCTTGTATGCTATGCTCATAGTTGTAATTGATATGCTATTCATTCATCTTGCTTGGAAGATCTTATATCCAACAACACATTCTCCAAACTTCATCTCTACATCGGTAATGGTGTTGACCTTTAGTGCTCTTTTATCTGATTTAGCACCAGTAAATTTTTCCACTTCTATTAGAGATGGGTGCTTGTGAGCTCGTGGTTTATCAATTGTAGGATAACCAGTAACTATGTGAATAACATTCCTTTTTATTGCCTTTGGATTGTTTAGCTATAGAGTCTTGTTGTGAACTCTGCTAAGAACAATCTTTATCCATTCTATTTTGAAGACCTTGGCAAAATGGAGTGCATTTGTGAGTCCCTTTACTTCCAAATGTAAGTGCTCTTCTTTGAGCTTTCCAACATCATCACATAGTTCCCTATAGGCATTATCTAGGTCTAGATCTCCTATTTTTGAGATCTTGCAGTGAATATAGGACCTTACGTCCTCTACCAATAAACCCTAGGTGAGATTCTGGAGAATGCTCTGGAATCGTCAGGTTGTAAAGCTATTTTAGGGTGTAGCTTGTATTTAGGTTGAACACACGAGCCTTTGCTGACAAGATTGAAGGATTTCTTCTTATCTTCCTTAATTTTCTCAACTCTAGAAGTTGATGCCATCTTGTTTGCATAAATTTAGGCCTTTTCACAAATAAAACAGTGCGGTTGGTGAGTGTGATTACTTATGGATTCTTTGTGATTGCCTATGAATGTGAATGCTTCGTGTCAAATTGATTTCTGCTGGGTCACTCTTCAAATTGCTCTGAAATTGCTTTGCTCTGCTCTGCTCAAAAATTATGGGTGTGAAAATGAGTTTACCGGTCGGGCTTTTATAACCTTTTTGTGCCCTAAGTTGTCATTAATGCTTACCAACTCGTCGGTATATGAAGAATGATTTTGTCGGTAGAGACATTCATAACATCTTCAGTGTCTATGTAAAGTGTCGGGGTTGCTAGTGGTTTTGGATACTTCACCGATGATTGTCGGTGAGGTTGCGAAGACAACTTTTGTTGATTCAACATTCACCATTATCCATCGGTTTGCACTTAGCTTGTGTAATGACCGATACATTCTGGTAAGTAGTGCTAACTTTTCTGTGTGTGTTCACCGATGCAAATTGTGCCTAATAACTGATGGTTTCTTTTCAATTTTTGAGCAAACAATAATATTTTGCATCTTTATTCATGCTTATAATACAATATGAACTATGTGTAATGGAACCGATGCATAGTAAAACTTGTCATAATGTAGTTCCATACTTGTGCAATTTAGTTGGATGTAGTGATGTCACCGGACCCATTGGATGAGGTGTCACCATTTGCATTGCTTGTTCTAGCACCTTCAATGTTTGTGGCTTTTACCCACATCTTGTTTCTCATTCTCTTGATGTCATCAATGGTATTTCCTTTGGGATGTGTACTTGTGTCTGTCAGTCGGTCTTTGCAATCTTTTATCACATGTCCAACCTTATGACAATGCAAACATGCCATACCTGGATTGGTCCAACCTCTTGACCTTCTGGTCCACTTTCTCATACAGTTGGCAGAAATATGACCATACCTTCCACATGCAGTGTAGTTTACCCATGTGTTATAGTCCCAAACATATGTGTTACCTACTCTTGTTGGTTTGTAGCTTTTATCAGTTTCCTTTGGTGTCCATGCCTTGTTGTTCTTTTTCCAGTATTCCTTATGTGTATGCCCATTCATCTTGCAGGTAGGAAAGTACCTGTCCATATAGGTTTTTCTCTTTGGATTTGTCACTTTGGATCTACACTCATGTGCCTTGTGTCCTTTCTTTTGATATTTATAAAAATTACCAATAAAAGTAGATTGTTCTTGAGAAATAGCTTTCATTTTGCTTCTGCAGATGTTTGAGGTGTGGCCTGGTTTTCCACAGTGATTGCATGACAACTTCTTGGATCTTGGGGTGGTGAAAGCATTCCTCTGATCTAGTTGATTAGAAGATTCACCATTCTCATTGTACCTTAATCTTGTGTAGTTGTTAACTCTTCTCTGTCCATCAAGAAAATCATCCATCCTTTTGTTTCTATCTTCAGCCTTTTTGATCAATTCATTGTGTTGATTCTGGACTTTGATTTCATGCTTCAATTTTTCATTCTCTTCTCTTAGCT
>MU226169.1:1785197-1803317 GCA_018584345.1 Thuja plicata
ACAAAAGGATTTTAGATGTGATGCACTTGTTAGAATGCAACTACATAAGTCTTTGATCTGATGATGTATGCAATCTCTAATTGCTGATAACATATCCAATAAAGCTTCCTATATATGAGTAATCATCCTTCCATGATTGAATAATACCTTTGTCTGCTTGTTGGTAGCCTCTGTGTGTTCTTGACAACTGATATGATCTGTTTCTGAACTTTGCATGAATTCTACCTTCTTCTCCTTAGATGCTTGTCGTGGCTATCAACAATAATGAATTCCTCTCTCAGAATTGATTTGAACATCTATTTATACTATATTTTAGCTCTATTCTTGATTCACGCTTCGCAAGTTAACTCTAGATCCAAGGTTTACAACTTGACCTTGATCTTTAGTTAGATATGTTTTAGATCCATTAGGATGCTTTAAAATATTTACATAAAGCTTGCTTGACCCTCAAGTTATGATTTAAAACAAATTAAAACTCTATAAATAGAATTACATTGCTTTATCTGACGTGTAAAACTTAAATCCACTATTTACGGGTTCTCTAATTGACTGTCGGTTATGACGGTCAGTTTTCTTTGTCGTTGGTGTTCCTTTCTTGAACTGGTCGTCGGGTATGCCTTTTCTGCTTCGTCGGTTTTGTTCTCAAAACTGTGTCATCGGTGATGATCTCAATGTTATGTTATTGACCCGTCGGTGATGTCATGTTCACTTCATCGGTGCAACACTTGTTAGTGTTCGTCGGTCAATTCCATACTTAGCATTTTCTCGTGACCTTTGTGTTCTGTCGGGTATGCTCGCTGTTTGCCGGTAATGCTTGTACCGATGATCTCTGTCAATGTTTTTCACTAAGTGTACTAATGGCAAAATTAATGTCATATATATATATATATATATATATATTCGTCCTACTCAAGTCTGAAATTTGAAGGCCATACCATATATATTCGTCCTACTCAAGTCTGAAATTTGAAGGCCATACCATTTTCCCACTTTTAGACATATTGACATTTATTAGACTATATGAATTGACAAAATATATTTTTAGAAAATCATAAATATAACTTATTAATAAACCATAAAAGTTCATTATAGATAATATAGTATTTTACTTTACAATATAAATATTTATTATTTAATAATATTTTAGATAAAATATAAATTTATTTTAAATATTTTAAAATAAGTGAATAATTTGAATGTTTTAAAATTATAAATAATTTAATATAAATTTAAAAATTTACTAATAAGAAGTGAAATTATTTAATATTGTAATATTAATTTTCTATTTTGTTAACTATATATTCTTAGAAATCTTCAATTTTAGAAAGTTGTATATAAATTTGAAATTGTGTATATATTATTAATTTATAATATTAATATATAATGTACATGTTTCTAGAATGCCGTGGATTACTTCCAAAATTACGTCTGAGATTTCGTGATAGTTGAGCAAGATTATCCTGCGACTTGGAGACTGGAAAGTGCCCGTGGCATTTATTGACTGAGAAGAAATCAATAGACGTTTATGTACATTGTATTTTACATATTGTTCCTTCCCGGCGACTTTCCGACATCCGACATGATCCCAGATAATCTCTGTCACGGTGAGGGAAATATATATGTACCAGATATGATATGCTTTGAAAGTTTAGCCAAATATATGCAGCTGAAAATTGATTATTTTGTGACATGTTGTACTCTCCAACTGTGGGCACAGAAGAAGAAATTTCGTGCATACATTTTATAACAGATTGATCCCATTCTTTTGATGTTGGTTTATAAGTGTGAAGAAGAATATGAGTGTCATGGGAAATAGTATGCTTCATATATACAAAATGTGATGGATGGTTGGATGATGATTGCCAAATGTTTGATAGAATGTCAAGCAGGAATAATATTGACAGAGGCATTTTTGAGGGTCAAAATGACTAGAGACCAAACATTGTATTTTTTTGTGGTGTGCCTCAGCTGTAGGTATTCATTAAGTGCAGGTTAAGAATGAAGTTGAGCGATGGTTATTTTGGGGTAAAATGCAGCAGTTATTGACTTTTTACACAAAATGAAATATTTTTTTCATAGGGACATCAAGCCAAGGGTAAAAGTGTTGCAATTGTGTATTATTTCACCCAAGTGAGGATATTCCCTAGAAGAGTCTTGAAAGGGAGAAAAGGAAGAAAAAAATTAGTTGCAAATAAAGGAGCTAATGGACAAATCTCAGTTTCAAAACTATGAGCAGATGAAGGAAATTTGTCTGAGTTGACGGTTATATCAGAGGATGAGATTGTAGTGATATTGCCTTTTGCACATCAAGGAAAATAAACAATATTCATTTGAGCAGATTTGAGGAGGAAGGTGTGCCAATTGTCAAATATAGATTCATTTTAGGGCCTCCTCTCCTTTATAATCTTCTTCTTTTGTTAGGGTTCCATTAGGTATTTAGATTCAGGTTGTCTTTTCAGTTTCAGATGATGAAGTATAATAAATAACCAAAAACAAGAAATATAAAAATCATATGTAAATACAAGAAGAAATATAAAAGCCATATGTAAAAACAAGTCATAGAGCTTATAATATTTGGCTTCAAATTGCTAACCCATAGAAAATATTTCACTATTTTACAGATTCAATTATAAGGTGTTGATGTTTATAGCTTCGATCAGATAAAATGATCTTAATATTGAATTAAATAAACATCATTGAGAATACAATATGATGATATTATTCTACATTATATATATATATATATATATATATATATATATATATGATATTATTATACATATTAATATATATATATATATACAATGTATATTATAATTGATTAAATAATACCATGCGATACAAATTAGTATCAATTATATAAATAGTCATCGGTTTGATTAAATACCGATTTGATATCGGGTGACTTAACTACATTGGTTATACAATTATACTATGCAATACCGATCGGTTTCTATACTATGCAATACCGATATGAATCAGTTATAATACCAAAAGCATCGATAGTGTATGACATCGAATGCAAAGTTGATGGTATATTATTAAGTGATAAAAAGGGACACCGATTACGTATTATTGGGTATTAACAAATGATTAAATGAAAAGGCATGGCATTATAGAGTCATGTCTCCTCAAGGAGACATGCCTCTATAATGACATGTCTCATGAGTATATATAGTCATTGTTTGTTTGATAAGAGACAAGTATATACAGAAAATAATGCGAGTCACTTATCCAATATGCAGTACATTAATCTATTATATATGTTTACATATCTGTTATTATAATATATATATAGTGATTAAATATATGTTATATATATATTGAGATTATATATTTATATATTGGATTAATATGAGAAATTTTGAAAAGACATAAATCTGATCTAAACTTAACATAAGGCCAAAATTTTAAAGTAAAGTAACAAACAATCAGCGAACCCAAAGCCAGTAAATGGACATTACAATTGCAATCTCTTCTTCCTCCTCTCTAAGACTAATATGGTTGTGGGCGCTTCTTATCATCGAAGTGAGTTTTGTGAGCACAAAGCCCATATCAGGTCTCTTGGCCTTATCAGGGTGAGCACATCTGAGAGCTATGTTTGCAACAGTGAAAGCTTCTTCTACAGTAAAGATGTCCGACAAATCATGTTTAAGTTTAGAGTCTATAGCTTCTTCAAAATGATTGTTCTCTATCATGTGCCTTACATATCCTGGAATATGGAACTGACTGGACTCTCATGCTTGATCAACATGCCTCTGTCTTGTTATCATCTCTAGCACAACAATTCCAAAGCTATAAACATCATGTTTATAAGAGAGCTTGTTATTCCAACAGTACTCTAGAGCCCAATAGCCTTTAGTACAATAGGATGAACTAAACATTCATCACAAACATTTTTCCTTTAGTACAATAGCTTCGATAAGTATGAAGGAAATTTTACTTTGAAATGTTTCAATTGTAATAAGATTAGTCATATTGTTGCTGCTGAAGAAGGTGTGAATTATGATGAGTCTGTTGCTAGTGATGATGAAATTGTATTCATTATTATTAAAGAAGATAATACTAATTAAGAGAAAGCATTGGTTTCACTAGTTGTTAAAAGAGATGAATGGTTATTGATAGGGGATTCTCACACCATATGACTGGTGATAAGGATAAGTTTGTAAATCTTAAAGACTATGATGGTGATGTTGTTAGATTTGGTAATAATGCTCTTTGTTTGATTAAAGTAAAAGGATCTATCACTCTTGATGGTAAATATAATATTGATGATGTCTTATATGCTGAAGGTTTAAGTCATAATTTTTTGAGTGTTGGATGACTATTGGATAAAGGTTACAAATTGGATTTTATGGATGGAATCTATAAGATCACTGAGAGTACTGGAAATCTTATTACATTAGGTACACAAAATATTGGCAATCTATTTAATTTGAGAACTCTTGAGAATAAATGTTTGATATATAAGATTGATGATAGTTAGTTATGGGATAGAAGATTTTGTCATGTGAACTTTGATAATATGGTGTAATTTAGCACTATTAATGTTGTAAGAGATTTGCCTAAACTGATAAGGCCTAACAATATGTGCAAAGAATGTCGTTTCGGTAAACTGACTAGATCTACTTTCAAAAATAAGACATATTATTTCAAAGGATTGTTAGATTTAGTTCATACATATCTATATGGTCCTACTAAGACAAGAAGCTATTATGGAGAAAGATATTTTATGCTATTTGTTAATGACTATTCAAGAATGATGTGGATTACATTTCTAAGAGAGAAATCAGAAGCCTTTCATAAATTTTAGATTTTCAAGATAATAGTAGAAACAAAATTCGGGAAAAGACTAAAGTGCCTATGATCGGACAGAGGTGGAGAATTTACATCTAGTGAGTTTTATGTATTCTATGAAGAGCATGGGATAAACAGACAAAAATATGCTTCGAACCCCACAACATAATGGTGTTACTAAGTGAAGGAATATGACTATCCTAAACACAACTAGGACTATGATGATTGAAGGAAAAGTTCTACAGATCTACTAGAGAGAAGCAATATGCACTATAGTATATACTTTGAACTGAGTACAGATTAGACAGGGAACCGGTAAGACTCATTATGAACTACGGTATGGTTATATTCCTACAGTGAAATACTTTAGAATTTTTAGAAATAAATGCTACTTTAAGAGAGATGAGGATATAGGAAAGTTTGATCCTAGAAGTGATGAAGGAATATTTATTGTGTATTCTATAGAGATAAAAGCATATAAATGCTATAATCATAGACTGAAAAAGATTGTTGAAAGTGTAAATGTTAGAGTTGATTAAAATGTACAAATATCATAAAGAGCTTACAAGTATGATCTAGTTGAAGAAAACAATCAGATTATGGAAGTGCAAAATCAGAATCAGGATGGACCAGAAGAGCAGAGAGAAGCTGTGGAAAATGAAGTAGATATTGACACCAAAGGGTCTGCTACAAGTCCTACACCAAAAGCTCCATGGCATGTAAAGATTAATCATTCTGAAGATATGATTATTGTTGATAAGAATAGAGGTGTTCAAACTAGAGGAAGAATTGGTAGGGATGAGAAATGTTTGCTATCTGAATTAGAGCCTAAAGATATTAAAAAAAGCATGTAATGATGAGAGTTGGATGAAAGCAATGAAAGAAGAACTTGATCATATTGAGAAGAATAAAACTTGGATTCTTGTTCCTAGACCTAGTGACAAAAATGTGATCGGTATTAAATGGGTATTCATAAATAAGATGAATGAAGATGGTAAAGTGGTTCAGAACAAGGCAAGACTGGTATACAAAGGATATTCAAAAATGGAAGGTATTGACGTTATAGAGACCTTTTCCCCTGTGGCTAGACTTGAAGTTGTTAGATTATTTCTTACATATGCCGCTTACAGAAAATTAAGTCTATCAGATTGATGTTGAGTGTGCATTTTTTTATGGTGAACTAGAGGAATATGTTTATATTGAGCAACCTTATAGTTTTACTCTAACTGAAGAAGGAGACATGGTTTGAAAATTTTAGAAATATTTTTATGAACTAAAGCAAGCTCCTAGAGCCTGGTATGCCAGATTGGACAGGTATTTGATAAAGATTGGTTTTAGCAAGGGTACTGCAGATAGTAACTTATCTTTTAGAATAGCTGATGATAATATCTTGATTGTTGAATTATTTGTTGATGATATTATATTTGGTGGCAATGATGAGCTGAGTAGAGATTTTTCTTATTAAATGCAAAGAAAATTTGAAATGTCTATGATACATGAGATGAAATTATTTCTTGGATCGCAAATTACATAGTTGGATAAAGGAATTTGTATCACACAGTCCAAGTATGTCAAAGAATTACTGAATAAATTTGGTATGGAAGATTCAAAACCAGTAGCAACTCTTATGGTTACTGGTTGCAAGTTAACTAAAGATGATGATTTCCCTTGTGCTAACCAGACACAATATAGATATATGATTGGAGGACTGCAATATATAACTCATTCTAGACTAGATATATCAAATGCTATTGGAATTGCTACAAGATTTCAAGCTGAACCAAAGGTATCACACATATATGTTGTCAAAAGAATTTTCAAATACTTGAAGGGTACAATTGACTATGGGTTATGCTATGAAAATTATGATGATTTTACTTTATGCTCATACACTGATGCTGATTGGGTAGGAAATATTGATGGCAGAAAGAGTACTAGTGGGGGTGCATTCTTTTTGGGTAAGAGAGTAGTTTCTTGGACTAATAAGAAGAAAGATTGTATTTCTCAATCTACTATTGAAGCTAAGTATGTTGTTGTTGCAATAAACTGTAATGAAGCTATTTGGATGAAGTAAATGTTGAAGGATACAAGGATAAACATTGATGAACCCATTGTTATATACTATGATAACTCTAGTGCTATAAATATCTCAAATAATCTTGTGTTGCACTCAAGGGAAAAGCATATTTATATTAAGTTTCATGTCTTGAGGGATAAAGTCAGTGAAAAGGAATTCAAATTCAAATTTTTATCTACTAAGGAATAGACTTTTGTCATCTTTACAAATCCTTTGTCGAAGGATACATTTGTGTATCTCAGAGAAAATCTTGGGGTAATAGCCCCTCCTAATCAGAGCTAATGATGTTGAGGATGACATCAGTCCAGTAATCCTATCAGAATATCATTCACTAGATTGATGAAGTTGGGGACCACTCCTTAGGGGAGCAGTCTTCTAGTTATTTTGATTTGGTACTGATATTTTTTAATTTTCCTTTTGAGGTGAGTTGCTTTATTTTTTTTTCTTTGGTCCTTTTCCATTAATGTCAAAGGGGGAGAGGTTGTATGTGAAAAATAGAAGTTATTATTCTTGGGAGAGATTGCGTTGATGCTGAATGTTTAGAGTGATCAGGTGGATATATTATTGAATTTGTGATTGATCAGTTTTTCACTTTGCATGTTGTCATCAATTCCAAAGGGGAAAATTGTTGGATGATTATTGAGCATGTCAGATTTTTTTTTGGGTTTGCTGACATTAATGTTTTGTCATTGATTTCAACATACTGGTTACTATTTCAAACAATATATTTAGTGTGTTCAGTGAAGAAGATTTTAGTTGTTCAAGTGCTACATTGAAGATCTTGTGTTGCAATCATAATGTGTTATTCCATGGTGTGTGTAGTTTGTCTACAGAGGTTCATCGGTGTTGAGATGATAGTTTGAGTATGGTTTGATCGAGTTTTTCGTTATTGTTGAATAGTTCATGTGTATAGAGGTTGATTATTTCAATCAGTACATATTTGATTTCATGTTTTAGAGGTTTTGAAGGTGGTGGTTGTATGGTACCTAATCATCATGTTCATAGCTACTATTTTTCATGATTCAGTGTATGACAAGCTATCTTTTTCTATGACAGATTTTGATATTTGGCATTCCTATTGATTAGAGTTGGAGATGAGATGATGTGAGTGTTCTGATTTTTATCCATGCTTCTTGTTGGTATACTTGGATCGTGTAATAATAATATTGTTGGACTACGTCATTGGATGTGATCATATTTGTTGTTTTGGGTATATTGTTGATGTTTATTCATTTAGGTCTTAGTCGACCCGATGGAGTAACGTGTTGAGATTAATGATGTTGTTTTGGTGACATGTTAACATGTTTGTGGTTTATGATTTGGGTCCTATCTAAGTCTAGATGACTTGATTTGGATTGCTAGGAGGATTGAGCTTAAAGGCTACATATTTTATTGTAATAGGTCTAGCTGACCTAGTGTTTGATTATTCTTTGTAATTGGTATAATGAGAGATCATTTTTTAATCATTGAGTGGTGAGAGAGAGAGAGATGTGGTAGTATGCAATTGTAAGAATAATTCTTGTTACTTTAAGGAAGATTTTGTAATTCATTGGAACTGTATTGGCATTGGAGATATTATTTGTCAGTTCTATTGTAATGGACTATATGTCCACCCTAGTGTAATTGAAGATAGATCGGTGAACTTGACTGAGGAACAGATCTGAGATTGTATTATGAGTAGTGATCTCTGGGAAGTGTGCTTGTTGATTAGTTTGTAAGCCTATGGTTTCTTGTACATCCTTTGTTCTCTATTTTTATCTTAACCAGATAGTGTATTTAATAGAGTACACTCATCTTTTGGTTTTGACTCCCATTGGGGTTTTCCCTTAACCTAGTTTCCTTGATAACAAATCTTGGTTTTATATCTAATGTGTTGTGGAGCTTTCTTTTACTATTTATCTTTCAAATCTAGTTAGACAAAGTGGAATTAAAGATATATGGTACATACAACTGATTTTTCCCTCTTGGTTGTGCTTTCCTTCTTTTAATCCTTACAATAACACACCTTGCAAACATTGGGGATCCCTTGGTGATGAGGATATAGAATCTGATATCCTATCACATGTCTCTACAAAGATGGAGAAGATGAACCTGCAAAAATACCTAAGGGAAAGTATGTTAAGGCCACTCTCATTATTGAAAGCATGGGATATCATGGAATTTGTATCGGTATGAAAGAAAAAGGAATGAAGAACCAATTACAGCAACTGGCTACCCCCAAGGCAGAGGAATTGGCTCCCTGGAAACCAAAATGACCTAACCTGATGCCTTTTAGGTTTCTTATGATTCTGAACTTGAGGAGTTCTATGAATTCCCCTTTGAGTATATTGATATTGAACTTATTGATACCTATTGTGTCTATACCATCATCAGAGCTAACCTTTCATCCCTTAGCCTTCTACTAAAACACCCTGAACTCATCGATTAGGACCAACAAGACACACCACCTGTGTTTGATGTATGTGATTTAGATGAGGTAGTTTTATCCCTTTTTGGCCTAAGAGATCTTTGGGACTACGAGTATCACATACACTACAAAGAGCAAGCCTACTTTGGTAGCCAAGTCAACTCTCTTAGTCACAGAAGTGAAAAATAAGATAAAAAGAAAAAAGAAAATAAAACAAATCCTCGTGAAAACCTTTCTAAGGCACCTTTGGATGAAGAAAAAGATGAAATAATGGACATATCTTCTTGTGAAAACCTTTATAAGGTGCTAGAAGAGGGAGAGGTTGACTTACCTTTCAAGTCCCTACCACCAGAAAAAGTCATCAATCCTTATCGAAGACACAGTAGAAGTCAACCTTGGAATAATTGATCATCCCAAGATCACATTCATAGCAGAATCTCTCAATGAGAAAGAGAAGAAATACATGAATGAGTTCCTCTGAAAAGAACAAAAGAACTTTGCTTGTTCATACAAAGATATGCCCTAACTAGACCCTAATCTAGTTGTACACCACCTTGCATAGTAGATCCTAAAGCCAAACTAGTCAAACATAAATTATGAAAGATGCATCCCTGAGTGGCACTATTATTCAAACCATAGTTATAGAAAATATTGGATGATGCATTCATACAACCCACAGATTATCCTAAATGGGTCTCTAATATTATACTAGTAGTAAAAGTGTTTGGGGGAATCTACATATGTTTATACTTTAGAGACCTCAACTTAGCATGTTCGAAGGATAATTTTGCACTTACAAACATAGACATCATAATGGATTTGGCGAAAGGAAATGATATGTTGTCACTTATCGATGGCTTTTTAGGATATAATTAGATAGGGATCACAGCAGAACTATCAACATAAAATAGCATTTACCACACCTTGGGGCACTTTTTGCTACCAAGTAATGCCTTTTGGACTTAAGAATATCAGAGCTCGCTATCAACGCATTATGGAAACCATCTTCCATGACCTACTGCATGAGATCATGAAGGATTGTGTGGATGACATCCTGGGAAAGTCAAAAATAAGTGAATTACTCATTTTTGTCCTTACCACAATTTGTTATAGACTTGAGAAATATAAGATTTCGTTGAATCCCAAGAAATGTGTCTTTGGAGTACAATCAGGAAATTTTCTAGGCTACATAGTCTCTCGAAGAGGAATTGAGGTGGACCCAAAGAAATCCAAAGCTATCCTAGAGATTCCACCTCCCACAACATTGAGACAACTTCGCAACCTATAGGGAAGAATTCAGTCCATCCAGATATTTTTATCATAGCAGGCAGATAAATTTCATCCTTTCTCTCATGTCTTGATAAAAGATACCGAGTTCCTTTTGGATTATCCATGCCAAAAATCCTTCAAATGGCTCAAATAGTACCTAACTAACCCCCCAATATTGGTCCCACCTATCCCAGGTTGACCCCTCATTCTGTACATTTCTACCACTATCGTTGTACTAGGTGCTCTTCTAGCACAGTGAGATGATATTAAAAAATAAAGAGCAATCTACTATCTAAGTAGAATACTTGTTGGATATGAGTTGAACTACACTGCAATTGAGAGAGCATCCTTGGAAAATTTGACATAGTGTATGTAGACAGGAAGGCTATCAAAGAGAAGTGACCATGGATCAGCTCACAAACTGTCCTCTTCCCAAAAATCATTCTATAATATAATATTCCAAATGAATCCATCATGACTATTACCCAGAGCATATAATGAAATTTTTTTTTGATGGATCATTTACATAGAGAGGATTAGGGGCAGACATCTTTTTTGTGACACCACAAGGGGGTCTTATCCCTAAGTCTTACAAATTAACATTTACATGCACAAACAACATTACAGATTACGAGGCCTTGGTAATAGGGCTTCACTTAGTAGTTCAATGTAAAATCACTAGCATGCTTGTCTTTGGTGACTCCCAGCTGGTGATTAGGAAAGTTACCGATGAGTTTCAAAAAAAGGATGATAAGTTTCTCCCCTATCGCCAATTGGTTGAGGATCTGAAACAATATTTCATAGAGATAGTATTTCAGTAGATCCCTAGGGAAAACAAAAAAATTGTAGATGTCATGGTCACCATGGGTCATTAATCTCTATTTTGGAGCATAGTCAAAGGTATGAATCTAGTTGAGAATCTTATGGCCCTTGCCTATGACACGTCAGAATCTAAACAAGTGTGTGTTATTGTTGGTCCTGATTCTCCCTGGTACCAAGATATTTACACTTACCTTCATGATAAGACCATTCCACTCCACCTTACACCTAACCAAAGAAAAACATTTATCCATCATACTTCTAGTTACACTATCCTTAGTGATACCCTCTTTTGGAAATAATTCAACAAAACCCTCCTCAGGTGTCTTGATTCAGAAGAAGTTAAAATAGGATTAGAAGAGGTTCATCAAGAAATCAATGGAGCCCACTCTAGTAGACTCACTCTTGCAAAGAAGTTGTTGTGAATAGGTTATTATTGGCCAACCATGGAACATGATGCTTATCACTATGTGAATAAATGTATACCTTGGAAGCACCATGATGATTTGATACACGCACCATCCCAATCCCTTAAACCTACCGTCACAACTTGGATCTTCTCCTGCTAGCGACTTGACCTTATTGGCCATATATTTCTAAATTCTTCCAATGGCCATAAGTATATCATTGCTGCCATAGAGTACTTCACAAAATGGGTGTAAGTCGTCCCTCTTACTTACACAATTGGAAAATAGATTTTGAGTTTATTTTGAACTACATTATCTGTCGCTATGGCATCCCTCAAGTCATTATTATTGATAATGGGACCCCTTCAAGAAAAAGGAAGTGACATAACTATGTAAGAATTTTGACATTACCCAGCATTGTTCCTCCAATTACTTCCCATAAGGTAATGGTCAAGCAAAGGCTAAAAATAAAACTATCTTGAGAATCCTCAAAAAGACAGTCGATGATGCTAATCATGATTGACAGCTCCAACTAAATCCTACCCTCTAGGAATACCACACTTCCATTCACACTCTCACTGATGCCACTCCATTTTCCCCTATTTATGGTATTGAGGTTATTCTTCCCATTTAAGTCGAGCTCCCTTCCCTCTAAATCTCCCTGAAGAATCTTTTGGCCGAAGAATAATATAGAGTTGGTCCCTTGCAAGAGCTTGAGCTCCTTGATGAGAGATGCATGAATTTCCTGAATCATCTCTATGTGTATCAAAATCATCTGCGCTGACAATTCAATAAGAAGATCAAACCCCGTGATTTTGAATTTGGTGATCTGGTCCTGCAACATAACATGAAGAATCTCCAGAACTGTGAAAAGAAAGGAAAATTTGAGCCTAACTAATTGGGACCATTTGTAGTAATAGCTAAATTTAGATCTAGATCATATTAGATAGAAACATCAGGATGGTATCCTATCCCAAATCCTCTAAATATCATGCACCTCAAGCACTTTTACATGTAGTACGATAGTGGTTCCTTCTTGTACAACAGAAAGTAAGAGAAAACCCAAAACAAAAAAATGAGCAAAATGAGAAAAATCCAAAAATAGTATAAAATGATCTTGAAGAAAATCTAAAAATCAGGAAAATTCCTAAAAAAATAATTATCCTAGTGAAAACCTATCAAACAGGCACCTTGGTAATACCAAAAAAAATAGAAATAAAATATCTAAAGGTGAAAACTTGGAAATTAAGCATCTTGGATAAGTACCATGGTTAAAAATTTCCTAAGGAGTCATCCATAGAAGATTTGGATCCACCGTCTATCAAGATCACTTCCCTACATCCTTCCCATTTGCAGTCCATTTGCCCTCCACCCCCCCCACCCCCCCCCNTGCAGTCCATTTGCCCTCCCCCCCCCCCCCCCCCCCCCCCCACCCATATCTTTGTAGGAGTCCTTTTGAGTTCCATTCCACTTTTGCACTATACAACTATCCACTTCCACTCACCCCAACAACCCTCTTCTCCCTTCATGGCAAGGTGTTTTTCATGATCATAATAAGGATCCACCATTTGATTCACATCATCCCATCAGTCAATTTGCATGCATCCTTCCATCATGCAAGTCATCATCCCATCACACTGATCTGAACCCCATCAAACTGATCCTTTTCCAGACATAATGAATTCATGTGTTATTCTCAAAATCAATATTGATCAAGTTTCTGAGTTGTTATTCCTTTCACATTATTGCTAGTGAATAAATGTTTCAATCAATAAATCTAGGCTCATTAGGATGAATCCTTCTTGTGTCGGTCAAACAAGTCCTATATCACACAATCTGATTATGGAAAGAACTTTGGACCGAATGATTATTTGATCATGAGGTCTTTTATTGATTTAATCTTTGTATTTCAATGGAACCTACTCACAATTGCCTCAATCTTCTATATCTTGGTACATTTTGAATGGTGTACATTGGAATGCATGTCTTTTGTGGTATGATTTGTTTGTTGGTGTTTTAGTACATTCTTATTCATTACACAATCGGGGTTATGAGTGCAGGGTTTCATGCACTTCCACCAAGTCCCTAAAAGACCTGGGTGTACGAGGCCTCCTCATGAGTGTCACTTCTTAGGTTCCATTATGATTAATAATCCACATCTATGCTCCTAAATCTAGAATTCTTGTCTGAAATTTAGTCCACACAAAGGAACCATTTCATCCATGCTTTCTATCATGTGATGCATACCTCTGATTGCAAAATCAAACTAGGATGTTCTCTCGGACATTAACACAATACAATCCCACAATCTCATGTAGTTAGGTTTCATTAATTATTTTCATATTACATTTTTCACATTGTATTTGTGAGGATTCCTCTTTATTTCCCCCTTTCCTAGTTAGCTAAATGATTCTTCCTATTAATTTTGATACACACAAAAAAAATAGGTCACATTTTAGGTCTTAGTTTCATTTACATATCATCTTAAATTCATTTTGGCTATTGCATTAGGTTGCATCAGGTTAATTGCATTAATTGCATATCATTTAGGACCATTCTTAATTATATTTTAGTTCTATTTAATTATATATTAGTTTCTTTGCATATTATTATTAGGATTCATTTTATCATTTTCCATTTGTCTTGCATTGTTAACCATTCACTTTGCATTTATCATTCTCTAATCCACCTAGTAGTTATACATATTAATTAATTTAGACTCATTAATCATTAAATCATTATACACATAAAAACAACATCACATAAACATCATAATATCTTATATATCCATATAATCATTAATCATTAAATTATTTGCATCCATTGCTCATTAAATCACCTCTTTCATACACATTTAAACATCGTCCCTCCTCCATAATCCATCATACATAAATAGTGCATAAAACTGCATCCATCTACATCACAAATTGTTAGAACCATAATGTATAATAAATCACATCGCACACATCTTGCATCACAAAATTTTAGTCCCATCATCACATTATATAGGGGCATGTGTACATCATTCATCAATAAAACACACACATCACATAGGACCAAATCTGCATCATCATATAAATCAATGAAGAAAGAATAACAAGTCTATAGTATATAGTCCATAGTCCATATAATGTCATCATAAAAAAATAAAGGTATGTATCTACTATCTATCAAATAGTACAACAAAATATACATCTCATATGCATAAGTACATGCACCTAAGTGCCTTTGTACATCTAGTCTCATCTCATAATAATAAAAATTATCAAAAATGTGTGTCAATTTGACTGGGAGATCTCATTTCACTAGCTATGATGATCCCCCTTCACCTCATGTATCTCCTCCCTATCCCTAGGTGCTCTCATGGTCCTTGATCCTGATGACTAGTTGGTCGTCAGAGATACCCCTCTCTCTGAAAAATGGTGGAGCCCTCAAGGACTACCTAGTGGTAAAGGGTCATATAATATGTGGCTTCTCTGCCTACTCTCCTTGTATCCCTCTAAGGGCTCATGGCCAATAATATTAGTTGTGTTGACCCTAGTAATGTGGCTACCTATCATGCCATCTCTCACTCAGCCCTAGATGTCTCATCTCAATGCCTCCATGTTTCCTTGTTCATTGTAAGGTCTTGTACCTACTTTCTTAGGGTACCCACCTCCTGCCTCAGGTCATCTAGCTCCTACGCATTTATTTTTCCTATGTCAGTCTCCACCATGGTGAAATCCCTAATGTTGACCCTACTCTTTAGTGTATCTAGCACTGCCTCTGCATTGTTGGTCTATGTTGTCTCTGTCCCCACCTCCACTGATGAAGGGGCCTGTACATGTGCTACCCTCAATACCTATGGTGGGGCACCCTTTATGGGTGCCTCTATTCTCCCCCTCCTCTGCTCTATGGGTACTCTCTATCGTACCCTCCACCCTTTAGATAGTCCTACTCCACCATCTCCCCCATCATCCTCTCTATCATCATCCTCTCCCCCCTCCCCATCATGATATGAACCCCATAGCTCATCTACTTGTATCTACATTGGATCTATAAGGTGCACCGACATGTGCACAACCCACCACTGTGCATATACTAGGGTCATGCCTACATCCTTGACTGTTAGAGTAGTCCCAAAGGATAACTGAGAGGGGGGGATGAATCAATTATTAGTAACTTTAATTATTTTCTCTTCTTAACTTCAGAATAAAATAAAGTAAATGCTCATTTAGATAACACAGTACACAACACACAATTTGATTACGGGGAAACCAAATGGTAACAACCCTGGTGGGAATTAGCACCCACAATGAACTATACTTGTTTATAGTAATCCCTGTTAGAAGATCTTGCAACCCTATTAGGATTTGTTCTTTACAAATAAATAAGTATAGTGACCTGGTTAAGGCTCTAACCCTATTAGGGGTGGTGGACTCACTGTCCAAAAAGCTCACTGCTTCAAAGATGAAGGCTACAACCTTCTGTAGAACAGATATAGACTATATCTGATGATGAACTGTAGAGTAGACCTGTTGTCTTGATCAGTTCCAATGTATTGTAATCTTCTACTTCTTCTTCACATAGACCCTTGATGAATGAACCACAACTGATATTCTGCTCTGTACATTTTCTGTATCTTTTCATATCATTCACACTTGGCGTATCACAAATAACTTGCTATAAGTATCTTCCTCAAAGTATGAGATCATGGGACCTGTAAGACAACTCTTCATAACATCCTTATCAGCTTTACTAATCACGCAAGCATAATTACAACCACGCAAATATAAACTAAATAGACATGATGCTTCACTAATTCGGCCTGACCAAATTAACTCTAACTTTGCAATCTTCTTGAAAAATGTTTGGCACATTTAAATAACTATCAGAAACTCATAAGTAATCATAAAATATACACATGCATATCCTGAAGATAGGTGCAACTCAAGAAACATGTTAAATACGTCAGCCCTGAATAGATACTCTTCCAGAACTGTAACTGCCAATAACATAATTACACAACTTGAATGAAACCTCATATCTAGACCTGTGTGTATGAATATAGTAACCAAGGCATGTCTATAACATGTATCTAATTGCACAAGGTTGGATAACACTATTCTGATAAGTTATTATAGAAAGCTATTGTATATTATATGTTGTCATCAATGACAAACATATAATCAATCAAATGCACAGAAAGAAATATCCAACAATCTCCCCCTTTGACATTGATGGCAATATATGATTTTAAAAACATCTTATGTTCATGGTGTCCTCTTTCTTTTACAATCTTCTCAATATCCTCATCAAAGATTTCTCTACACTGCTGTAGCTCCTCTATTTGTGTTTATACTCCCCCAAAGTATATGCTCCCCCTTACTATATACTCCCCCTTTGACATCAATGGAAAAGGGTGCCATAAACAATTAAGCATAGGTACTACTCTAGAAGTAGAGTAGTCAACCATTCATCAGTCACTTGATGACTGATGTCCTTGCTGCTTTTTCTAATCAGACTCAGGAGAGGGAATTAATCCCAACTTCTCCCTGAGATACTCAAAAGTATCTTTTGATAAAGGTTTTGTGAAAATATCTGCTAACTGTTCTTTGGTGCTCACATAGTCCAATTTCACTTCTTTGTCTGTAACCTTTTCTCTTAGAAAATGGTACTTGATCTCTATGTGTTTTGTCTTTGCATGCATCACAGGGTTCTTAGACATTTTAATAGTGCTAGTGTTATCATAGTGAATAACAATAGGATAATCAACCTGAATACCAAAGTCTTTAACCATCTACTTGATCCAAACCACGGTTGAACAATTCAGTGCTACTGCAACATATTTAGCTTCTACTGTTGACTGAGAAATACAGTTCTACTTCTTGCTTATCCAAGAAACTAGCCTATCTCCAAGAAATACTGCTCCTCCTGAAGTACTCTTCCTATCATCAATACAACCTGCCCAATCTGCATCTGTATACACATGAAGTTGTACATTCTCTGATTTAGGATACCATAAACCATAGTCTATAGTTCCCTTTAGACATCTGAATATCCTCTTGATTGCCATTAGGTGATTCTGCTTGGGTTCAGCTGCAAATCTTCCAACAATGCCAACTACATTAGATATGTCAGGTCTAGATTGAGTTAGATAAATGAGTTTTCCAATCATAGATTTGTACAATGTCTTATCAACTATTGTAGAATCATCATCTTTTGAAAGCTTGCTTCCTGTTATCATAGGAGTGCATACTGGCTTACAGTCTTCCATCTTGAAGGTCTTCAATATTTCTTTCACATATTTTGACTGATTAATGAATATACCTTTATCTGTCTACTTTACATTTAGTCCCAAAAAG
>MU226169.1:1803367-1822662 GCA_018584345.1 Thuja plicata
TTACATTTAGTCCCAAAAAGTATTTTATAGGACCAATCATGCTCATTTCAAATTCATTCTGCATTTCCTTTGCAAATGCTGCACTAAGCTTGTCATTACCTCCAAAGATAATGTCATCAACAAATATTGCAACTAGTAGTAATCCATCAGGTGTCTCTCTTGTGAATATGTTACAATCTACTGCACCTTTCTTGAATCCAATCTTGGTAAGATAACCATCAAGTCTCTCATACCAAGCTCTTTGGGCTTGCTTAAGACCATAGAGTGCTTTTTTCAATCTGCATACCATGTTTGGTTTATTTGAAAGATTAAATCCTTAAGGTTGTTCTATGTAGAATTCTTCCTTCAAGTCACCATTCAAAAAAGCTGACTTTACATCCATTTGATAAACTTTAAAGTCTTTGAATGTTGCATAGGCCAAGAACAATTTAATGGCTTCCAATCTACTCACAGGGGAAAATGTATCAGTGTAGTCTATTCCTTCTCTCTACACATATCCTTTACATACCAATCTTTCTTTGTTTCTTACTACTGTACCTTCTTCAGTCATCTTGTTTCTAAAGATCCACTTTGTTCCAATCACATTTTTTTCACTAGGTATAGGAACCAATTCCCATGTCTCATTCTTAATTATCTGATCTAATTCTTCTTTCATTGCATTCTTCCAATCAGAATCATTACAAGCATCTTCAACACTTAAAGGTTCAATCTGTGAAAGTAAACATACCTCTTCATCCATTAATAGACTTTTTGCTTTTGATCTTGTCAAAACACTTCTGCTATGATCTCCAATGATATCATCTTTAGAGTGGTATCTAGATGTGAATTTAGGAACCTTAGGTGTTACTTCTTCTTCTATAATATGTGATTCTTCTCTTCTTGATTCAGGGTCATTGCATGAGACATCAATGCAATCAAACATTTCTTCAATAACAGTATCTTTGTTGCTAGGCATGGGTTCATCTTCAATCATAGGTTCATATTCATAGTACCTCTCTTGAACCATAAACTTCTCATCAATTTTTACATGAGCAATTACAATTATCATTTTCAATCTCAAATTGAAATATTTGTATGCTTTGCTTTTTGTAAAGTAACCAAGGAAAATACCTTCATTACTTCTAGCATCAAACTTACCAACACCATCATCTCTCTTGATGTAGTATTTTCTACTAAAAATTCTGAAATACTTTACTGTAGGTACATTACCAAACCAAAGTTCATAGGGTGTCTTATCTGCGCCTAGCCTCAATTGAGTTCTGTTGATAGTATAGACTTTTTTATTTACTGCATCTCTCCAATATCTGTGCACAAATTTTCCTTCAATCATCATAGTGCACGCTATATCAAGTATAATCTTGTTCCTCCTTTCTGCAATCCCATTCTGTTGAGGGGTTCTAGGAGCACTCAAATGTCTTTTTATTCCATGTTCTTCACAGTACTCATAAAACTGATTAGAGGTGAACTCTCCTCCTCTATCTGATCTCAGACAATTTAGTTTTAATCTAGATTCATTCTCAACCTTAGCTTTGAATATTTTAAACTTCTCAAAGGCTTCAAACTTCTCTTTTAAGAACGCAACCCACATCATCCTTGAAAAATTATCAACAAACAAAATGAAATACCTTTCTCCGTAGTATGATCTTGTTTGGGTAGGACCACATAAATCTGTATGCACTAGGTCCAATTTGTTTTCAGCCGAGTTCTGCTTGCTTCTGAAAGAACTCCTTACATGCTTTCCCATATCATATTCCCTGCACATTGTGTCAACTGGTCTTGCAATACTTGGAAGGTCTCTGACTACATTGACATTACTTATCTTTACTATGTTATCAAAATTGATATGACAGAGTCTCTTGTGCCATAACCAACTGTCATCCAATTTTGCAAAAAAACAACTTACATCTGAATTGAGCTGAAAAACATTACCTTTTGTTTTGGAGCCTGATGCAATCATGTCTCCATCCTTGTTGTTAATGATGCACTTGTTTTCTTGAACTCCAAATGATAACCTTTGTCAAGTAGCTGTCCAACACTTAGCAAGTTATGATGTAATCCATCAACATACAGAACATCATCTATCTTGTTCTTTCCATCCAAAGTTATAGAACCTCTACCTATGATAGGTTTAGGAGTGTTATCTCCAAATCTAACCATACCACCTTTGTATTTGTCTAAATGAACAAATCTATCTTTGTTACCTGTCATATGGTGAGAGCATCCACTGTCAATGATCCAATCAGTTCTGATGTCTGCTTTGGAAATTAGGGCTAACTCTTGTTCTTCCTTTTCATTTGCAATGTCCATTTCCTTGAGAAAATTTTCCATGTCTCTAAGGGAAATGAATCCAATTTCATCCTCTCTTGAATCTTCATTAGTTACACCTTCTTCAACATGGTAACACTCCTTCTTATATTTAGGTTTGTAATCAGATATGAACTTCTTGACTCTTGTGGGACACTTAGATGCAAAGTGACCAATCTTGTTGCATGAAAAACATTTGAATGGAAGCTGTCCTTCATATTTTTCTTTTCCTTTATTTTCTCTTTTAGCAATCATAGCAATGATATCTTCAAGTTCTTCATCAACTTCTTCTTTCTCATTATGGCTAGAGATGTGTAAGGATTTCTTACCATGGACTGAGGCTTTGAAAGTTGTTTCACTTTTAGGTTTAGTCTTCAATCTTGATATTTCAAATGCAGAGATTTTATTGATCAAATTCTCTCTCTTGAAGTCTTGTGAGAATTGCATGGTTTCCTCTAGAATACTTATCTTGTTTTCATAGTCTGATGTTAAGGTAGTTAACATCTTGTCCATTATATCTTCTTCTGATATTTCTCCACCATTGTTTATGATTCTAGAGACTGCTTCATTTATCCTTTGATTGTAGGCTCTAATGTTCTCTTCAGGTAACATCTCAAGACTATTGTATTTATTTTTTCATGTCTTCCTGCGTGCATTCTTTTCTTGAATATCTCCTTCAAACATGTCTTCTAAATACTTCCATATTGTGTATGCCTTGTCTAATTTCTTGAACTCAAAAAATTCATTGTCAAATAGTGCGCTTATAAGGGCTTCTTTGGAAACTACGTTAGCTATGAATGTATCCTTCTATTTACTAGTATCATCATCTCTAGATAGATCTTTTAAAGAGGGAATAACAACTTCTTATGTGGCTATCTCAAAGATATCAAAACCAACACACTGTAGATGGGTTATCATTTTTTTTTTCCAATCCAGATAATTTTCTCCATTGAACTTGGGGATCTCTTTTCTGAAGTAAGACATATGATCTACCTTAAGCTATTAGGCTTCTTCTCCAAGGCACCTAGCTCTGATACCAATTGTTAGAATAGTCCCAAAGGATAACTGAGAGGGGGGAGGGTGAATCAGTTATCAATAAATTTAATTATTTTCTCTTCTTAACTTTAGAATACATTAAAGTAAATGCTCATTCAGATAACACAGTACACAACACACAATTTGATTATGGGGAAACCAAATGGTAAAAACCCTAGTGGGAATTAGCACCCACAATGAACTATACTTGTTTATAGTAATCCCTATTAGAAGATCTTGCAACCCTGTTAGGAGTTGTTCTTTACAAAGCAATAAGTATAGTGACCTAGTTAAGGGTCTGACCCTGTTAGGAGTCTTTTACAAATAACCCTATTAGGGGTGGTGGAATCACTGTCCAAAAAGCTCACCGCTTCAAAGATGAAGGCTACAACCTTCAGTAGAATAGATATACACTATATCTAATGATGAACTGTAGAGTAGACCTGCTGTCTTGATCAGTTCCAATGTATTGTAATCTTCTACTTCTTCTTCACATAGACCCTTGATGAATGAACCACAACTGATATTCTACTCTGTACATTTTTTGTATCTTTTCATATCATTCACACTTGGTATATCACAAATGACTTTCTATAAGTATCTTCCTCAAAGTATGAGATCATGGGACCTGTAAGACAACTCTTCATAACATCCTTGTTGGCTTTACTAATCACACAAGCATAATTACAACTGCACAAATATAAACTGAATAGACGCGACACTTCACTAAGTTGGCCTAACCAATTTAACTCTAACTTTGAAATCTTCTTGAAGCACATTTGGCACCTTTATATAACTATCAAAAACTCATAACTAATCATGAATATACACATGCATATCCTGAAGATAGGCGCAACTCAAGAAATACATTAAATACATTAGCTCTGAACAGATACTCTTCCAGAACTGTAACTGCCAATAACAGAATTACACAACTTGACTGAAACATCATATCTGGACCTGCATATATGAATATAGTAACCAAGGAATGTCTACAACATGTATCTAACCATGCAAGGCTGGATAACACTATTATGATAAGTTCTTATAGAATGTTTTTGTATATTATATATTATCATCAATGCCAAACATACAATCAATCAACTGCATAGAAACAAATATCCAACACTGATGATGTCCTATCCCTATCTCCATGGTATGTTATCCATACCTCTCCATGATTCTTGATCTCCTCTGAGATCCACCCCAATATCCCACAGATACCTCACCTCCTATGTCACCAATAGATGTAGAAAAACCATTCGATACCCTATTCTAAATCAACCTGAACTGCCTCCTCACTCATGAAGGCATGTAGCGAGCAATGTGGTATACTGATCTATCGATCAAATAGTAGTTTTTCTAAATATAACTTAGTTATATCTCATCTAGAGTCCCATCCTTCCATTGGTGCTTCTCTCCCTATAGGCCCATGCCTAACATCCTCTGAATAGCATCCAATCAAAAAACAACATATCATCCAATATCCTCCGCCAGTATCCCACTGATCTAGTGGACCCATAGGGAATAGGTGGTCAGTATCTATAGGCATATGTCTCATATGGCTACCTCATCTCTTGTATTCGGATCAACCTAGTGACAACTATGTACTCCCAGGCCTAAACTAATCGCAAGGTAACCCCTGGCCCCAAGGTATGCCCGGTACTGTATTCATACATGTGTAAGTCATAGTATAACTGGCCTAGAATAGTGTAGCTCCAAAAATAAATTGTTCCATCCTCCTCCTCAAGAATGATACTAAAAATTCTCATCCATTCATTTTGGAATAGATTTCCTACATGGTCTGGCACAATCCATCCATCAATCAAAATTTCTTGATAGAGCGTTAGTTGTGGCAATCTGACCTACATTACCCCCTTCCAAGGCATCCACTAGCATGATCAGGGAGAACTATCAAACCTTCATCTGAAGAAGGTCTCCATGTAAGAATCTTCTCCATATGGTGCATACTCTGGTATCACTTCTCTAATAGGGACTCTATAGATGCAACACACATAAACTAATGTGATGGTGGCCTCTCCCGTTGGCAGGTGGAAACTCAATGTGTCCAAATGCCACCTCTTGATCAATGTTGTCATGAGCGAATTATGTGCTCTAATCCTGGAAAACTCATGTACATGATGTAGCCAACATAGTGTAACCTACCCCACTCTATGGTAGTCAACTAGTTCTGTTGTTCCATCATGTCCGACCATCACTCCCTCAAACCAAAATGAGGTATTTGTGCTTACATCCTGTTCAATCTTTTCAATGAGTCTCTTCTTGATAATTTCTCCTATCCTAGTCTAGACTAGGGAGTTGTGTCCCTAGTCAAGCCTATGTTAGTCCCCAAACCCTTCCAAAGTGAATTATCTATGTCTAACCCTTGCTTGTTGGCCCAAAAAGTGTTGATGTTGATTGGGCCTCATAGACGATGATCGACATCTATGCCAATCGGTGGAGATGACAATTGGATCGTCAATCTCTAGTCAACCTAGTCAACCCCTTTAGTTTATCTATTTGTAGATGTCAATCATTGTCTCTAACTCCTTACTCTCATCCACACAAATGATGATCGGTCGATTGGCGTCTACAATCACAATGACTGGTCAATTTTTGTCTCTAGCTCGACACCTTCTAACCCCTAAATCTATCGTATGAACACGTTAAATGCAAAAATTAAAAGCATCAAATGAAAGTACATGGGAAGTTCTTCAGAACTCACTGGTGGTTCCATGTCGGTTGGTCGCTGGTAGACCCTCACTCGCTCGCCTAGCTATTTTCGCTCTCACTCACTCGCCATCTTACTCCTAGTTTTTTTTGTCTCGCGAATAAAATGACCCTTTGTAGGGCCCTCCAAGCTTATTTATAGGCCCCCTTGGGGCCAATTTTTTTAATCTCATTCCCCATTTTTTTCCCATTTTTCTTCCAATCCTTGGGTTGTCATACCAACTACCTCCTTTCTTATCTTTTCCCCTCATTTTATTTTTGCTCCACCTTTTTCGAGAAAATCGCCCAAAATTTATTTTTTGTGCCATTTTCTTGAGGGGGAACACTCTCTCACCTAATTCTCTCTGGGGCATCTTGTTTCCTTTTTCTTTGACGCAATTCCATCCTCGATGCCACATCAAAGAGGAGAAAAATGTAGATGTCTAAATTCATCCCTGTACACTTATATCAACTTAATTAATATTCCCTTAGCATTATAGTTAATTTTAATTTATTAATTGTATTTATATATTCATCTATTAATTTAATTTAATGAATTAATTATTCTTAAGTGTTTAAATTTAATTTAAATACTACCCCTCCCCCCCTCTAAAGTGTTAAATTTTATTTAATACAGTTTCCTCCATTAAATCCCCTTTTAAATAAATCTTAAATTTAATTATTCCCTCCATATTCTAATCTTCCTCTAAACCCTGATTGATTTGAATTTAGTCTTAAACCCACCTAAAAACCTAGTCTACACCCGTCACCTCACTTGATAAACCTACTCTCATTGCTAATCCCCCCACTAATCACACTTAAAAGGTGATTCCTAAATTTTTAGCCACTAATGGGTTGTGTGAGCAACTCATCCCAAGGAAGTCACCCAACTTTCTTAAATTATCCAACTATCTTCTTACAACCTTGTCCCCCACTTCTTCTCCCAAGGTTTCTCACACATGTGTGAGCAAACTTGTGCCTCTTAGACCTTAAATGTTCCAAGTTCACTTTTGGCATGGCACGTCATTTTTCCCTCGTGTCCCTTATGTGGTTCCTATGTGGATGTCACATAGGTTCTACCTCATCCAAGTCCTTCCCCTCCTTCCAAAAATTTATAAATAGGATGCCTCACTCCTTTCAAATTATCTTTCATCTTATGCATTGTTATCATGTTAGTATAGCTCTAGAATTTCATATTTATTTTCATGTTTTTCAATCTTAGTTCGTTATTGAATCTAGAAATCACATGCTAAGTTAATGGTGAATGAATATTAACTTAATCTTGCATTTCATCTTAGTTTGATAGTTTGAATTTTTATTTGCATCAATGGTGAAAGTTTGAGACAAGTTCTTCATACTTATTTTTGAGTTCTTCATTGGTCCATTAGTTTTGCATTCTGGGATCAATCACCTCAAGCAAGAAATCAATAGTGAGATTTGTATTCTGCGTTGGGAGAGAACACCCACATTCCTCTCTAAGAAAAAATCAACAAGTCTTGGGTGCACTTGTTTGGATCATGAGAGGTTATGTTGGAAGTCATTGCCTAGTTACAGGTTTTTTTAATATGTTTAGATTAGATTGATTTATAACTAACATTTGCATGTTTGAGCTTGTTCTATAAAGGTAGGGTTTTCATCATATACACCTCTTTTACGTGCAAGTGCTAGTAAATTAGTTTGTGTCTTAAGATTCACTAAGAAGCTTTCAAAATTTAAATGAATAAATTGGATTATGAGCAAATCTATTAAAAGGTAAGTGTTTGCATTTAATAATAAGCAAGAAAGGGTAGAGTTATATTTTCTAATTTTATGTATTTGGTAATGTTTTTCTAATATATGATTTTTAATTATTGGAAATAATTATTATTTGATAATTAAATTAATTTTTTACATATTAATTTTTATTTACTTATTATAGATAAAATTATTTAATTATAATTATATATTTTAGATGTCTAGAATTGTTGAATACAATTATTTCTATATTTTAAAATTTAATTTTTTACTTTAAGATGAAATACTTTTCTATATAAAAAATTTTAATTTCTAAATCATTAATAAGAAACTATTGATCATGTTATGAGTAATAATAGAGTAAACTTTCTGACATACTTATTTATTGGCATACATCAAAACTTTTCAATAATGGAAAATCAATTCAAGGTAGTTCAATACTATCTCATATTGACATTTATTACCACTTTCTATCATTTTTACTTTTAGTGTTCATCCTTGCATGATAGACCCTACAATATTTGTGATACCACTATTACTTAAAATAATATTAACCTAAATTATGTTGTTATTCGCAATCCCAAATATTATTTAACATAGACAAGTATTTGAAAATTTGATCACAGATATTCCACCATAGAAAAGTAATTGTTTCATCTCAAATTACCTATGTTAATTATAGCAATTTTTATATGGCTCTTAAGTTTTGAAGCATTCAACCCCGCCCATAATGAATAGTGAAGTGAATACAAATAAATATACTGAGTGATGGCATGATATTCAATCAAGCTTTTAGTATGAAGAGCATTAAATAAATTTACAATCATATAATCTTAATAATTGTCTAGAGTGCACACAAACGAATTCACAAAGTAGCTGAGAAATTATAATTGCATAAAATGCAATTGTTGTAACATATACACTATAAACATTATTTATGTAAAATATGTTAGTAATAACTGAGAGGGGGGGGGGGTGAATCAGTGGCCTCAAATTTTTTATCCTTTAAACTTTAATCCACCAATCAATACACCTCAGATTATTAAGTTCCTACAAGATGCATGCCTTGAAATACTTGAAATAATTAACTGTCTGTCAGTTTACCTTATCTATCCTTATTCTCCTTGATTACTGATAAGCAGTAAAACTTATTTACCGATACTCAGTAAATATGCAGAGTATACCAATCAATCCAGAAATGCATATGTGAAATGTGAAACAATAAAGTAATAAACCATACACACATAACATATGGATTTTAACGTGGAAACCCTGTTAAGGGAAAAACCAATGGGACCGGTACCCCAAATTTTCACTCTTCTGAAGTGAGCCTTGTTAGGAGCCAACCCTACATTAAAGGTTACAAACACACTGTTAAGTGCGACCTTGTTAGAGGATTTTATATATATAGGTTGTCACTTAGTATCTGGCATCTATTTTGCTACCATCCTTGAATCAGCCTCCTTCTTAGACTGTCAATAGGCTTTTGGAAAATCTTGCTACCATCCTTGAATCAACCTCCTTCTTAGGCTGTCAATAGGCTTTATACAAATTCAATGCTACTTTCATGAATCAACCTTTTTGGTAATCTGTTAGGATATACCTCAATTATAGAAGACTGTTAAGTCCTGCTCTGTTAAGAGACTTGATGCTTTAATGGTTAAACTGAAACACTATGACCTGTTTCTAATGCAACTTTGAATTGTATATTTTTAGATCTATTTAAGTTCAATACCTCTTTGATCAATGTATCAATTCAATTCCATTGTGCTCCACACTTTCTGCTCTGTGATACTGTGCTTCACTATTCGTCGGTGTCTGCAAAATTCTTTAGCTCTCCCTCAGCTTGATTGATCAGGACTGTATGAAGTTTATCCTTCACCAGTTTCTCTTCAGTATCCTCTTTCTATTCACTCCCCTTCTATGTATCTGAATGCTTGCGGAAATGAATTATGCTTGTCTCTTATATAGACATGATATTCCTTAATTCATGATTCTTGATTCTTGGCATGAAAAACAATCCAGCCAAATTGATTTATGGCTTTAACTCCTGATTTATCTCATAGTTATCTTCTTGCCAATTGTATAAATATTCTTTAAATCAATTACTTAACTATGGTTGAATAAAACAAATAAAACAACCAATTAAGTCTATCCTTAAGCTCTGCCAGCTAGATATTTTTTCATTTTCTGAACTCTCTGTTCCGTCGGTCAATTCTGTAGTTTATCATCGGTGACAACTGCTAGTTTCGTCGGTGTAACTCTAGTTAGCTTCGAGATCTCCGTCCGTCGGGCAACTCTATTTTCAATTCGTCGGGCATCTTGTGATTCTGCTTCATTGGGCAACACTGTCTTCTGCTCGTCGGGCATCACTGTGACTTTTTATCTGCCTTTACCGATTGATGTGCACTCTGTCAGTGTTGTCTATCACTTAGTGAATACTTGACTTTTATGCATTATTGTAAGCATAATCATTGTTCCATTGATTCTCTGAAGTCTTTGGCATTATGTAATGACCGTACAGATGATATCAAGTTGACAAAAATGACAATACAAACCATTAACTATTTTAATGTCTTGCATCATCTTCAACTTAACATTATCAAACATTCAATCAGTTACATGTCATCAAAATATAGAAGCATATTTATACATTAAATATAAACTATTAAAATTTCATAAAAAAAAATTAATTTACTACAAGCAGTGTGAGAATATAGGCCTCTTCAGGAACAACCACACGTATTATCTACTGATGGTAAAATAGTTATCTATAGTCTTGTGTGTAGTGAAATGTCTTAAGTAAACCACAAAAAAGATGGCAACACATAAGGGGGATTTGATGTTGTTAATGACTTCTACTACTTTGAGACCACAAAAAAGATGGAAATACATTTTTTGTTGAACATCTTACCCCAAAAAAACATGTGGAGGGATGATATATAGAGAAATCATGTTTTGGTTTTTTTCAGTTTTGCAGACCATAGGCATGGCTCATAGCCTTAAAAATTACTTTGGTCTCCATAACCTTTCCGACATACATAAAACTCAAATATTTAGATCCATGTCTTCAAAGAAATATCCTTAAACACAAATATTGATCAATGAATTTATCTTTTTGAATAGGGATAGCATGGAGATTTATTATTTTTCCTTTGTACATTGTAGAACATGTTGGTGCCCAAAAATGATGGATCGGATTTGGCCAACTGACAGGTACACACAGATACCTCTACAATTCTGGCTTAGTTAGACCAAGGCTAGTAGGCCTGATTTCACTTCAAACTGTACAATCCTCTATGTTTCCCAACTGCATACACAGATGAACAAATATCCTCCCAAGGTGGTGAAAGATCCTTGGTGGAAATAATATAATCTTTTGATGATCTTTAATATGCAAAATTTAAACTAAATTTAATCATCCCTAATAACCCTAATTGTAAATGCTATTGAAAACTAATCATATTATTTATGAACTACAAAATATGTACCAAATAACAACTTTCAAACAATAAGAAGACCAACACCTATACTGAACATTAGGGTTATAGAGTCAGAAAATTCTCAATCCTATGTACAATCAAAGACGGTTTTAAAAACTCACTTTTAATAAAGTAAGACTATCACTTCGCAGGCTTCCACTTGACTTATAATTCAAATCAATCTATACAGATAATCTCATTGAATTTAACTCAAATTAAGAGACCGATAAGAACAATAGAAGATACATAGATCTTACAATTGATATTCAAACTATATATATTAACTTTGAATTATTATACTCAGGGAATATAACACGGTGAAATATTTTAATACAATAGAACATTTGAAGGACTAATTGAGAATAAATAACATATAACCACAAATAACAGAAAACACTTATCTCTTATTTACATTGAAAATTTGTACACAGTGGTTCAAAATTGCAATCGTACATTCATCTCTCTTTGGAGTTTTTCACAAAATTATCTCATTGTAATATTTTAAGGTTTAATGACCTAATATTTATATATTTTTCAAGAGTTTCCTCTGAAAGGTCATACCTTTTCACAAATACCTAATCCTACAACTAACCCTAAAAATTTATAATAAATTAACCAAATATAATGTTTAAGGGAATAAATCATTTCCCACATTTACAAATATTTATATTTGTCATCTTCTCGGATAATTTTCTTGGTTGCCAAAATTCCTCCACACCAAATCAAAATTAGATAATTCTAAAATAAACCTTAACCTAATGTTCCTAAAATATAGGGTATGAAAGTTATATACATTATAATTCACCCTATAAAATAATAAATAGATTATAATACAACTTACCCTAAAAAGACATTTCAAATAATAAACATAGGATAAAGTAAAATATTTTATTTAAATATTTTTTGAAAACCAAAATTTGTAATGCCAAAAATATTAAATAATTTTAACTTTAGTAATATTTAAATAATTTAAATCAAATAAATAAAATAACATATTTCAAAATAATTTACCCTATTATAATATTTCACTTTAGTAGTTTAGGGTAAATTAAAATAATGCCTAAAAAGAATTATGTTAGTGAAAATCCAAATCTCATCTTAATGTAAAATCTTTAAATAGCATATAAGATAAAAGTGATGAGATAATATGATTTTCTTTATCAAATAATTTGAAGAAAACACATATACTAACTGGTTAGAGGGGGAAGGGTAGGTAGGTAGGAAAAAGGGTTGGCTTGAGAGGTCGAGTGTTCAACTCTTGATTGCCACCCTTTTATTCAAAATGAATATTTATTTTTAAATTTATTTCTTTTTGTTTTCAAGAATATAAATGTATTTCAAACATTATGATAAAATATTTGATTCTTCGGAAGTATGAATATGAAGAAATAATAAATATTAGGGCATTCATAAAAAATAAATTTTAAAAGCAAGAAAATATCAAATAATGTAAAAATGCAAATTATACTTCCCCGAATCATTGGGGACATGTGTCCATACCTGGGCACAGCAAGAATCCAGTTTCTCTAGGAGAAGCATACCACTAAACTAAAAGTATTAACAATATAAAACAATAATAAATAAATAAATAAAAATATAAGGAATTAAAAAGAAAGGAAAACAAACTCCATGAAATGGATCTCACAATCTTTAATTCTGTCTCCAAAATAATTATTCTCATGGTGAAAATATCATCCTAAATTATATTCCCCTTATCATCCTAAATTATATTCCCCTTGTTCATATAGGGTCGCTTCATTAGTGGGGATAATAAAATATATTCATGTGCTTATACAATTCCACCATGTACAAAAATATATATCATAGTGCACATTAAAATAAATCTAAAAAAATATTTTCTCTATGATAAAAATATAAAATACAAAGCTTATAGAGAAAATATAATGAAATAATTGATTTCTAAAAAAATACTTACCTCAGCATGTAACCTTACCCTCTTGAATAAAATTACTCCAGCCTTGGGGCCCCCTTCCTAATTCATCTACATAGCTATCATTATTGGTATAGTCACTTTTGTGCTAAGTTGATGGCCAATGACTTTAGGTTTAGGGTTTTACGTCTGTCAACTTGGAGATCAACAATAAAATTTTATCCTTGCACACTCCATGAAATCCTTGCTCAATTCCTCAATCACCACTTACATTTTATTTGATGATTTCGCATCTCGAAGCCCCTGTTTGATCTATTTAGTGCAGTCTACATCTTTTGGATTAATAAATATGCATTTTCTTAAATGATGAACCTCAGACTATGTTACATGAATTACTACGATAGTTGGAATTCTTGTTGTTTTGAAAAGGAAGTGTTGCAGCTGCAACAACAACTACAACTTTTTCTATAGAAGTAGTTGCAAAAATCGTAGTATGAGCTCCCTCACGTAGATGAACAAAGGCTTCCTTGATGATAAACCATTCTGGGTGAGAAACTAAAAATTCATCTAGACATCCACACTGTTTTTCTCTAAATCATTTACAGTTGATGCTGATTGCCAACATTTTTGAAAAAACTCCACATATTTTGGCAGTCAATGGAGTAAGGTAGATTTTCCACAATATTACTTCAAGTAGCTAATGATGACTTCTTTTAATTGGCCATTCCCCCAAATACATTTTAAATAAAAATCTTTGCTATTATAAAATCAGCTGACTATTTTTGCAAATTTCTAGGCATTTTCGAGGCCGCTGGCATTAAATCATGAAAAAATGTGAAAAAATCATTCCTCATTCATAGAGAATGGTCTGGAAATTTTTTGAGATATTTAAACAATCATTTTTAGCTCAAAAACAACCTCAAATCATCGCCTAAACAGAAAAAAATGTGATTCATTTTGAATAGTAAGAAAAACAAATTTATTTCCTTCCAATTGCTTCATTATATTATCTTGATATAACAACTACTAAACTTTATGCACAATGTAATTGTAAAAAAATGCAACATCATAATATATACAATAATATAATAATATTAATGTTGTATAATATAACAACGCAAAATTTGTAAAGATTTACAATTTAATATTAATGTAAGCTTTCATATTTGGAAAATGACAAAACAAAAATATACTTACCAAAAAAATAAAAACCTTACCTCTGTCATAAACACAATCTTGGTCATTTAACAATATGCATATTCTAGAATCATCGTGTTTTCTTTACCATTTAAACTGCTCTTTATTTCCCCCTTCATTGTTTCAAAATAGTTTCCACGAATGTACTCCATTGATATCATCTGGTTATACCCATATTCATCGGTTTCTAGATTTGTAATTCTGTAACTATTTTCCCAATGCTGATTAAGAAGCCCCATTATTCCACTACATCATTCTTCTTTTGAAAAAATTTCAAAATCAACCTTACTGTCAAATATAGATCTTATCGAAATGTGATCATCATAGTAACAATTTAATCTCCCAACGTCATAGATGTGATTATTTATTTCACTCATCAATTTCTCAAAGAATCCATAATTATGGTTACTTGAACCATATTTCATTCTTGACATTCTATTCTCATGTTTAAAAGACATCTTATCACTATCATATGAAAAATGTTTTTTGAGAGGATTATGCTGAGATATTTTTTCCATTTCATATGTTATACTGTTAATCCCCTTTATAATTTCACCATATATTGGATTCGAAAAAGAATTGAAATAATTTCTAGGTGAATTATCTTCAACATACTCGCCACAACATACGCATGTACAACCCTCTTGAACTTCATCTGCTGTGTGCACTATGTTGGCCCTTTCTCACATAATGGATTAAAAAATTAGTCACATTCATTTCTTCACATTTCTGTGGAGCTTTATTATACTACAAATTTGAAAAAACCTCAAAAATATTCTCAAACACACTTTCCCTATCACAATGTATATATTCCACTGACATTCTATCCTCCTGGAGATAATAATTTTTTTTATCAAATCTAGCCTGAGTGTGCATTAGCCCATTAGTTTGTCCATTCAGGGAAATTGATAGAAAATTATGACCATTTTTCTGGACATACTTTTTATACTCCATATCTAATAAGTCTGAAATTTCCTCTGAACTGAGAAAATGTTCCTCTTCATGATTGAACTCATTTGAATTCATTTTTATACAAGTCTCTTCTTGGATGGGATCTTCTTCCATCTAATCCAAACTTTCTTGCTCATCTGGATCTAGAATATCATTAGGTTTCTATGCCCCTTCTGTAACTTTCTCATTTTCATCCATTACATCTTCATATACAATTTAAAGAATAAGCTTTACTTGATCATGAGTTACTCCTAAACTGTATATTTTGTTTAAAAAATAAGGCCTAATATCATAAGGTATTTCATGGAAAATATCCATCATCTTTATAAAAAAAGCTCACCATATTTTCATTATCATACCATTCTAAATTAATAAATGCATCCAAGGGATATATACATGATTCATCCCTTGTTGAAGATAATTATTCAATTGTGTATTGTCATTGATGTTACATGTATTTACACTTATATATGAAAGGAAACTAAGTGTGTGGAAAATAGTTCCCTACGCTAAACTCCCAAGAAGAGGATCGTGCAAATTCAGATTTAACCCTTATCAATTACAGAATGATAATACAATAACATGCATACATAGAAAAATGAGAATGACACAATGATTTACCCTGGGGAAAACCTTTCGGTAAAAAACCCCAGCACTCCAAAACCTACACAATGTATTAATCAAAACTATTACTATTTACAATACACTTGCAATGCAAGTTCTTTCAGGATATAATCAACACTTGAAGACAAATTTGGCAGCATAAAAAATGTTCCAAAAATACACTAACATCTCTCAGATTCACAACCCTAAAAATTGCTTATATCATGCACTTCACTTTTTAGGGAAACTTCCAAAAGTAGTCATATTAGGGTTTTACCATTCTTCGAGAAAATAGGAACCCAAAATTTTTTTTCGAGGTGATGGCCTAAACCCCACAATTGCAAAAGAGTGTACAATACTCAACTGATTAGTTGCCACATGTCTTGCATGTCTTCACCTGTCATCAAAAATTCCACAACCATCTCTTACAAATATTAATGACCGTCATAGGAATCCGTCATAACCATTTCAGTCATGATTACCTTACACATTGTCCAAAGTGTCGACATTTGGAAAATATCAAATGTAAGGAAATATACAAGGTTGAGACACCTTATTTCTAACATTCTCCCACTTGTCAAACACCTTGTAAGAGCCAAAGGAAATAACAGGATTTAATTGCTATAGGTCGAGAGGCCCATAGACTCTGAACACCATCTGAACTTCTTTACACCCACATGTTTTGTCAATGCATTTGCAATATTCTTTACTATATCTACCTTCTCCAAACTTACCTTTCCATCCTCTACCATATCTCTCACAAAGTGAAACTGCACATCAATGTACTTGGTTCTAGCATGGAAAGTTGGATTCTTCGCAAGGCAAATAGCACTCTGACTGTTGCAACAAATTGTAATTTGTCCTGCATCAACACCAACATCCGAACACAGTCTCTTAAGCCAAATGGATTCCTTACAAGCATGAGTAGCTGCCATATACTCTGCTTCTGTCATGGACAAAGCAACCATAGGTTGTCTCTTACTCATCCAATTGATGGCACCACCAAACATAGTGAACACATAGGCACTGATGGATCTCCTCCTGTCAATGTCACCTGCCCAATCTGAATCCACAAACCCCTGAATACAAACTAAATGTAGAGCTCTAGAAGAGTTTCCATGATAGAATATGGAATACTCTTATGTACCCTTCAAATATCTAAACACTCTCTTAACTACATCCCAATATACCCATCCAGGTTTAGCCATAAACCGACTCAAGATTCCCACCGCTTGGGCAATGTCTGGTCTAGTATAGACCATAGCATACATAAGGCTGCCAACTGCACTCGTATAAGGTACTTTTCTCATGTCCTCCACCTCACTAGGAGATTTTGGACAATCATCCATAGATAACTTTGTTCCCATAGAAATAGGAACACACAATGGTCTGCAATCTACCATGCTAAACCTATCCAACATAGACTTCACATACTTACTCTGACTTAGCCAAAGTTTTATGTTAGACCTATCTCTACTGATTTCCATACCCAGAATATACCTAGCTTCACCTAGATCTTTCATCTCAAACTGTCCTGACAACTGAGACTTCAAATCAGAAATCATACCCATACCCTTCCCAATCAACAACATATCATCAACATATAATGCAATAATAAGAAGGCGATCATTGTCAACTTTGAAATAAACACAATGATCTGATTTTGATCTCAGAAAACCAATTGACAACACAAAGGCATAAAATTTAAGGTGTCTATGTTCAGTCTTCTCAGGGGTAGGAGGCAACTAAACAACATCTTCTTTTATTTCTTTTTCATTTGGCTATAGCACAATAGGAGAAGATGATAGCTCTCTAAAAATAACATTTCTTCTATACAATAGCTTACCAATCACAGGATCCCAACGCTTGTATCCTTTCACACCAACACTATATCCAATGAAGATACATTTTACAACCTTGTTTTCCAACTTAGATCTTCTCTCCTTAGGCACACGTGCATAGGCTTCACAACCAAAAACACAAAGATGTCTAACTGAAGGATTCTTACCAGACCACACCTCCATGGGTGTCTTACCAACAAGAGCTGATGTAGGAGATCTATTAACCAGATAGCAAGTAGTGGCCATAGCTTCAGCCCAAAACCTTTGTTCGAGGCTAGCTCCACTAAGCATACTCCTAGCCTTCTCCATCGATGTCCTATTCATTCTTTCTGCAACTCCATTTTGCTGTGGGGTATAAGGAGTTGTCTTATGCCTCTCAATCCCTCATTCTTCACAAAACTATTCAAACTCTGTCAAACAAAAGTCACCACCATTGTCAGTTCTCACACACTTAATTATTTTACTAGTCTGATTCTCTACGAGAGCTTTAAATTCCTTGAACTGACTGAAAACATGTGTCTTGATTTTAAGGAAATAAATCCATGTCCTTCTATTGTAATCATCTATAAAAGATACAAAATATATAGATTTGGAGAGTGAAGGAACTTTAATAGGACCAAACACATCCGAATGGATAAGATCCAAAATACTAGAAGACTTGTGAGATCTGGAGTAAAAATGAACACAATTTTGCTTACCATAAACACAGTGTTCACAGAACTCGAACTCAAGATTAGAATCATTTATCCCCTCAATGAGGTTTTTATTTTTTAGGGTTCTAAGACCCTTCTCACCAATGTGGCCAAATCTTATATGCCACAACATTGTCTTTTCTGCAGGAAGTTTGCCTTCCAAAGTGTTAGCACCCTTAGGTACACTTGCTGCACTACCATCAAAACCCATTACCACAGATTTCTTCACTACTGGTTCAGATGGTTGAGATGAAGTGACTGCTACTCTCTTCCTTGAGATAGAAGAACTATTGCACTGTGAAGTTCAAGCATCTAGCTGAAATAGGGTACTTCTTCTAGTACCTTTCGTGAGCACCATAGATCCTCTAATAATCTTGCATCCTTCTTTCAAAAAAACAAATTGCACACCTACATCATTCAGCATACTTATAGGTAATAGGTTTTGTGCCAAACCCATGATGTGCATTACCCTGTTGATCCCCTTTACTCATCCATTAGGGAATCTGATAGTGACTCTTCCTCGTCCAACTATCTCTAGGTGAGAATCATCACCTAGGTACACCTTTTCACCATCGAACTCCTCATACTTTGAGAACCAACTTTGATGAGAGGTCATGTGAAAAGAAGCATCCAATTCAATTAGCCACACATCATCAGATGCATGAGTGGCCAGGGCTGCGACAAAAGCATTGCCATCCTCTTGAGATTTTTTAGAATCTGAATCTATGCTTTTCTTCTTCTTCTTTGGCTCTTTGCAGTCCTTACAGAAGTGCCCAGTCTTACCACAGTTCCAACATGTTACCTTAGACTTTCCAGGAGTCTTAGATTTCCCATGGGATTTGGATCTACCCTTTTT
>MU226169.1:1822712-1838520 GCA_018584345.1 Thuja plicata
ATCTACCCTTTTTAGATTTATTGTCATTTTTCTTTCCTCTGTCTTTGGATCTACCATGAATAGCAAGGGCTTCCTTGGTTGAATCAGAAGTCTTTCTTTGCATCTCTTCAAATAATAGTGAAGACACCACATCATCCATTTGGAAAGTGACAATAGTACTCCCAAGGGCCATCACAAGATGTTCCCATGAATCTGGCAAGGAACATAATAGGGTCATACATCGATCCTCATCCTCCAACTTGACACCAGTTGATGTCAACTGTGCAATCAGCATGTTAAACGCATTCATATGATATTTAATGGATCCTCCTTCTTCCATTCTCAGAGAATACAACTTCTTTCTTAGGAACAATCTGTTCACCAAGGACTTGGCCTGATACATAGACCCAGGCCATGTCCACAATTTTTTTGCAGTATTCTCATCGAGAACATTCAGGAGAACAAAATCTACTAGACAGAGTCTAATGAGACGCTTAGCTTTCTGATCCTTGAGATCCCAATCTTCTTGAGGCATGTTTACTGGTTTGATATCATTATCAACCACCTCCCATACATCATAGTCTATGAGCATGTCTTCCATCTTGAGTTTCCACAAGTCAAAGTTTGTGCCATTAAAATTTTCCACCTCCATTCTATTGTATGAAGAACCTGCCATCTCTTCCTGTAATAAGGTTATGAATACTCTGCAACAATACTCCCACTGAAATGGATATTAGCTCAAAAAACCCATACCCTAACAAATAGAACCAAAACTAGCTAGGCTCTGATACCAACTAAAAGGAAACTAAGTGTGCGGAAAATAGTTCCCTATGCTAAACTCCCAAGAAGAGGATCATGCAAATTCAGATTTAACCCTTAGCAATTACAGAATGATAATACAATAACATGCATACATAGAAAAATGAGAATGACACAATGATTTTTTGGGGCGATGCCCCAAACCCCACAATTGCAAAAGAGTGTATAGTACTCAATTGATTAGTTTCCACATGTCTTGCATGTCTTCACTCATCATTGAAACTTCCACAATTAGCTCTTACAAATATTAATGACTGTCATAGGAATCCATCATAACCGTTTCAGTCATGATTACCTTACACATTGTCCAAAGTGCTGAAATTTGGAAAATATCAAATGTAAGGAAATATACAAGGTTGAGACACCTTATTCCTAACAATATAGTGATGTTACACAAATGTCTACATTCAGACCGAGCACAATTGGTGAATAGAATGAGTTATTTAGTGTTTACCGAGTTCAGTCGGGCATTGAAGGAAGTTTAGTGTTGACCAAGTAACTCGGGCATTTCAGACTTGGTCAGGCATTCAGTGGAAACTCAGTAACAGTGATTTATATTCTATAATTAATTGGTTATATGAGGCTGACTCAATTTTGATTTATTATTAGAAGTATATTCAAGCCGACTTGACAGGGCTTACCATATAAATGAAAGGTCAAGTTTGGATTGAATGTGAGTAACGAGTAGAGGAAAGAAGAAGAGAAAGCATAAGTGTAGAATTATGTGATATGAAGAGTGAAGGTAAAATTAGACATGATTCTGATTGAGTATAGATCACTCAGAGCTACAATAGAACATCTAATCAGCAAGGTTCCAGTTATAATCAGAATAGAGATCTGAATTAGCAAAGACAGTTTCTTACACATACAGGTCAATTCATTGTTACTTTCTAACAATTGTAGCAGTGAACTAAAATCTCTTAATAGAGTAGACTTAATAGTCTTTTTGTAAATCCTCTCACAAGGTAGCATTTCTATGTTGAAGTGTTGAAGACCTCCAACAAGGCCACTCCTCACAGGGTGATTAAATCCTCTAACAAGGTCACACCTAACAGTGTGTTATTGTAACCTTTAACAGGGTTGGCTCGTAACAAGGCTCACTTCAAAAGAGTGAAAAAAATAGTAACTAGTTACATTGGTGGTTTTTCCCATATTGGGTTTCCATGTTAAATCTTGGTGTCACCTGTGTATATATTATTTGTTTTATGCTTTATATTTCTGCACTTAATCTCTAAAGTATAATTGCATTGGATATTATAAAGATTTCTTTGAAACCCAACCTACAGAATAATATATTAATTAACCAAGTAAAAGTGTTAAAGTATTTAAGACATCTAAGGGATGACGGATTTGTTTTGGAGTAACTGATTCACCCCTCCCCTCTTAGTTACTTATCTCATTTCCAACAATTGGTATCAGAGCTGCAAGTTCTTTCAGAGAAGGTTTCAAGGCCTAAGATAAAGATCAGAGATGTCTTATAAAAGGGAGATCCCTAAGATAAACAAAGACAATTTCCTAGCATGGCAGGAGTTGATGAAGCTACTTCTATCTACTATCAGAGATGCTTGTCTACAATTTTTGGAGATAAAATATGTGGAACCAACAGGGACTGTGACTGTGGAACAGATGATAGAACAGAAGCATCACAACATAATGATGATTGGCATAGCTTCTTCACTTAGCTACTCATAATTTGATGAACTCAAGGAATTCCCTATAGCCTATGATATGTGGAAGAAATTACAGGAAATTCATGGAGGAAATGCAAATGTAAAGATAGCCAAAGAAGAAAGTCCAAGAGCAAAATTTGACCAGATGAAAATGAAAGAAGGAGAAAACATTATAGGATACACTGATAGAATCAAGAAGATTGTGAGTGCCATCAGAGCTGCAGATGGAATAATTGAAGATACAACAATGGTCAGAAAGGTACTAAGAACTTTACTTCCTATCTATTCTATTAGAGTTTCAGCTATTCAAGAGATGAGGTGCAATAAAGATATAACTCTAGATACATTAGTGGGAAGGCTTAAAAATTTTGAGCTAGAAAACTTTGACAATTACTCTCCTAGCTCTAGCAATCTTGAGTCTGCATTCAAAGTGAAATTGAACCTTGGTAAGAAGGATAGATACTCAAAAGGGAAGTAGATTGAAAGTGACAGTGAAGATGAATCTGATGATGAAGATCTTGACATCATTGAAGCACTACTTGCAAGAAGAGATGCACAAGGTAAATACAAAGGAAAGATACCATTGATTTATTTATCATGCAATGAGGTTGGTCACATTGCTGCAAAGTGTCCAAACAAAGAAGACAAAGATGAGAAAAAATTTCAAAAATTCAAGGGCAAGATAGATTTCAAGAACTACAAAAGCTACAAGGATAAAGGTAAGAATTCTTGTTATATTGCTAAATATTCTGACAGTGATGAAGAAGAATAAACAGTTTATATTGTTGTTAAGGATGAGTCAGATGAAGAAGATGAAAAGATAGCACTTTTCTCACACATAAATAAAAATGAAATATGGATAATTGATAGTGGTTTTTCTCGTCACATGACTGGTGATAAGACAAATTTTGAACATCTTGAATACTATGATGGTGGGAGTGTCAGTTTTGGGAATAATGAACCTTTCCCTATAAGAGGAAAAGGTTGCATTATTCTGACAAAAGGAATCAAATGTGATAATGCTTATTGGGTTGAAGGACTAAGGATAAATCTACTCAGTGTACCACAGCTGAACACCATTGGCTTCAAGGTAGAATTCATGAATGGTAAGGCCAAGCCCCTAGATGGTAAAGGGAACCTAGTCAGAACTGGCAGAAAAACAAAAGGTAATCTATTCTATCTTGATCTCACTAAAGGTTCATGCTTTATTGCACAAGTAAAAGAAATTTGGTTATGACATAAAAGGTTGTGTCATGTAAAATTTGATAATGTGGTAAACATAATCAAGAACAAGAGAGTCAGAGGTATTCCTATTTTAAAGAAACCCAAGTTAGTAATATGCAAACAATGTCAAATCAGAAAGATGAGCAAGACAAGTTTCAAAAGCAAGAATTACAATACTGATGAAGTCTTGTAATTGGTACATACTGATCTATGTGGACCAATTGGAACAACAAGATATACTAGAGAGAATTATTGTATTCTATTTGTTGATGATCATTCTAGAATGATGACTATCATGTTTCTTAGAGAAGAATTAGAAGCTTTTCATAAATTCAAGTGGTATCTTGCAAGAGTAGAAAATGAAAAAGGAAAGAAACTAAAATTCCTAAGGTCTGACAGAGGAGGAGAATTCATTTCTAATGAGTTTAATGAATTATGTAGTGACAGAGGAATCAAAAGATAGGTATCTGCTCCTGGTACACCAAAGAAAAATGGAATAGTGTTAGCATATAGATTTGTCTTTCTATAAATTATCAATTACTCACTCTAAGCCCATGAAAAGACAACAATCTCAAACTAATAGTTGAACTATAATATCAAGATTTATAATTCTCTGAATTAAGGTACAACTCCCTATTTGATTTTCAATGAATTATAATAGTCACATGTTGCTTTCGCAAACACTCACTTTTAACCAGAAATCGAATAAGGCTTTTTGCAGCATTTCATACATCAACATGTTATGAAAACTAAATGAAATATAGATATTTTAACACGAAATGAAGCTCACAGACTTCAATTTCAGAACTTACTGAAAATAAAACTATACTAAAGAAAACTACAGAAAAATCCACTTGAAAAAAGATTCCTGATATTCAAGAAATATCCCAACAGAGATCAATATGCTAATATAAACCAACGGATTCACACAGCATAAATTTTTGTTCCATTCATATCAAAAAGATGCACTTTCAAGTTTCTTTTTTAATTAACAAACTAACTGAAAATCCCCCTTGTAGCCCATAGACTCTAGCAAAAAGAAGAACCCCTATCCTTGTCACCGATTTTACAATAAATAACTTTTCTTAATATTTTTTCGGTTGCTATAATCGATTCTTGAAAGTAACTTCATTTCTTTTCACTTTCTATTCCCGATGATTTTCTCCTTGTGCATTTGATACCTTTATAAACTTTTGACTTAAAATTTTATAATAATATAACTTAACATATTTTAATGATATATGTAGTTATATTTTGGACAGTGAAACTTTGCTAAAGACAACCAAAATAAAAATAAAAACCATGACTGTCATTTTTATGACATTTTTACACACCCGCGGTGTGTATAAAATAACTTTTGTTTTAGGAATTATATGGAAATCACTCTGGTGGAAGCCTGCACAACTTGCCTTTTCATAACATATATCAATTTGAGTAAAAACATATGCCCCTCACACCGAGACCCATTTTTATGCTTTCTGGAAATTTGTTTTCCTATCTTTGAGCAATGCGTGGTCATAGATGTCTGAGTCATTGATGTTTCCATAGCTGGTCCTAAATGATTTCTTTCCAAAAAAAAATTACGGATAACATTGAGCATCAACTTATACTAATTTATCAGAAATCTTTAGTTTTGTTTGAGGAAAGATATTGTTGAGGCATTTCATCAAAAAATTTGTAGTCAGTCCACTCTGCTTCAAACTTGGCATTCTATGACCATTCTCATCTAATTTGGAAATCAATTTATTCTTTCTCCCTTTAAATTTAACCTCCACAATAATACATATGAGATTAGAAGGTTAAGCCTGAGAAATTTATAAGCTTTTGGAGATTCCTCTGAACTGTAGGAATGGTAACATATTCTCCCATGATATTAGTTGATAAGGAGATAATTCAAATTGGCTTCATAATGAGAATGAACCCTACAGTTTGATAAGCCCATGCATATATTCCTTTAATAGGATTTATGAATATCTCTGTATCTCCAAGTTTTTGTTGCATATTCAGTTCCCTTGAATTTGGCCTCTATAAAGTCATTATCTCCTTCCTAGATGAGACCTAGTGATCTTGAAAATGAGGAAAACCTCCACTTTGTAATTTTCCACATGAAAAGGCACCTTTCAACTTGATCATCTCACTCTTTTGAACTTCTGAATTCATGTTTTGACTTCAAACTCAAACTCAAATCTGCACTTTGCCTTTGGATATTTAAACTCTAGAGCTCAAACCTGAAACTACATTTTGCACTATACCATTGAACCTTGAACTTTGAACCTTGCAAACTACAATTCAAACTTGAACTTTGAACTTTGAACCTTGCAAACTGCATTTTGAACTTGAACTTTGAACCTTGCAAACTGCATTTCAAACATGAACTTTGAACTTCGAGGTTGAAATTCATAGTCACCCTGAATGCTCCTTTATGAAACATAAGCTTTAAACACAATGTTAACAAAACCAAAACAAGATATCTAGGCAATTTAGGAAATCTTTCTATGAGGACCAAATTTAAAACTTTGGAACTTGGGTGCTGAAAGTGAGCCAACAACTGGCTCTTATTAGGGATATGGGCCGTGAGGGACATAAAGAATCTAGAAATATTTGGTAAAAGACTAGTGCTCATCCATTGGGAAACAGAGTCATAGGGAAGGTTACAAAGAGGAACTACTTTGCAGAGAAGGGAAAAGAAAGGGAAAAACCAAAAAAACCTAAACTACCAGCAACTAAAACAAACCAACTACACTAAACACCACCAAAAGAAAACTAAACCTAGGCACAACAAAAATTAATGTACAAAGGATAGGCAAGCAGCCCATACCTTGAAGAATGTATCTGGATGCTTATGGAAAGCCATTAATAGTTTGAGAGAAGTATGTGCCAGTGTGAAAAAGTGGTTGGAATATGAGATGCATCACTCCAAGAAACCCTCCACCAATAGCTATAAGGAAGGATCTGATCACCATTCATTAGACAATCCTTTGAAACAAAATGTTAGGCCCAAATAACCATTCTGCTATATATAATTCTGGCAATAACATTTTAACATAATGTTGAATGGGTTGTTCCGTATCCCGCACACCTTTATGACCAGCCTGGTAAGAATCTAACTCAGGATTCGTGTATGGAATCATCATGGGAGAGAAAAGAGTCCCCATAATTTTCACCTTAGTTTTGTCAAGACCCTTTGGTGTTTTAAGTTGTGGCAGCTTTTCATTAATTTCCATGTGACCAAACTGAAAACATTTGTAATCAGCATGCAAGAAATTTTCTATTTCAGCATTACCACCCAGAAGCATTTCTTGGTCTTGATGATCCATTACACTTTCTTGATCCAAGTCACTGGCTGAATATATATTAGAGGTATCAAATCTAAAAGACTCTAACTCTAAAACAGAAACACCTAACAACAAGATCCCAGCTGATTTGGCACCAACAAATTTGTGTTGAATAAAAGATGTACCCAAGCAAGTCACTATTGTTTCTAGTTGTGTATCATTATTAACCATGAATTTAAAAGAGTCTTCATGTTCCTCCAAGACTCTAGGCTACAACCATTTCTTGTGAGATGGTGTGTGGTCAAATAGAAAGGTTTCATATTCCACCTGCCCATCAAATTGGAGAATGCCTTTTGTTTCTTCCCCGTGAATATTTTCTTGGTTATGTTGATCTGCCATACTTTCCTGATCAACCTTGATGACTAAAACTATATTAGAAATTTCAAAAGAAGAAGATTCAAATTTTCAAAAAGGGGGAGCTATTGCTAAACTTTCATTGGATTTATTTTTATCAAGCTCTTCCCCTAAAAGAGGCACACCTAGACAATCCATTGATTGAGAAATGTGTTCATCATTATTTTCAATGTGTAAACAACAACTTTCAGTCACATTAAAATAATGGTTCACAGCTGGTGTGGGATCTTGTAAATCTTCATCATCATACTCAATATGCAAATGATAAGCTCCAGCTAAATTATAGGTACTGCTTTCAATCACAGGAGGCATTAGAAAAACTTAACTATTAAAAACTATCAAATTTTAATGAACAGAGGTAAGGGGTGCTTTTTTTATCATTTTTAAAACAAACCTTTTCTTTTTAGGCTTTACCTTTGGATAACACTGTTGTTCATAGAGACAAATTTATGCCTGCAAAGATTTAGCAAATCTTACTCCACTAATGATCATATCATCATCCAAACTAATAGCTTCCCTTTGTGCATCTTGCAACCTTTGCACTTTTAGATGATGAAGCAAGAATCTAATTTCAATTTGCATGGCAGCAATGAAGACACACAACTAGTTATTCTCACTCAGTTGACTGGTTAGATAGATCTTACTAACGCTTCTATTGAATCTATCAATGAAATTCCTTAAGGCTTCCCCTTTTTCAATCCTAATTTGAAAGAATTTTAATAGAAACCTAGCAACATCGATAGCAGGCATAAACCTCTGAAGAAATTTTACCTTAAGATCTTTCCAGCAAGTGATGCAACCATCTGGAAAATTCTGGAACCAATCTGCTGCACTTCCAATGAGGCTTCCGACAAATAGTCTGACAAAGATGTTCTCTTCCTGCACACCAAGAATCCCACAGGAAACTGTAGATGCTTTAATATGACCATCTGGGTCTTGATTTGCGTTTCCAGCAAACTTTGAGAAGTATTCACTTGCTCCTTTAGGTAGGGCTGAAAATTAGGGTAAGGCAAACAGTCCAATCTGAGCCCCCCATGGCTGTGCAGCAACCAAAGCCATTGAATACTAGACTTCTTTTACCAAAAAGAATTGGAGTCACCAATCTCCATCCTCGGGGAGACACCTTCAAATTTATGACAAAAGAGAGCACTGGAACTCTTTTACCAATGGTTGCAAGTTTGAACACAGAGTCGCCAATCTCTTTTTATAGAAATAATAATTTTAGTAAGGAAAGAAAGCACTGATCTTTCATTTCTGGATCCCCAGTAGAGTCGCCAAAAATTTGTTAGCATACAGATTTGTCTTTCTATAAATTATCAATTACTCACTCTAAGCCCATGAAAAGACAACAATCTCAAACTAACAGTTGAACTATAATATCCAAATTTATAATTCTCTAAATTAAGGTACAACTCCCTATTTGATATTCAATGAATTCTGACAGTCACATGTTGCTTTTGCAAACACTCACTTTTAACCAAAAAGTGAATAAGGCTTTTTGCAGCATTTCATGAAAACTGAATGAAAGATAGATATTTTAACACTAAATGAAGCTCACAGACTTTAATTTTAGAACTTACTAAAAATAAAAATATACTAAAGCAAACTACAGAAAAATCCACTTGAAAAATGATTCCTGATATTCAAGAAATATCCCAACAAAGATCAGTATGCTAATATAAACCAACGGATTCGCACAACATAAATTTTTGTTCCATTCATATAAAAAAGATACACTTTCTAGTATCTTTTTTAATTAACAAACTAACTGAAAAATCCCCCCCTATAGCCCACAAACTCCAGCAAAAAGAAGAACCCCTATCCTTATCACCAGTTTTACAATAAATAACTTTTCTTAATAGTTTTTTGGTTGCTATAACTGATTCTTGAAAGTAACTTCATTTATTTTTACTTTCTATTCCCGATGATTTTCTCCTTATGCATTTCATACCTCTATAAAATTTTGACTTAAAAGTTTATAATAATATAAATTAACATATTTTAATGATATATGTAGTTATATTTTGGATAGTGAAACTTTGCTGAAGACAACCAAAATAAAAATAAAAACCGTGACTGTCATTTTTATGACAGTTTTACACACCCACAGTCTGTAGGCAATAACTTTTGTTTTAGGCATTATTATGGAAATCGCTCTGGTGGAAGCCTACACAACTTGCCTTTTCATAACATATATCAATTTGAGTAAACTCCAATGGTTGAGTAAAAACATATGCCCCTTGCATCGAGACCCATTTTTATGCTTTCTATAAATTTGTTTTTCTGTCTTTGACCAATCTGTGATCATAGAAGTTTGAGTCATTGATGTTGCCATAGCTGATCCTAAATCCCTTCTTTCCAGAAAAATTTTATGGATAACATTGAGGATCAACTTCTACTAATTTATCATAAATATCTACTTTTGTTTGAGGAAAGATATTGTTGAGGCATTTCATCAAGCAATTTGTAGTCAGTCCACTCTGCTTCAAACTTGGCATTTTGTGACCATTCTCATCTAATTTGGAAATCAATTTATGCTTTATCCCTTTAAATTTAACCTCTATAAAAATACATATGAGATTGGAAGGTTAAACCTAAGAGATTTATAAGCTTTTGGAGATGCCTCTGAACTATAGGAATGGTAACATATTCTCCCATGCTATTAGTTGAGAAGGAGATAATTCAATTGGCTTCAAAATTAGAATGAACCCTATAACTTGATAAGCCCATGCATATATTCCTTTAATAGGATTTATGAATATCTCTGTATCTCTAAATATTTTCTGCATATTTAGTTCCCTTGAATTTGGCCTCTATAAAGTCGTTATCTCCTTCTTAGATGAGACCTAGTGATCCTGAAAATGAGGAAAACCTCCACTTTGCAATTTTCCACATTAAAAGGCACCTTTCAACTTGATCATCTCACTCTTTTGAACTTCTAAATTCATGTTTTGACTTCAAACTCAAACTCAAATCTGCACTTTGCCTTTGGATATTTATACTCTAGAGCTCAAACCTGAAACTACATTTTGCACTATACCATTGAACCTTGAACTTTGAACCTTGCAAACTGTAATTCACACTTGAACTTTGAACTTTGAACCTTGCAAACTGCATTTTGAACTTGAACTTTGAACCTTGCAAACTGCATTTCAAACTCAAACTTTGAACTTCGAGGTTCAAATTCATAGTTCACCCTGAATGCTCCTTTATGAAACATAATCTTTAAACACAATGTTAACAAAACCAAAACAAGATATCTGGGTAATTTAGGAAATCTTTCTATGAGGACCAAATTTAAAACTTTGGAACTTGGGTGATGAAATTGAGCCAACGAATACCAGAGAGAAGAAACAGATCTGTCATGGATCGTGCCAGAATTCTAATGATTGAAAATAATGTTGTTTCCAAATATTGGAAGGAGGCCATCAACACTACAATGTTCACCCTGAACCGAGTTCAACTGAAGAAAGGTAGTAACATGACACCTTTTGAATTATGATATGGCTATAAACCTAATGTTCATTATTTCAAAGTATTTGGAAGTAGATGCTACATCCCGAAGGAAGCAAGAAATGGAAACCTAGATGCAAAAAATTATGAAGGAATATTCCTAGGTTACTCATGTAAAAGCAAAGCATACAAATGTCTGAATCTTACTACTCATAAATTCATAAAAAGTGTACATGTCAAGATTGATGAGTTTGCATAAAAATGTGAAGAGAAGAGCAGTAAAGAGCTTGAAGACTATAGGAACTTTGTGTATTATGAACCTGATACTATACCTATGACTTGAGCAATGGTGATGGGACAACAAAACTGTCAACCACTAAATATACGAGCACAAACTGTGCAACCCAAGCTAATGGTAGAAGAGACCAAGTCATAGATAGAGAGAAATGAGTCACAAGCAGAGGGAATTGAGTCAAAGATGGGGTAACCTAAGTCATAGACAGAGGGATCTGAGTAAAAAATAGTGGAACCAGAGCATCAGACAGAGGAACAAGAAAGAATGTTTGAGAATGACAGACCTAGTGGGTCAATTCCAGAATCTAGAATAAAAGATCTAGTACTTTCAAGATATGTTAAAAGGCATTATGCACCTGAGAAGATAATTGGAGATCGGATAGAAAGTGTAATGACAAGGAAGAAGCTCAAAGGTACATGCTTACTAAGTTAATTTGAACGTAGAACTCTTAAAGATGCATTGAACGATGAAAGTTGGATAGAAGCAATGAATGAAGAAATTGAGCAAATTGAGAAGAACAAGACTTGGACTCTTGTGCCTAGGCCAAAGGAAAAGAATGTGATTGGAACCAAGTGGGTTTTTAGAAATAAGATGAATGAAAATGGTAAGGTTTCTAGAAACAAGGCCATACTAGTTTGTAAAGGATATGCTCAAGAAGAGGGTATTGACTATGGAGAAACTTTTTCTCCTGTTGCAAGACTTGAAGGAGTCAGAACTCTTCTTGTATATGTTGCACATAAAGGATACAAAGTATATCAAATGGATGTGAAATATTCATTTCTAAATGGAATCCTAGAAGAAGAAGTCTACATTAAACAACCTAAAGGATTTCTTGATCCTAGCAGAAGGAATATGGTTTGCAAGTTGCACAAAGCATTGTATGGACTGAAGCAAGCACCCAGAGCCTGGTATGAAAGACTACATAGATATCTAATAAGTATTGGATTTCAGAGAACCAATGATAATAGTAGCATGTACATCAAAGAAGGACCACAGAACAAAATACTGTTAGCAGAGATATTTTTTGATGACATATTATTCACTGGTTATCATGACCTATGCAAAGCATTCTCTGTAGCTATGAGTAAAGAATTTTAGATGTCTATGTTTGGTGAGATCAAATTCTTTGTTGGATTACAAGTACATCAAATGAAGAATGGTATCTACATTACTCAATCAAAATATATCAAGGAGATACTTAAGAAATTTGGTATGGAAGATTCCAAACCTGTTGGAACACCTGTGTGTACTAGACAAAAATTGTCTAAAGATGATGATTCAAAGGAGGTAGATCAGACCAACTACAGATCCATGATTGGAAAATTGCAATATGTTGTTCACACCCAACCTGATATTGCATTAGCAGTTGGTATTGTTGCAATATTGTCAACTAATCCCAGAGATAATCACCTAATGGCAATCAAAAGGATTCTGAGATATCTGAAGGGTACTACAGACTATGGTTTATGGTATAAGAAAGGTGGAAACTTTGATTTAAAGGCATTCACTAATGATGATTGGGATGAAAGTGTCGATGATAGGAAAAACACCAGTGGTGGAGATTTCTTTCTTGGAAAGAGGTTAGTATCATGGACTAGCAAGAAATAGAATTGTATCTCTCAGTCTACAAAAAAGGCAGAATATGTTGCTACAGCAGTGAACTGTTCAAACATCATATGGATCAAGCAGTTGTTGTCAAGAATGAAGGAAGAACTAAAAGAGACAGTTATTATCTACTGTGACAACTCCAATGCCATTAACATTTCAAAGAATCTTGTGATGCACACCAAAACCAAGCATATAGCAATAAAGTATCATTTTTTGAGGGAATTGGTACAAAATAAAGAAGGTTGGAATATGTGCATACCAAAGAAAAATTTGCACACATATTCACCAAACCTTTACCTAAGGATGCATTCTTGTATCTTAGAGGAAATATAGGGGTGCTTCCCCTAACTACAACTCACTAAAATACAATTTAGTGATGCATCAACCCAAGGGATAGTGAAGATCTATCAGTTGATGTAGGTACATCAGAGCACATTGTAGATTAATTTGTACATTCAGGTACATTATAGTTACAAAGTGAAATAGTACTGACTATTGATATTTGAGGAGATGGTGTCTTTGTCATCTATTGTCAAAGAGGGAGAGTTTTCTATAATACATAAGAACAAGATAAACGAGGAAGAATTTTTTCTATAATACAGTAAGAGGGAGATTTTGATGTCAGAGGGAGTTTTTGGATGAGAATCAGAATGAAGCTAAAGCCATTAATAAAATTTTCTATTTGTCTACAATTCTTTGTATTATGACATGTTGTGTTGCCATAAATGCCAAAGAGGGAGATTTTTGAAGACAATTATTCAATTGTATATTGCCATTGATGTTACACATGTATTTACACTTATATAGTGATGTTACACAAATGTCTACATTTAGACTGAGCACAGTTGGTGAATATAATGAGTTATTTAGTGTTCACCAAGTTCAGTCAGGCATTGAAGGAAGTTCAGTATTGACCAAGTAACTCAAGAATTTTAGTCTTGGTCGGGCATTCAGTGGAAGCCAACTATCAGTGATTTATATTCTATAATTAATTGGTTATATGAGGCCGACTGAATTGTGATTTATTATTAGAAGTATATTCAAGCCGACTTGACAGGGCTTACCATATAAATGAAAGGTCAAGTTTGGATTGAATGTGAGTAAGGAGTAGAGGAAAGAATAAGAGAAAGTAGAAGTGTGGAATTCTGTGATATGAAGAGTGAAGGAAAAATCAGACAGGATTCTGATTGAATACAGATCACTCGGAGCTGCAATAGAACATTTGATCAGCAAGGATCCAATCATAATTAGAACAAAGATCTGAATCAACAAAGATAGTTATTTACACATACAGGTCAATTCATTGTTACTTTCTAAAAATTTTAGAAGTGAACTAAAATCTCTTAACATAGTAGACTTAACAATCTTTTTGTAAATCCTCTCACAAGGCAGCATTTCTATGTTGTAGTGTTGAAGACCTCTAACAAGGCCACTCCTCATAGGGTGATTAAATCCTCGAGCAAGGTCACACCTAACAGTGTGTTATTGTAACCTTTAACAAGGTTGGCTCCTAACAGGGCTCACTTCGGAAGTGTGAAAAACAATAACTAGTTACATTGGTGGTTTTTCCCATATTGGGTTTCCACGTTAAATCTTGGTGTCACCTGTGTATATATTATTTGTTTTATGCTTTATGTTTCTGCACATAATCTCTAAAGTATAATTGCATTGGATATTATAAAGATTGCTTTGACACCCGAGCTACATATGAATATCTTAATTAACCGAGTAACAGTGTTAAAGTATTTAAGACATCTAAGGGACAAAGGATTTGTTTTGGAGTAACTGATTCACCCCTCCCCTCTCAGTTACTTATCTCATTTCCAACAAGTCATGGAATACATCAAGGAACCATTTTTCAAATTGTATCCATGATGAAATGCATTGTGAAGGTAATGATTCATATTTTTCCCTTGCATTATTCTTTAGTGACCATAAAAATACCTTCATGGAATCATTTTCTGTAGCAATCCCATATTTGACAAGGAATGCATAAAGAGCATCTAAAAGATCAATAGCTGATTCTTCACAATTTCCATAGAATTCAGGGACCTTATGTGAATATTTTGAAAACCATTCATTAGAACTCCATTTGAATTCTCTAAGATCTAAAGGCTTGATTTCAAAAGGAATTATGAAATCTCTGAACAAATATCTAACTAATTCTGCAATAAACTAAAAGATAAATACTCATTTCCCTCCAGGTTCAGAAAAATGAAACAACCTTGAGTTCTTAATCCCAACGGAATAACCTTATGAAAACTTTATATAGATTCACCACCTCAAGTGTCTTGAGGAAAATATTTTTTCCTTCTTGTCCTAAGAAGAAATCTGAAAATTTTTATATAGAGTCACCACCTTCTTCATAGGAAGGATAAAATCATACAATTGATTCTGAGTTATGTCTCCAGTAGAGTCTAACTCTCTGATCACCAAAAATTCTGAATAATGTTGTCACAATAACTCCCCAGCAGAGTTGCCAATTTTTTGGTGCCCAAAAATGATGGATTGGATTTGGCCAATTGACACGTACACACTGATACCTCTACAATTCTGGCTTAGTTAGACCAATGCTGGTGTGTGCTAAAATGTTGACACACTTCTATAAGTCATTCCATCCAAGGTTGCTCAAGAATGAGGCCTCAAATATCTGCTCATAGGTCCCTAGTCATGGAGTGCAAATATTTGTAATGGAGGCCCTCAGATTGACCTAGTTGTGCCCATGCAAGTACACCATGAAATGAGAGATTCAATGCATCAAAATCAGATCTACTTTATATGATTGCAATGCATGAAAGTAAATTAATATAAATGATAACAATGCATGATTAATCTATGAAAGGAAATATGTAAGCTAATCTAATATGAATCTAATCTACATGAGTAGCCATGGATGCAAGAAGAAGAAGACAAGAAGAGAGAAGTTGCAATATCCAAGTTTGACTGCTCAAATTCTCCTCCAAAATTGCTCTCCAAACCTGCAGCATAACAATACTATGAAAAAGATGATATATGAATGAGAAGGAGAGGTCTCCTTTTAAAGGAAAGTGAATGGTTGAGATTAAGAGGCA
>MU226169.1:1898663-1955680 GCA_018584345.1 Thuja plicata
TCACAATGCAATGTTTTTAAAGTAATCACGTCAAAATTATTTTCAACCTTTAATTCTATCCAAATTTGTCATTATCACTATCACTATGAAAATTATCATAAAATTTGAAATTAACATTCACATTTTAGAGAACTTAAAGTGGCATAGAAAGAAATAAACATATGCTAACTAGGTTCTTAGAAGCATTAAAGTAATGTACTTACCTTATCATCAATCGAATTACTTTATCCTTCTCACTTCTTCAATTTATTTTCCAAGATAGGGTTAGTGAGGCACTACAACATGAATGTGAAGGAATTAATGTGACATAGGAAATGAGTGTGGATTGGTAGGGATCCTCTCAAGAAATGGTTTCTCTTGGATGAACGATAGAATTTGGATTGATATATGAATTTTCAAAGCTTATCCTCTTTGAAGAATTCTACTTAGACGGAAGGGAAGATCATTACCCATGACCTGTCACCGTAGGGCCTGCTATTTTGAAAATTAAAATGAAGGGTTTTGATTTTTTGAAATGAAGGGTTTCAAAAAAAAAAATTATACCACTGGTCGACTTCCCTAGTACCTCATAAGTTTGTAACCTGCCTCATTTTGGATTTTTAGTTTAGTAGGCACTCCTACTATTGTAAATTTGTGGAACATATTAATAAAAAACTTGCAACTTTATTTTAGTTTATCATTTATGGATTTAAAAAAATCTTTCAATTTCATTCTTTTGCAATGAGAAGATTCCAGTTTGTGAATGAAATGGCCAAAATTATGTGTAATAATTTATGGAAAAAATTGAAATTACAATGTAGTACCAAGTTAATAATTTATGAATCTTAAAACGAACCAAACAAAATTATGTTTGTGATTTTGTGAATCATTAACAAATTAAAATTACAATACATTATACAGTACTCAGTTAATAATTTATAAATCTTAAAATGATCCAAATGCATTACTTTTCCACAAATCCATCATACATTAAATTTATTTTTTCTTTGATATTGGATAATTAGGGTTGATTCCACAAAATTAAATTGTCAATAATTTTGTTGCCAAATGTATGACCGAATCAATAAATTCGTAGACATTCTAAACAATTACCTTAATTAATATATTAGTTTATAAACTTTCAGATTTTAAATATACTTAATAATTACATTGTATAAGAAAATTGAATAAAACTTAATGAACATTGGATGACAGAAGATCGATGATGTAAGATCCATTTCAAACTGAGGTTGTGAAGGTTAAAAAATTTCACAACCTCCCTCCAAAAAATTGGCATGTATCACCATGTTTGTTGGTCCACTGAGAGGGGGTGAATCAGACGAAATCAAACTTAAATACTTAAAACTTAGCTCACTGATTCACTCGATATAACTCAATATAGTAATGATTGACTCACCAAATAAATTAATAACTTAAACAACCATAGATCATATAATATTCAAATCAATCATTCAAACTCAATTAACACCAGATTTAATGAGGAAACCCAATAAGGGAATGATCTATGTGGGAATTATGACCCACAATATAAAAAATGTACTCTTCTGAAGTACTCTCTATTAAGAACTTATCCTGTTGAAGATTACAAACACATTTGCTAGATGTGACCCTGATAAGGGATTTACCTCAAATTTGTTAATATCTTCACCCTGTTAGGAGTGGCCTTGTTAGAGGTCTTTAAACACTCTTTTGGAATGTCACCTACTTCTAGGATTTACAAATAAGACTGTTAAATCCACTCGGTTAAGATATTTTCTCTGTTACAAATACTAATAAGAAAAAGTAAAAATTTGATCTGTAAATATAGAAACTACCTTTGCTTAGGTAATATCATTTATGCTTATATGAATACTGGAATCACACTCCAATTGTTTCTACTTTACACTATATATTTTTCTCTTTCTGCTTCTCTGCTCTACTCAGTAACTTTTGTTCTTCAACTTCTTTTGCGTCTCAATTCAACTCACCATCATCTCTTCTATGTTTAGTTCCCATCCACTATATAGACAAAATTTTGCCTCTTAATCTCCTTTCTTAGGTTTTCTATCATTTTCTCTAAGTCGTTCGATCATCTTCTTCATAAATCTCATCTCGGTAAACCATTTAACTTTTACCTCATAACTTGAACTTTTTTCTTGGAACTCTAATAATCAGGTTTAATTGCTTAATATTTTCCTTAGATCTTCTCATTGAATTTTCTCACTCATAGATCTTCTAAAAAACTTCCTTTAATTCTTATCAACATCCAAATCATCATAACTTCATATTAAATTTGATCTTATCATCATTCTCAATCAATATATTGTACTCGGTAACTTGCATTGCAACTTGGCAACTAACTTTGTTCACTGCTCGGTGCCTAACTCATTCTCAGTGCTTAGTAACTGAAACTGACTAACACAACTCTATACAACTAACTATGTTTATCTCGATAGAATAACTCTTTTGAGACCTAACTTAACTCTTTGTAATCTCTGACTTAATCATTCAAATGTACTGACTTGATAAAATCAAATATATGGTAGCAAACAACCATATCAACATTACTTCATCATTTTTTGATCTGTATTTCTCACCCATTTAACTTCTCCTTCCTATGATATGGTAACTTAATATAAAAGTAATCAATTTCTTATCATCAATGACAAAATAACAACTGATCTAACCATTTCTACAAACATGTATGCCTATTATCACTCGGTCTTCATCATCTCCATCATTTGATTAACAATCTCCCTCTTTGGCATCGATGGCAACATTATAGTATTACTATAGCAATTGATGATGGAAATTCTCAATACTGCTAATCTTTGTCATTACTCCCTCTAAGTTGATGGTTATGTTTCTGATCATCAAACTATTCTACCTCTTGGATAAATATTTTGTTACTGTAGAATACATTCTGATTATCCTTCATGAGTAAATGGGAGCAATTCATTATCTTCATCTTGCATCAATATCTCCCTTATGGATAAATGTCATCAATTCATTCTCTCCCTCTTTGACAACAATTCCAAAAGAGTCATACTTCTGAAAACTTGTTTCATTAGTCGATTACACCTTACATGTAAAAATATTCATTCCATACAAAAATCTCCACACAACTTTAGGAATCACCTAAAGTGTGTCATACTAACATTAATTCAAGAATAGATATTCTAATAAAGTATAGAATTGATGAAAAATGCCTCATGCTTCTTAGTGAATATTGTATAGGGGAAGAAACCCTAATTTACCTCTATGATACTCAAAAGAATCTTTTGGTAGTGGCTTTATAAAGATATCAGCCATTTGTTCCTTTGAATTCACATATTCCAATACCATATTTTTCTATTGAAATTTTTCTCTCAAGTAGTCATACTTGATAGAAATGTACTCAGTCTTTGAATGCATAACTAGGTTCTTTGATATATTGACAACACTTGTGTTTTCACAAAAAATAGTTATAGGATCTGAGATAATAGCTTTCATACCTTCAAGTAGTTGTTTGATCTAAACAATGTTCACACAATTCATGGCAGCAACAACATATTTTGCCTCAACATTAGACTGTGAAATGCAACTCTGCTTCTTACTTAGCCATGTGATCAATCTTTCATCTCAAAATAATGCTCCTCCACTAGTACTTTTCCTTTCATCAATATTTCTATCCTAATCTACATCAGTGTATACTTACAGATCAAAAGTACGTCCTTTCTAGTACAATAAACCAAAATCTTCAGTCCCTTTCAGATATCTAAATATTCTCTTAACAATAGACATATGTGTTTCCTTAGGATTAGAAGAAAATCTTGCAACAATCCCAACAACGTGTGCTATATCAGGTCTGTTGTGAACAACATACTACAACTTACCAATCATGGATCAATAAAGAGTAGTATCCACCTCTTGTGTCTCATATTCTTTTGACAATTTACATCCTGTGACCATCGGTGTTCCAATAGGCTCGGAATCTTCCATACCAAAAGTTTTGAGGATCTCTTTGATATACTTATCTTGTGTAATATATATCCCTTCTGCAACTTTTTGTATATGTAGACCTAGAAATAACTTAATCTCTCCAATCATTGAAATTTCAAATTCTTTTTGCATTTCATCAACAAATGCCTTACATAAGGTGTTTTTGCCTCCAAAAATAATATCATCAATAAAATTTTCAGCAATTAAAACCGTGTTGTCACTATCACACTTCAATTAAATATTATTGTTATCACTTGTTCTTTTAAATCCTATTTTGATTAGATAAGAGTACAATCTCTCATACCATGCTCGGGGTGCTTTCTTCAAACCATAAAGATCTTTGAGTAATTTACATACCTTTTTCTTATTTGTGCTCTCAATGAATCCTTCAGACTACTCAATGTAAACTTCTTCTTCAAGTATCTCATTCAAAAATGTAGACTTGACATCCATTTGATAAACTTTGAATCATTTGTAAGTCGCGTAAGCTAGAAGTATTCTAACTCCTTCCAATCTAGCAATAGGTGCAAAAGTCTCTCCATAATCAATACCTTCTTCTTGTGCATAACCTTTGCAAACCAATCTAGCTTTATTTCTGATAACTTCTCCATTCTCATTTATCTTGTTTCTGAAAATCCATTTAGTACCAATAACATTTTTATCCTTTGGCCTAGGTACCAAAGTCTATGTATTGTTCTTTTCAATCTGATCAAACTCTTCTTTCATTGCTTTCATCCAATCTTCATCATCTAGTGCCTCTTTAACTTTCTTTGGCTCAAATGTAGATATGAAACATGTTTTATCTCTTACCTTTCTTCTTTTCATTACTCCAGCATCTTTATTTCCAATAATCTTACTTGGGGAGTGGTGCCTCCTCACATACTTTGCTAAAACAGGCTCGGTAGGTCTTGGTGCTTCATCCTCATCATTCGGTTACTGAGAAATCTATTCAACTTCCTCCTTAGTAGGTTCTCTCAGTAAGGTGTTATGAACATCAGGTTGTACATATACAAACTTATCATAGTCTCTAGTTTCCTTTTTACTTTCTTCATCATTCTTTTTTGCAAACTCATTGATTCTCACATTTGGACTTTCCACCATTTTGTTAGTAACTTTATTCAAACTCTTATAGGATTTAGTCCTTGTATAATATCCTAATAATATCCCTTCATCCCCTTTAGAATCAAACTTTCCTTCTCTAGAATCTTTCAAGATATAACATCTACTTCTAAACAATTTGAAATAACTCACATTAGGTTTGTGTTCATACCAGATTTCATAAGGTGATATGTTGGTACCTTTCTTCATTTATACTTGATTCAATGTGTAAATAGCAGTAATGGCTACTTCTCTCTAAAACTTTTGTGAAATACCTTTCTCAATCATCAGTTCCCTTGCATAATCAATAATAGATATGTTTCTTCTCTCCGCAATACCATTCTTTTGTGGTGTCCTCAGTGCTGAAATTTGTCTAGATTAATTTCATTTTCATTACAAAATAGTATAAACTCATCAGATGTAAACTCACCTCCTCTGTCAAATCTTGGACATTTCAGTTTTCTTCCTATTTCTTTCTCAACTCTGGCCTTGTGCCACTTAAACATTTGAAATGCATCAAATTTTTATTTTAAAAACATTACAGACATCATTCTAGAATAATCATCCACAAATAAAATAAAATATATGTCTCTATAGTAACTTTGAGTTCTCATGTGTCCACATAAATCAGTATGTACTAAATCCAAAATTCCTTGTGTAACATAAGTCTTGCTTGAAAAACTAGATTTGGTCATCTTACCCATTTGAAATTCTTTGCACATAACATTATCAGGTTTCTCTAATCTCAATAACCCTCCGACTCTATTCTTTTTACTCACTTTTATCAAGTTGTAAAAATTAACATGACAAAGCCTTTTGTGCCATAACCAAACATCTTCAACTTTAGAAAATAGGAAACTCTTCATAGAAGTATCAAGCTAAAATAAATTACCTTTAGATTGTTCTCCAGTAGTAATCAGACTCTCCTTCTTATCAAAAAATTTCACCTTTCCATGTTGAAATTCGAGTCGGTGACCTATGTTATTTAACTCTGCAACACTCAATAGATTATACTTTAAGCCTTCAACTCAATAAACATCATCACATCTTGTGTTATTCAGTATAATTATAGAATCTTTTCCTTTCATAGGGTATGGAGCATCGTTACCAAATCTAAAAAATCCTTCATCATGCTTCTCCAAGGAAATAAACTTAAGTGTGTCACCAGTCATGTGATGTGAACAACCACTATCTATAATCCATGTTTCATTCTTACTTGTGATATTAGGGCTCTTGGTTCTTTTTTTTCTCCATTAGAATCAGGGATAACTTTAAGAAACCCCCCCCCCCCCTCCTGAAAAGTATAAAATTGTGGCAAATCACATGTTTTTTGGAGGGAAAATTTTTAATATTGATGGCGAATTGTGTTTCAAATTATGGATATTTGGTGGTGAATTTTTTAATAACGTATGCCATTTTTATAAAAAAAATATAGTGACAAAAAATGTTCTTAATATGAAAATTATTAAGTTAGTTGGCGAATCAGACTTCCTTAGACAGAAAATTATTAATTTAATTGGCAAAATTATTTTCCAAATATGGTAATTAATTTATTTGTCATGGTGAATGTTTTTCAAAAATACATATAAACTTGGCGATTTAATACAATAGTTGTATATTTGGTATGGTGATTTAATAATTGGAAATAATTATTAAATTTTCATTCTCCTAAGTTTTCATTCTCAACAAATGACACGTGTGATGATTCCGGAGAGAGTTTTCAGTAAAGGAGTTATGTCACCACATTCGATTCAAAATGCACCTTCCACTGTTCATCTCTCTTAATCCAATGGTTCTGATTTGATGTTGAAGTTGCATCAGGTCCCATCACTACGACATCACAAACTCACATGTCCATTGGATTACAACATATCAACAGCCAAAGGTGAATTTTGGGCCTATTGTTGGTCTTCATAATTTTTACATCAAGCTCTTTGCACAATCATGACACATGGTATAATTGATCGTACCAATAAGCCCACGATCAATCATACCACGTGTCATGATTCCATCGAGAGTTTTTTGTAAAGATTATGAAGACCAACAATAGGCCCAAAATTCACCTTTGACTATTGATATGTTGTAATCCAACAAACGTGTGAGTCTGTGACCTCATTTTCTGACATCAAAAAAGCAAAATTCTTTTGGCAATCTTTGGTAATATTAGATAGAAATATTAATTAATGGTGATGAGTAGATGACATCAATTAAAGTAATGTCAATTAATGGATACTTTCAATTTTAAATGACAGATATGTGTGACATCATTATCTCGATATAATAATGCCTTAAAGTTAACACTTAAATGAAAACATCATGTCATCTAAGGACATTGTTTTCTGACCGTTCGATGATCTTACATCAATGGTAAAGCTTCATATCCTATTTCCATTTCGCAGCTAACGTACTTTTCTTATTGCTTCTGCGGAGTGGGTAAAGGTTTCAAGTTTTTTTATAATAAATAATTGTTATGTCCACCTGTGTGATGCGATCCTTTCAGCCTTCATTATTCCCAAGATAGAAAATGTCTTATCATAAGTGTTGTTTCAAATTTCACCCACTGTTGCATTAAATATGAAAGATTTTGAGATTTTTGAAGGACAGTTACCATTTAACTTATGAATTAATTAGATCTTTAGGGGAGAGAGAATTTCAATCAGGGCTTATAAATAGATGATCAACACTCGTTAATTTACGATTGTGAAAGAAGATTTTTGAAAATAGTCTGGAGTGCTAGGTTCTCTTTGATTTTGTCATAAATTAGAATACTAATATCAGTTTGATTTTCAATGGACACTCCAATTCATTTAAGATGCACTGCCTTGGAGGATCAGAAGGCCTTTTTGGGCCTAGTCATAGACCCAATCCTGGTGTCTATTGCTACGAATTTGGGAGCCTTCACCAAGGAGGCTATAAGGATGGTGCTAGGACGTGAATTTATGGAGAGTGAAAATAGGTATAGAGTTAACACTGACATTTTGTCTCGGTTCTTGGCATCTCTATTGGACCTGGGGGAAAAGGTGGATATTCTCATGCTTTTGAGGAAACTTTGTAGAGAAGAGTACCTTGGCAATGATGTGAGTGTTTCCATGTTTGCAGAAATTAGGTTTGGAATTCCTTGGGCAAATGATTTGCCTAGGATTCTACAACTAGGAGAACATGTACCTAGCCAACCATTTCTACTGAACCTTGATGTTAAGCAGCTCACACATCATCAAAAGTGGGCATAGATTGGTGTTGGCAAGTTGACTTCCTGAGGATTCATGACTTATTTTATTTTTTTATCATGGAAACAAATTCATACTAAGTTTTTGTCTAAGATAACTTAGAAGATAAAATGGCTAAGTATGGAAAAAATGACAGATAGAGTTATACAGCGATTAACACAACAGCGCACATGTGAGAGACTAAATTAGAATATGTGCATTTAGATATATGTTCTATGTGATGTCTACATACTAAGTCTAGACATGCATGGTACAACATGATAGTACAGAGAAGTTACAGACAGATCAGTACACCAGCAGTCCAGAAGATAGAGCATGAAAGTCAACTAGTGTTTTGATTAGCGTGAATTATTTTATTGTGTAACAGCCAAGAACCTTTGATTATATGTTTGTAATAATGTCTTTAGTATTGTTGTAAACACACTTAAGCTGACTTGCTCAGAAGTGTTGTGTATTATGTTTTAGAGCTGACCATAAGTCTTGTTTTGGGTCACGTCTATTTGGGTATGAACATATAAGTATGTAATGTAAAGTTATGTTACAAGTGTCAAAAAATATGCATGATAAATATATAGAAGAGTAGTATGATGAAGTCAGTATGAGATAAAGCTCTTTAAGAGAGTAAGAGCATCAGCACATACACGAAATTGATCAGACAATAGTGTCATCACAATAGTTCACTTTTGATATAGTGTATATCAACTATTAGAAGGTTGTAGCCTTCATCTTATTGGGCAGTGAGCCATATACCTTTAACAGGGTTTTGTAATAGACTCCTAATAGGGTCTAAGACTCCTAACAGGGTCATGGTACTTGGATTGTAAAGACTGCTCCTAACAGGGCAAAGGAACTTTAATAGGTTCATTATACTAGTGCAATATTTGTGGGTACTAATTCCCACTAGGGTTTTCCTCTGATCAAGGTTTCCCCATAATCATATCATGTGTTATGTGTTCTTGTATTAAGCTTCATTGGATGTATTTTTTATTTATGTTTAAGTTGCTGAAATATGATAAATAGACAAACACTGATTCACCCCCCCTCTCAGTGTTTCTAACAATTGGTATCAGAGCTCTAGTCCTCTGAAAGAAAGTTTAACCACTTGATGAGATCGTGGACTCAGCAAAAGAAAAACATTTGAAAAAGAGTCTTGAAGCAGCTCTTGAAGATCTTGATAGATCTGAAAAAGAAAATGAAGAACTTAGACTGAAAGTTGATGGCTCACAAATTCTTATCAAGAAATTGAGAAAATATTTGAAATATTGTTCTACAAGTGATTTAGGGAAAATGGTCAAAAAGATGAATGAAGAGAACATGTCTCTGAAAGATAAAATTGAAAATCTGGATGAAAAACTAACTGACAGTAAAATTGCTATTGAAGAAAAGATCAAAGAAAGCAAAAAAATAGAAGATGAACTCTTGCAAGTGAACATGAAATTCTTGGAGTTGGAGAACATAAAGAAGAAGCTGGAATCTAAATTAATAGAAGCAAAGGATAAGATTGATAAACTCCACACAAGTTTTGATTCACTTCAAACCAAACTCAATGCACAAAATAAAAAAGGTGACACTATTGGTCTTGGATACAGTATAGCATAAATTGAAATCAATTCATTAGAAGAAATAAATAAATCACATGAAGCATCTTCAGAATCAAAGAAAGTTGAAAATATTGCAGAGTTTAAAATAGATCCACCTAAAGGAGAAATCAAGCAAGTTAACAGAACTTGTTATGCATGTAATAAACATGGTCATTTGGCAGGAGATTGTAAAGAGGTACAAGACCTTTCAATGGTTATTGTTACTCCTATAATAAGTTTGGTCATAGGGATATACATTGCAAAACAAATCAAAGAAATCAGTCACAACAGAATCAGAGAAGAATGAATCAAAACAATCAAAGAAATCAGCCTCAAAGAAATTTGCAAAACATTAAACATGTCAGATATGTAACAACAATGAACACATAGCAAAGTAGTGCAGCATGATGAACAAGAACATCAGACCTCCTATCATTTTTCACACATGTGGAAAAGCTAGACACATCTCAAGGTTCTATAGATCCAAAACTCAAAAACAAGAGGATCCTAAGAAATCACTATTTGAAGAAGAAGGAGAAGTCAAGTTTGTTCAAGCAAAAGAAGATTCAATAAAAATTTGGGTTGAAGTAAAGAAGGACAATGATATTGACAAAGTAGTTGATGCATCCACAGTGGATGCATCCTCTATTTCTAGTTGAATAGACCTTCTTGGTCTTATGGGGAGCTATTCTAGCTGGGAACCCTTATGCGGTTGGTATACTCACCTCTAAGTATGCACCTATGAAATTATGTTTATGATCATAGTTGAATGCAGTATGCATGCACTCATTATCTATAATACACTCTGAATGAAGTTTGAGATTCTCTGTGAAGACTGTGTATGGTTGCAAACATTAAATGCAGTAACTTTTATAAAAAGATGTAAGTGTTTGATCATCCTCACATTTGCATTTGAGATCATAGAATTTGGAGAGCACAGGAGCACTGAGCATCAAAGCACGGAAGAATAACACATTTGGTGGTTAAGAAGCATGGTTAAGAAGTTGGAATGAAACCGTAGCAGTCACATCCTTTTGAATTTTTGAGAAACCCTAGTTAATCAATAATCAAGTAAGTATGGGGACTCTAGTTGTATTTGACATTGCAGAGAGGAAGAGATTTGTATTTAAGAGGCATCCATTTAAATCCATGCTAGATGATGTGGAAGGAGATTTCTCCAAAACTCCATTAGGTGTCATTCATGTAGAAGACATCCGCATGTACATTTATTGTAAAAAGGAAACAGTTGGAGATAATAGTATAGCCACTCTCATGGCTTCGATGATGAAACCAGACTATTCATTCAAGGATGAATACACGCACCTCACATACAACCCTATCTTCAAGTATTTTAATGTGCATGAATTCTAAGAACCAGAATGGGTTAAAATCTTGTTGAGCAGGATTCATGATGATCTTTTCTGGATTGGTGAAATCCTTGTCTGTATTACTGCAGACCTAATCCATGAATTAACTAGACTTCGTAAGACTGGACCAATTCTACCTACTGGCAAGGATGTTAAGAAATAGTTTGAGCAAGCATGCCTATCCAGAAGTGACAGGCACGGTATGATAGTTAATCCTATCAAGGAAGAAGACATAAAACTTCTAACTATGATCCTTGGTTACAAGTTCCAACATGCAAGCAAATTAAACAATGTGTTAGCAGCCACAGTTCTAGCAGCTATAAGGATGGTGAAGGATAACACTCAGTTCAATCTATGTGAGATATTGCATGGTCAATTGATGGACAACATTTAGGTTATCAAGAATGACAAGAACAAGACATTCAGGTTTGGGTCTCTAGTCATCTACTAGTACTTCCACGTTGTTGGTAAGGTTTCTAATCTTTACCTAGATAGAAGCAAACCTACAATGTCTCAAATTTCACTAAAAGCCACATTAGAGAGTAGTAAAAAGGATTCCATGGACATGGACATAAAATATTTCAGGATCAAGATGTAGAAGAGGTTCAGGATACCTAAGAAGATTATTGAAAAGTATAAGGAAACCATATGTTTCATGGTAGAAACTAGCTACACTTGCATGGAGGCAGTTGAGCCCAAAACTAAATGGATTCATCCACTTGCATATGAAGTGGAGGAACATGTATTGGAAGGATATGCATAGGTCCTTTTGTTTGTGCCCAAAGATCTCAATGAGCCCAGATGGAGCACTTACAGAGAGAAGACTAATGCAGTTGATTTTGTATTATATGGTGCTGATAACAAAAGAAAGGCATCTAAGATTACATTTAGCATTCTAAGAGTTCATGGAGTCACTCAAGAATATCTTGACAAATCTAGAGAAGCCAAGATAGCCAAAGAACTTGAGAAGACTAATGACATCCAGAAGAAGAAGAAAGTAGAGAGCACCTCTGCACCCTCTACCACCATTGACCTAGACTCATCTCCACCTTCTATACCAAGAAAGAAGTCTAGAGGAAGGAAGGAAGCACCCACAAATCACCCATCCTCAAGGAACACACAGAGAAAAACAAGGAGCACTCAATCTCCTCCTGAGGTAGGATTCAGACCTAGTCTAAATGTCTTAAAGAACATGATTGTTAATGAAGGAAGACTAGACACACTTGCTAAGGTTTATGACAAGTATCAAGAGATAGATAAAACTGAGATACATTCTATGATCATCTCTCACATGATTAAGTTTAAGAAATTAGTTCTTGAACTCAAAACAATGATACCTGATAAGTTATGGAACTTACTAGAAATAATGAAGAGACATACAATTGAGGAAGACATGAGGATAAGAGAAGAAACATTGGATAATCTTCTCCCTATATGCTCACATGATGAGAAGGAAATTCTATTAGATCTGGTGAAGCCTCGTCTCAGAACAAAGACAAGGACTCTATAGATTATGAACAAAGAGTATGAGCAGATAGGAAAAGAAACTGAAAAGGAATTTACACAAGTGTTTATGCATAGACACATGTATCCATCAATGGTGCCTACAACTAAAGGAACTCCAGCTCCTCAAAAATAGGTTACAGAACCAATGATTCAAAGAACACCTATGATAGGTCCACAGGTTTCAGCACCCTTAGTGACAATAACTTTTGATATAGAAAAAGACTCAGAAGATACTATAATGGTTGATAATATCAAGATATCCATAACAACATGTGACAAAGACGTGGACAAAGTTGGTAAAGCATTTATAAGCACTGAAAAGATGTGCACTGATGATACATCTATACAACAAGATGAAGTTCCCTCCAATGATCCAATAGACTTGAATAAAGAGAAATATACGCAAGACAATGAGACACCAGTCAAGGAGATACTAGTAAAGAGTGAATACATGGATACCATTCAAAACACTATATTCGCTCCATCCACTTTACCATCTACTTCATTGTTGTCGAGGTTAACTCCTGACTTAGCAAGTCTAGATGAGTGGGGAGAAGAGGACTTAATAAAGATCAGCGTGCTAGATATGGAAAAGGCCAAAGAAAAATAGGTTATGAGGAACCCTCTTTTCTTGGAATCAGTTAACATTTTCAATGATTTAGTGCCTGTAGACAAGAAAGTAGCCAAAATTCAATAATTTGAAGATGTTGACAGCATTCTAACAAGCTTCAAAGCACATTTTATAGACCTAGTAGACTCTGCTACTAGAATTGTAGAAGATGAATATAAAAAGGAGAGATTGCATGAATTGGTAAAGAATTTTACCTTAGACTTAAAATATTTAAAGATTGGGCAATCCATATTGAAAGAATTGGCAGCTAAGGGCAGAAGGTTATAGAAAATTGCATGGACAGAGTGAAGTTCACCTCTGAACATATCAAGAAGGTAGAAGAGGCTGAGATCATGGTGGACACTATCAGAAAATTAGTTGAGACATCTACCCAAGACATGAACATATGTAACAATTTCTATCAAGGTCAATTGGACAAGATTGAAAAGGCTAAGTTAGAGATCAGCAAGATAAGAATCAGACAAACTCAATTGATAAATGCACTTGTGCCCTCTCTAGCAGTTCTGAATGAGAACATCAAATAGATTGATGCCACTATTGTGACATATGATCAAGGTCCTTGCATGGATTTGATGAAGATGGAGAATCTGACATATTCCTTATGCGCACATCTTCAGACAGTTGATGCAATGAAGGTATTCTGGTAGAAAGAGATCCAATCTCTTCATATTGTGTACTGAGATGTTTACATGGAGTAAGTATCTAAAAGAATTACAAGTTTTGTATACCTTTGTCATTAATGTCAAAGGGGGAGTAATAGAGAATGTGTATATATGGGGAGCAATATATATATATTAAGAGATGCAATGATATACAACTATTTTGTGTGTTAAGTCATTTTGAGAAACTTGGCCACATTCCTTTGTTGCCATAAATGACAAAGGGGGAGATTGTTGGCAAGTTTACTTCCTGAGGATGCATGACTTATTTTGTGTTTTCATCATGGAAAAAAATTCATACTAAGTTTTTTTCTAAGATAACTTAGAAGATAAAATGACTAAGTATGGAAAATAGGACAGACAGAGTTATGTTGCGATCAGCACATTAGCACACGTGTGAGAGACTGAATCAGAATATGCACATTCAAATATATGTTCTATGTGATGTCTACATAATAAGTCCAGACATGCATGGTACGGCATGATAATACGGAGAATTTATAGACAGATCAGTACACCAATAGTCCAAAAGACAGAGCATGAAATTCGACTAGTGTTTTGATCAGCATGAATTATTTTGTTGTGTAACGGCCAAGCACCTTTGATTATATGCTTGTAATAATGTCTTTAGTATTGTTGTAAACACACTTAAGCTGACTTGCTTAGAAGCATTGTGTATTATGTTTTAGGGCTAACCCTAAGTCTTGTTTTGGGTCGCGTCTATTCAGGTATAAACATATAAGTATGTAATATAAAGTTATGTTACAAGTGTCGAAGAATATGCATGAGAAAGATATAGAAGAGAAGTATGATGAATTCAGTATGAGATAAAGCTCTTTAAGAGAGTAAGAGCATCAGCACATACACAGAACTGATTAGATAGTAGTGTCATCACAGCAGTTCACTTTTGATATAGTGTATATCAACTATCAGAAGGTTGTAGCCTTCATCTTATTGGGCAGTGAGCCTAGGCAGTGAGGCATATACCTTTAACAGTGTTTTGTAATAGACTCCTAATAGGGTCATTGTACTTGTATTGTAAAGACTTCTCCTAACAGTGCAAAGGAACTTTAACAAGTTCATTATACTAGTGCATTATTTGTGGGTACTAATTCCCACCAGGGTTTTCCTATGATCAAGGTTTCCCCGTAATCATATCATGTGTTATGTGTTCTTGTATTGAGCTTCATTGGATGTATGTTTGATTTATGTTTAAGTTGTTGTAATATAATAAATAGACAAACATTGATTCACCCCCCCTCTTAGTTTTTCTAACAATTGGGAGGGATTTTATCCTGAAGTGGCACCTACTGGAGGAAACCAAGGACTATCGATGGCCAAAAGAATTCTCTGAGATTATCCTCTCTTCAAAGTTCCACACAGAAGGAAGGGAACCTGAGCCGGATAGTCCCTAACTATGTCTCCCTATGTCCCTGTCCCTGTGACCTATCCCTGTCCCTGAGTCTACCTAGTGTCTACTATGTCTCCCTTTGGTGGTAGTAGCTTACCAGGGTTTTTGCAACGATGTAAATTGTAATCGTGTATGTTTAAAAAAAAATATGAAAATGTTTTAAGAAATTTGAAGTGCTTTTATTTTTTGTTTTGATTATAAGAATTGTTAATAGATATGGCCTATCGGCGTCATTTAATTGTAAATTTGTAATGAAACTTTGCCTAATCTAATATAAAAAAATTTGTGTTGCACTTTTGTTTCATGTAATAATTAAATGTTTCCCAACTTTATCATTTAATGGTGACTTGCTCAAATTTCATGGATAAGGTATTCTTGAATGCATGAAATCTAAGTAAATATAGTTAATGACTATATTCATTAGTGTGTATTAAATTATTAATATTTTATAATCATAACAATCATTGGATTACGAGAGATGAAAGGTTTAAGTTGTATTTCAGATGTACTATGGGTTTCAAAGACCTTTTCTGAAAACTTGCTCTGGAAACGTAACATGTGTGATTAACATTTAATTTGTACACATTTTTAATTTAATATTCATTTAAATCACTCCGAAAATGTGACACGTGAGACGTGTAATATTTATTTAATTTTTTACATTTAACAAAAGGTTTTTAACATTTCCTTTTTAAAAACCTATCGACTTGTAGGCTCGTAGCAGCAGAGTTAAAAATAGCTGTTAAACCATCACCGAAGGTTTTGAAACTCTAATTCATGAAAACCTTAGCCATTTTAACTTCTATCTATCCAGATTTCAAAATATAATTTCAAGAAAGATATCTAGCCTGATGCATCCCAATTTTGTAATGTCAAAAATTTTGTTTAACTTGATTTTGAAATTTTAATTCTTGCATGTACAATTAGGGTTTTCTTAAATTGGGGTTTTCTTAATTAGTTAGTTATTATCTTTGATTTTGTTAGTAAATATATGTGATTATGTGTCTTTTCATTCTTTTGAAGAACAATGGGGAAAGAAAAAATGCAAGACCAAGGGCAAGCAAATGGGAAAACTTTAATAGACTACAAAAAACTAGTAGAAATCCCTGGTTTCACTGATGAGTATCATGATGTTTATGATCTTGCTATCGATGGTCAAAGGAGATTTATATCAATTAAACATACATTGTGTAGTAAGGAAACTGGGCCAAAGAGGTTTGAATTTATAAAATTTAATCCAGCGATAGGTGCAAAAATGAATAAAGTTGCTTCATGGGATGTAGGTTTGGGTTGCATGTTGTTACCCAGAGTTTTCCCTTGCCCAGAAATTGTCTTGATTTATAAAAAAATTACGATGAAGAAATAAAAGAAATTGTGAATAAAAATAATCAGGAAGAAATTTTATGAATAACCTAGGAATAATTTCTTAGTTTTCTAGACCTAGGGTTTGACCGACAAAATTGTAATGTCCATATTGACCTTGGATTGCTGGCAGACAAATATGAGGCAATCGCGCTAAATTCAAAAGATTCATTTATAAAGGGTCTAATAGTTGAAGAGGCAAAGGATTCATTGGGTGAGAACGGGAAGCCTCCTTGTGATTTTAACATTTTTGTGCCATGGGTTCAGGATACTATATCCTCGCTAGCAATTTTCTTGGGAATGGAAAATAATAGGGAAGTGGGTGCCAACATTCTTCAATTGATTTGGGATATCCATTGTGTTAATGAACCAATAAGAAATAATTTTTTTGGACACATGGTTTAATTGATGCAAGAACAATTAGCATTGATTAAAAGAGACAATTCTAAGACATTTAGGTTCACAACCTACTTGTGCTATCTTCTGCTAGCCAAGCATGCTGCAATATTAATGAGCAACGACAACAAGCTTGAAATAGGTACTCCAACATATAACTGGACACCTCAGATAAGGATGTATCATAACAAAAGGAATTACAGTAATTTTGTAGAATTATTTTTGGCGCCATTGTACAAAAAAATAACAAGCACTCCAATGTCTAGATTGTCTGCTTCATGTAGGGATTGCATCCAACTTGGAAGCACAGTTAAATTTGCTAACTGGTACTTAATGGAAGAATACATTGTTCTAATGTTTTATGAATCATAACTACAACCCCACAAACTTCCAATGCATGTGAAAGATAGAATGTTTGCAGTAGAATATGTACTACAACTAGAGAGCACAGATAGACTCTTCGATGGCTAGTCAAAGAAGAGGATATTTCATTCCTTACCTTTCTCAATTGGAGGGTTAACATTTGAGAGAATGGCATTCAAAGTGATAAAAAAAATTAGAAATGTTTCAATTTGATTTAGAGTGGTACTGTAAGTATGATTCACTCAATGTCATTCAAACAATGCTTATTTCTAATAAGAACTCTACAAACTTATTTCAACATGAAAGTAAACCATTGCTAGAGAAGTTGAAAAAAAAGGATAGCAAGGATGATGTTACAAAAGAGATGGAGAAAGTTTCTGCTAAGGAAAAAATTGCAGTTGAACAATTGTCATCACAAATTATGACATTAATAAACTAGGGCATTGTACAGCCTAGAATGTCCTACAATTTCTACGAAAAATTTGCTCATCCATCAAACAAAAAAATAGCAAAGAAAATAGCAGAAGAATGTAAAGATAGAAAATGGACTCCAACGAAATGAATGATTTTTGGAGTATGAGAAAGGATCTTGGTGAACCAAAGACTAGTGAAGATCTAGATGAAATAGAAGAGGATATAGAGTTTAGAAAATTATGGAATTTGGAGCATCCTACCATGGCATGCAACAATGATCCATATAGTGTGGATGATAATCCAACAATTGTATTTACTCCAAGTCATAGTGGAGTCAGCAACTACCAGAAACAAGTATATAGAAAAGGGGCAATCATTATGGAAAAAATGGGTTATAAAGGTGGTGGTTTGGGTCCCGCAGAGAAGGCGTCTGGATTCCAATTGTCACAAAAAAATTGATCATGGTAAAGGTGTTGGGGTTGGATTTGGAGTGGACCATTAGATTCATTAGGAACCACTATGCCCACAATAACATCCATTTCCACGGGTGGGATTGAGGAAGCTACTACTATTGCATCTGGTAGTGGCACTAGTGCCAGTGGGACTAGACAACTTAACAACAAGTTCCCTCTATAAAGAGGCCAGTAGAATCTACAAAAAATCTCATAGAAGAATATAGTGTCAAGAAGCAAAAGGTTTCCACGACCACAACATTGAGACTCGATCCTAAAGAACTGTTTGCAATTTCAAGTTCAGAAAAATCCTCTAAAAGTTTAAATCCTCAAACAACATTAGTTAGATCAACAGGCATTGCAAGATCTGGTTCACCTTTCAAACATTCAAATCCTTCTGCAACACCATATTTTTGTCAAAGATTTCTATAATAAATTTGCAAAAACAACCAAGAATAAGGAAATAAAGAAGACATTGCAGAATGGTTCCCTTACTGCAGCTGTAGAGGAACAACCTGCATCCAACAAGATTTTTCCAACATCTGACCCAAACAGAGACATGATGGAGTTCATGGTTTTTATTCCACCAAAAGAAGATGGAAACCCACTAGAGATTCAGATAGATCCATCTGAATTTCAAGTTAGCACACTCCAAATGGATTTTTCCAACGTTAAAAATGTGGAAAAAATTAATGTGTCAAAGTCTACAAACCAAGTGGTCTATAGTGCACTCCTAAAGTTGGAAAGAGAGAAAAGTAAGCTCAAGAAAAATATAGAAAAGTTACAGGCAGACATTGTCAATGAAAAAGAAAGGAGGAAAGCTTCAAAGAACAGTTTGAAAGAATTACATAAAAGGATTAAAAATTCAACCTCTACATCCAAAAATACAGAGCAGGAACATGCGAAGGAAGTAGTAAAGGAACAATAGTAGGCAGAGCTGAAGGCACTAAGAGGAAAATTGGCATAAATTAGTTAAAAACTAGAAGAAAGAATCACTTCACAAAAGTTATTTAAAACCACGGAGAGTAATGCTACCTCCAACCAGGAATTGAAAATGAAATTGGACTCTCGGGCAGATAAATCCAATCATTGGGAACACAAAGCAATGGAAGAGATAAATAATTGTGAAAAAATGAAAGAAGAACTAAAGAAAGCCAATAATACAATTCAAAAATTAACAAATACTAGTAATAATTTAGTGGAGATTACTAAAGAGCACATTTGGGGCCAAATATTGGGGATGTCTCTTAGCTTGTGTGAGTGGTTTTAATTGCTTCAAAGTATGAGAGTATGTTATTTGAAGCTCCATAAGAACATTGAACAGAACATGGATGTTGTCAAGGAAGAAAAGAAAGAAAAATATATTATGCAACAACTCTATAGTAAGAGTGATAGTTATCTATCAAACAAGGGAATTAACACTTGCCTTGATGCCTCAGTAAAGGTATCAAGTATCATTCAAAAATGTGAGATGCTACGGGAAGTACAGGAATTGGATGACAAAGCTAAGAAAAAGATCACAAATATGGAACAAAGGAAAGAGAAATTGGAAAGTATTGGTTTTCCTAAGGGATTTGACACATATAAGTTCATTGGAAGAGAAACTTACAAAAAAAGGTTGCAAGACAAAATAAATACTGATTTATGCTTTCTTCCTACAGACATATCTCTTGATACATTCATGGACTTCATCAAACCAGTGAGAACTTTGAATGGAGTTTTAGAATCAACAGTGTTGTCAAGTTACACTTCCAAATATGAATTGCTAACAAAGTTGCAGGAGTGTGACTATAATATGAACCAAATTGTTCTTTTATCAGAGGATGTTTGGATTGGCCTACAAAGATTGCTCTGAATTTTGAACTACTGTAAATTGTAATGTATTGTAAATGAATACAAAATAATTTGTGCTATATCTAATTTTCATGTTTTCCAATTTAATGTACGTTGAGTTGCTCTATTTTATTTAGTTATTCTTAGTTGATTTACTCTGTTATATGCTATTGGAATGTAAAATTTCATTCAGGAATTTCAATTTTCAAATTCAAATATGAATGATCATTGATGATACGATACAAACTACGCTAATGATACTCTTTGTTCTCAAATTTTAATGATGAAACATAATACATTATTTCTTTTCTAAAAATAACACTGAATGATAGGATATAGTATTTAATAAGTTCAAAAAATACCTATTGATTGGTACTACTAATTTAGCAAAAATTTCCTAAATTTGTCGATTCATGTCTGTGTCGTCATCATCATCTAATTATAGTATTCCATTTCCTTCATTTCTCTCTTCATTTCCATTTGTGTCTTCTTCACTCTGACCTTTGCTTCTATGAATCCCACTCCCATTGCTACCTGTATTTGTCCCGCTCAAAGTCAGAGATTGGTTAATTGTGTTTCCCAACCCTCTTCTTTTGCAACTTTTCTTCCAAATTTTCATTGCTTTTTGATAAGGAAAAGTATTGACATCATATCTATATGTGTAGACCCTCAAGCATGTTTCCAAATTATTTTCTAGTTTGTTTCTTAGTTTTGATTTTAGGAATCCCAAAGCACTGAAAACTCTCTCATCCTCCATCGAACCCAATATCATGGTTTGACATAGATCAACAAGCTTGAAGAACTCTGAAATTTCATCACGCAACATTGTGCTTTGTTTTAGTTATATCCAAAGCCTTCTTGTTGAGCCCTCTTCATGTGGGTTATGCATTAATTGATATCGATGCTTCATAGTCCTTGAAAAATTTCCCGATTTATGTTTAAGAAGACCTTCATCTAAAATTCCATTAATAGTCACTCCATTAAATTCTACAGATTTGAAAGATTCCTTTATCAAAGTAAATAGTGTATTACGATAATCTTCCTTAGATTTTAAGCGCCAATATTGAGGAAACAGAATTGTCATGGCCTCAAGTAGTTGTTCATATGGGAATCAAGATCTTATTTCAGATGAAAATTTATAGGTTATGTCCCTTGCATTAGCTGCTACAGACTCGACGATCTTGGTAAACTCTTCCCTTGTAACTCTTGTAGCTTGCTTCTTTGGGGCACTGTAGTACATTGGTATCTGAAATCCCGTTACACAAACACATAAATATCCATTTTCAATGATATTTAAATAATTATCGAGATTGTCTAAATCTGTTAGTTACCTCCAGTGATGAAAATTTTCATCGGATAAATTTGGGTCATTTCGATAAATATTATCGAGGGCTTGGCATGAAATTTTAGCAAATGAGCATATTCTGCAATATACATGGCTCTTTGCTGGGATTTTTTCATAATGAACATCATTTCTTCTATAATGGGAAGAAGAGATACTAAAGTCAAAAGTGTCTCTATATTGCTTAACCTCTAAAGTAGGTCGCCACATCTCTGATTTTCTACATTGTCGTGATTTTCGTACATAAGTCCAATTAAAGATTGATATTTGGAAAAAACTCGATGCGCTGGTCCCTCCAAAGAGATCCATCTGGTATCAACATCTTTTAGAAGCTTGTTTCCATTGGTAATTCCATCAGCGTAGTGTTGAAATTCCCTAAAATGTTTGGGACTTAAACAAAAATATGAGTACAACTCTCTTACTAAATCTTCAACCTTGTTTACTAAAGGGAACTTCTTCACAACTCTAAAAGCAAGATTCTGTTGGAAATACAATACTGGGAAAGCAAGATACTGAGAGGGGGGGTGAATCCGATCTTCAAAATTAAACACTTAAAAAAAACTGATCCACATTCATACATATATGAATCTAATGTAATCTCAGATAGCATCCACATAATGAAATAAATAACACATAACACAATAACTTTGTAACCCAGAAACCCAAATAGGTAAAACTGGGGTGGGGATGACACCCAAAAAATTCTCCACTACTGTAATAATAAAGTGTACCTATTAAGGTTACAAATGTTAATTACAAAATGTAATCTACCCTGTTAAGAGCTAAAGATCATTACAATCTACCATGTTAAAGGATTTGAAATTACAATAAAGTAAGCACTCTGTTAGGAGATAAAGAAAGGTCTACTAGAACCACTTTGTTAAGAGATTTTCACCTGATACAATGATTAGAATGTCTCAAGTATTGATCCTTCATTATGCACTCTGATGTTGATGATGGATCTCCTCTTTCTAGTACCTTCTATGATCTCACAATCTGATACAACTTTGCTCTATTGTTCACTGTGTTCTCACTCTGCTTGATCTCTACTTCTTAACAAAATAACCCTCTGTGCATTTCACTTCAAAATGCAGTCACTAGACAATTTGTCTACTCTCTCCTTGCACTCACAAAATAGGGTTTAGAAGCAATCTAATATACCTGTTCAAATCTGATAGCGAGATCTAGATCAATCATCAAGATCTGATACCCATACCTTGATGGTAAAAGAATTAATGTTTACAATAGGTCATGCATAGGATAAAACAATTAAATGCATAATTAACTCCGTAGAAGAATATTAAATGCATACATAAGTTGGCCCAAAAAGCTTATATAAGTCAACCAGATCACTTATCCTCAAATTTTGTAGCATTCCAGACATGTATACAAAAACTATTCTGCTCGGCACTTGACTTGTCTATCGCTTGGCATTTAACATCGCTGTGTCCTACTCGGTTCAGCAATGTTACTCAGCTCAGCAATGTAACTAGGAAAACTAAAAACTGCTTGGCAATGTTGCTCGGCCTTGCATATTTTTAGCTCAGCCACAGTGATAGCCAACTAAAACTGCCTAAGTGAATGACTAAGTGTTGGTCACTAATCATCAATAGAACTTAGAGATTAACAATCTCCCCCTTTGATATTAGTGGCAAAAACACTTATCATTACTTCCATTCATTTCATCAAAATATTGCCTAAGTATAAAAAGTACTCCCCCTAGGAATATACTCAGAATAATATACAAGTTTACATGCCTTCAAAAAATTATATACCAATGTACCTGTACTGTATTGATGTATCATACTGTATCCTTTCATACTTCCTTACCATCTTCCCCCTTGTTTTTGTCACTGATTTCTGGTGGGGTTAAGTTGTACTTATCCAAAAATTATTTATGAAGCTGTAGGGTGGATTCAAATTTAGTATCCTATCTTTCCTTTGCAATCTTCATAACTTCCAATTTGATTTCTAGCTTGGCAGCTAGACTCACTAAAATTTCTGTAGTCGATAGATTTGCACTGCTCTATGATAATTCCTTTGCAAGTGAAAGTTCATTATGTATTACCTCCAAGTGAGGCAATAGCCTTGTCTGAATAGTTATCAATTTCACCCTTATTCGACCATCTTCAGCTATAAGCTTGGTTATTCTCCATTGTGCATTTATCAACTTATTAAAATGTAAAGAACTAGAGGTAGTATCTTTACCCAAAGTAGTACCAGTTGATCTCAAATCTAACTGTAGCTTCTTAACAAGCTGTAGATTATCCTTTGTGAAAAATTCAACATCACATAATTTCCTATAGAAAGAATAAACATTGGCTATAACTTTCTCTAAGGTTTCTACAAGAATAGAAAGTTCAACCTATTTTGTGGCAATCTCTTCTGAGATTTTCTCCAGAACTTTTCTCTCAAATCTTCTCCTAGACCATTGTAGAAGCTTTTCATTGCTATCTATATCCTCATCAGCTACTTTCCATACAATGTTGACTAGCTGATCAATGATTGGAGCTTGAGGCATTTCATCCTCTAAGTCAAAATCCTTTGCAAATATGTCTTTGATGTCATGCAACACCTACTTTTTCTTTTGTTCTATCTTCATCTCTTCCTGTCTCTTCTTCCTCTTAAGTAATTCTTGAAAAGTCCCTATTTTTTTGGAAGCTAACTCATTGGGATCTCATTGTGGAATCACAATGACTTCATCTAATGTTACATCTAGAATCTGAGACTTCTTCTTCAAGATTTTCTTCTTCTTCAACTCTAGAGAACTTATGCTTGACAGCATAATATCTTTCCCTTTGATAGTGTCAATGTCCATTGCCTCTTTTAATTCTATCAATATTTTTTGTGGATTGGCCATACCACTAGTTTTAGGACCTGTAGGAGTGGATGATGCAGGGTGTGGTAGATCAACCAACACTTGCATTGCCTCTTCTTCTTTAGTCTTATCAACAGTATCCGTTATCACTACTCCACTATCTAAGACTATTTTCACAACCTCTAAAATAGGTGGATTCTATGAAGTTACCTCTTGTTCATTTGTTTGTTGGTTCTCTTCACTTTTATGATCATTGACAACTTCAATTATTTCATCAAATGTTGTGGTCTTCCCTTCTTTAGTATCAATTGCCTTAGTAGACGAATCAGTGTCTTTACCACTCAGCATCTCTTGTTCCTCGACATTCAAATTGCTTGGATCATCAACTATAAAATCCATAGGACTGTCTACAGTCAGATCAACAGAATTTGTTGCATCTAATGCATCTTTGGTCTTGTCCTGCTCTATGGCAATTTGATCTTGTGTTATATGTGGTTCAGGGGTAGTCTTTACTTCAAATTCTTTTTTCTTTTTCTCAGATGTCCCTTCACCAGATTTCTTATCTTTTGGAATGGCCATTCCAAAGATTTCCTTCCAGATCCTTGTGCTTTGTTGTACTACATCTTCAATGTCATTTTTCAGAACAGCATAGCCTCTGAGTTTAGGAACAAACCTACTCTTGTATTCCTCAATGAATTTGGCTCTTTTCTTTGAGGTGAGCTCAGGTATAACCTGGGCTAGAGTTCCTTCCCTAATTTTTCTTTGTATGGCAAGTGCAAATTCCCATTTGCTTGAAAAAAAATCATAAATTTCATCGGGCACATGATTTCCTATCTCTGTAGGAGTTAATTTGAAAGTACTCATCATATCCAAGAGTGCTTCCTGTACTTTGTGCCTGTCTGCAGTTTTCAACTTTTCATACTTAATGAACTTAAAAGTTGCTAACCATACTGAATTCCTCAAAGTGTCACATACCTCATCAATACTTGTTGGTTTCTTGAATTGTGTTGTAGGTATGTTACTGATTTCATCAGTTTTTGTCTTTTCTTCATCACTATCTGTTCCCAAATTTAATCTCCTTCTTGGTCTCTTTGTTGGCTTACTCATCTCAGCCTTAGGAGCAACCTTTGCTTCCTTTCCAGAACTAATTTTTGCAACTTTCCTCTTACCATATAATTTTGTTTGTACTTCTATTGGGGAAGTAACAGTAGATGCTCTAGTCCTCAGACGATTAGCTGCAGGAGGTGTAACCTTGGGTTTGGCTTTGCTCAGCTTGGTTACTATGATAATTGATGGTTTCTTGCCCTTACCTTTCTTAGTAACCTCTTCTAATGCACTTACTTCCTCCTTTGTAGATATATCGTCACCTTGTCAAGTGGTAAGGCCTAAAGGTGCATCCTCAGGTTCTTCATCACTACCTAAGCCAACCATTTTCTTTAGATTTTTCACAATCTTCTTTTTGTTCCTCTCCATAGTTCCCTCATTCAAACTTCTAGAAATTTTAGCCTTAGCTTCATCAAAATTTCCAAATCTCTCTGCTATTGTATCAATTACCTCAGCTAAGAGTTCAATGATGGTAGTTGATGCTTCATCAATGTTGATTTCATATGGAAATGGTTTTAAGCATGTTATCCTAGGAGTCACTGCTTGGATATAAGTATTATCTGTATCAACTAGAAAATAGATTTCTTCATAGTGCTTCTCCACTAGTGACTTAGGAATCCTAGTCCTTAATCTCATTCTCTTCTTGAATTCTACAAAATAGCTCCCCATAATGCTATTGAAATTACTTCCTAGTTTCTCAATACATTCACTAATCTGAACTATTATGGGTCTATCCTTTTTCCAAAAAATATTTCCCAGTGTATGAAATGTATCCTGAATGTAGAAAAATATACAGACTAGTAAGGAACCAAACTTACATGATGAGCTCTTAGCCTTTCTGATTGATGTTAGGTTCTCAGCTAATTGTGTCTACTGTAGCTTGGCAAGATCATATGTATGATTTTTCTTAACAATTTTTCATGCCTGATCAACAACTGTACAAGGAACACTATCCAATTTGCTAGACTGATAGAACTTATGTTCTATTACTCTTACTCCAAAATCAAGTTCTAGGTCTATAATTGTAGAGATAGTCATACCTCTTTTGTTCCATACGGCTCCAGTGTTCAATGTAATTTCTTCTTTTTTGTTATCTCTCATGGTTCATTTCCCATTTACTATAGGATATCCAGTCACTCGATGAATCATGCTTTTGGTGATCTTTACTAGTCCATTATCTAACCACATACACATGTTATGAACTTAGCTAAGGATAACCTTAATCCATTCATCTTTGAAACCTTGTGGAAAATCTAGGGCACGAGTTAACCCTTTGTCAGCTAAATGTTTGAATTCTGCCTTTAGAACTCCATTATCACACAATTTTCTATAGGATTTCCTTATTTCAATATCACCTACTTCACCAATCTTAACCATATAACATGATCCAACATCATGAATCATAAGTACCTTGGGTGGAATGGATGAGAGGGCTCCCGTTAAATCACTCTAAATCACACTTTCAGGAATGGCTCGAAAGTTGAGAGGTTCACATTCATCACTCTGTATTAACTAAATTTTCTCTAGTTCTGGCTCCATACTCTTAGCTAGTGTGGAAGAACTTGCAGCCATAATTTTGAAATTAGGGTTTGAGAGATGAAAAATAGAGTACCTCGGCAAGTAGCTCTTTGTACTGTTCACCTTAGGATTTCTAATGGCACGCTGATGAAATCTTCTATGCTAACTCCATTAAGATCAATTCTGAAAATTACTTCAATCACTCCATAAATAGTAAAAATTGCAAGGTAAAAATGAAATGTCAACTGTTCATCCTTTATAGACTTCGAAAGGTTAAGTTAGGTAAGCAATGAATGTTCTTCCCATTGAGTTAGTGTAGGCCACCTGTCCTCAGCTTTAACACAACTTGCATCCCACTCGGCTTAATAAACTTGGCCTTCACAAAATTTTACTCGGCCAACAAAACTTGGCACTCACTAAAGAACTCGGCCTTAGTGTCCATGATTGGTGTTCGGCACCTATTAGTGCAATTGGCTCAACTCGGTATTTATCTTCAAAAATATGTCCTGGTGCATCTTAAACATATGCAAATATGGACTTTTGTACATTTCATGTTAGGAACTGATGTAAGATAAGAATTTTAGATATAGTTCCTTACATACCTCTTTTTCTTAGTTAGAGATGATGTGATCACTTGATCCATTGGATTGGGTGACCTCAACTTCATTAGCTTCACTGCTGCATGGTTAAGACTTTTTAACCCATGTCTTGTTCATCTATGCTCTAATTTTCTCAACTATAGGAGCAGGTACTCTAGTCTTGCAATCTTTCTTTGTATGTCCAATTTTCAGACAACTGTGACAAACTAGGCTTCCATTCATCCAACTTTTAGACTTACCTCTGAAATGTGTCCTTGTGCAGTTTTCTGGAACATGTCCATACTCACCATAGTAACGACAACTATGTCATGTATTGTAATCCCAATTCTAAGTATTTCCTTTTCTTGGTGATTTCTCTTGTACCTTTGATGTCCATTGTTGTTTACATTTAGATCTACAATCATGTGCTCTATGACCATATTTGTGAAAGTTATAGCAATTACCATTGATTCTAGGTGTTTTGCTTGCCTTTGCCTTACATTCGTGTGCTTGATGTCCAAAATTATTACAGTTAAAGCAATAACCATTAAAATTAGTTTTCAAATTGGACTTACCATTCTTGCTTTGGCAAATGTTTGTTGTATGACCTGGTTTCCCATAGTGGTGACAAACAGGTTTGTTGTTTCTCGGCTTTGCATGCCTTCTTTCACCTGTCTTAGATGATTCTCCATCTTCAGTGGTTGTATGTTGTTCAGTGTGACCTAATCCAGAAGAATCTTTAGGTCTTCTTGATGCTTCCACCAGTTGTTCAAAGTAGCTCATAGCTGCACTTGGATCATTCACTCTATTATTAATCTCTTTCTCATATCTCAATTCATCTTTCAATTGACTATTCTCAGATCTAATATTACAATCTCCAAGTCTTTCCTATTGATCTCCTGATTCACAAGTAGTAGTTGATTTGCCATGTCTACTTGATTGACTATCATTTTTTGCACATCATGTGTTCTTTCATCAAGTCTGGTAGTCAACATTCTCTTGTCTTCTTTTTCCATAGCCTTGTCATCTTTGGCTTTCTTTTTCTGTTCAACAACTTCACACATTCTTATTGATTGGGCTTCTTGTTCCTTTTTCAAGTTTTTGACTTCTTTACATAGTTCACTATTCTTTTCTAGTAGATCTGCTATTGCTACATCACTCTAAGTTGAATCTCCATTCTAAAATAGATTTGTGGTGTCCTCTTCCTAATAATGAGTGTCATTCATTAGTTTGGCCAAATCTTTCCTTGCAATCAAGGACTCCTTTAATTCTTGTCTTGCAGTCTCAAGTTGTTGTAGTGCTAGCTGAATATCAATCTTTTGATACTCAATGGCGTTACCCATCTTGTAGATCTCCATCTCAAGATCTGTATTCTCAAGCTGATTATGACCTTTTTAGAGAACTGTGGCTTTGATACCAATTGTTGGAAATACAATAATGGGAAAGCAAGATACTGAGAGAGTGGGTGAATCAGATCTTCAAAATTAAACACTTAAAACAAAATGATCCACATTCATACATATATGAATCTAATGTAATCTCAAATAGCATCCACACAATGAAATAAATAACATATAACACAATAACTTGGTAACCCAGAAACCCAAATAGGTAAAACTGGGGTGGGGATGACACCCACAAAATTATCCACTACTGTAATAATAAAGTGTACCTGTTAAGGTTACAAATGTTGATTACAAATGTTGATTACAAAATGTAATCTACCCTATGAAAGGTCTACCTGGTTAAGAGCTAAAGATCATTACAATCTACCCTGTTAAAGGATTTCAACTTACAATAAAGTAAGCACTATGTTAGGAGATAAAGAAAGGTCTGCTAGAACCACTCTGTTAAGAGATTTTCACCTGATACAATAATTAGAATGTCTCAAGTATTGATCCTTCATTATGCACTCTGATGCTGATGACGGATCTCCTCTTTCCAGTACCTTCTATGATCTCACAATCTGATATAACTTTACTATGTTGTTCACTATGTTCTCACTCTGCTTGATCTCTGCTTCTTAACAAAATAACCCTCTGTGCATTTCACTTCAAAATGCAGTCACTAGACAATTTGTCTACTCTCTCCTTGCACTCACAAAATAGGGTTTAGAAGCAATCTAATATACTTATTCAAATCTGATAGCTAGATCTAGATCAACGATCAAGATCTGATACCCATACATTGATGGTAAAACAATTAATGTTTACAATAGGTCATGCATAGGATAAAACAATTAAATGCATAATTAACTCTGTAGAAGAATATTAAATGCATACATAAGTCAGCCCAAAAATCTTATATAAGTCGGCCAGATCACTTATCCTCAAATTTTGTATCATTCCAGACATGTATACAAAAACTATTCTGCTCGACACTTGACTTGTCTGTCACTTGGCATTTAACATCTCTGTGTCCTACACGGCTTGGCAATGTAACTTGGCTCAGCAATGTAACTAGGCAAACTAAAAACTGCTCGGCAATGTTGCTCGGCCTTGCATAGTTTTAGCTCAGCCACAGTGATAGCCAACTAAAACTGCCTAAGTGAATGACCAAGTGTTGGTCACTAATCATCAACAGAACTTAGAGATTAACAGATTCATCCTATGGGCCATACAGTGAATTCCAACAACATATGGTGAACAAGAAGCCTGTATCTTTGTGCAAAGACCATTTCTTTGACCTTGCATTATTGAAGATTCATCCGCTCCAACATAGATCAACTTCTTTGCTATTTTCAGTTCATTCACTCCAACACAGATCAACTTCTTCACTATTTTCAATTCATTCGCTCCAACACAAATCAACTTCTTCGCTATTGTCAATTCATCCATAGCTCCATATTCAATTAAATGGCTCTTTACTAATTGAAATAAAATTTTCAATGTCTTATTGTCCCTCAATTTTGAAATAGTTAGTAGATGTGGTTGGTAGACATTATTCTATACAGTATAAACATGCATGCATATCCATGACATATTATCTATTGTCGTAACTTCATCTAAGGACAATGCAATTAAGGTTGACTCTTTTATTTTTCTCTATACATCCTCAATTTCAACCTCGGCAATACAACTTGTCCATTCCCATCCACTGTTTATTGACCAATGAGTGATAGGATAGTTAGGAACTTTCAGAAAGTGTAACAAACCACTCATTTTTGGACAGTCTATCATTGGATGCCCTCTTCTCAAAATATGGAAAACATTACTTAATTGAACAAATTTTCCGCGTTCTTCTACTTCACTTTCTTTTGCAAGAATAGAATTAATAGAACTTTGAACTTCACCAGGCTTCGTCTCAAATTTCTAAAACAAATAATATTCCTCAGTATTCCTTTGATGTTAACATTGCTCCTTTTTTATATCTTACCACTTTTATTTCCTTTCCATCTACAGTTGAGGTTTCATAAACCTTACCAACATGTTTCTCTATGGTGTCTAGTTTAAGCTGCAACCGCTTTTCCTTTTTATACTTCCAACTACAAATCGTACATCTACATTCTACTGGTGGCTCACCTACAATTGGATTGTCCACGGGTTCAATGAATGGATACTTTGTTACCAAATCAGATTTAAATCTCCTGGGCATCTCCCATTGATGATCATTTTTTTCTTTTGATTTTCCACTCCCTTTAGTGTTACTATTAATTGAACCATCATCATCACCGAAGTCGATCGATTCATCCTGGTACTGGTTATTTCCTTGAAATTTATCTTCAAGGTCATCTTCATCAGAGATATCAGGTTTTGCAACTTTGTCACTAGATTTATTATGTTCCACAGTTTGTTGGATAGACTCCTATGTAAGTTGATAACCTTGAAGTTGTATAGGTTCCACTGATGATGTACCTTCCTCACTTTAACCAACACCATTGTGTCTACCCCCGCCAAAGTATGAAGATATTTTTTTGCATTTTGTTGGCCTCTCTTGGACATCTCCACCTTCAATAGTCCTCTTCCTATTTAAATTTGATTGTGACATCTCCAAAAAATTAGGGCTGCAAAAAATTTTACTTGAATAAGACACTAAGGACTCGTAGTCTTTCCGGTTCGCTACCAATCGAAATTGTGAGCTCAGAATCAACTAAATTTTTGTACTACTAAATCTCTTGAAACTATTCTTATAAACAAATGCTTATTTTGAATTTTGTCAAAGGGGGCGACAATTGCATATGATAACAACTAATATTTGGTGAACCCCACATAATTTCAAGTAATTGACTACGCAAATAGGGCAGGAATTTGGGACACGGTTCATTATGATGCATGGAAAATTGGGTCCTAGTGCAAATAAAAATTTCACTTGGGACAATGGGCCTTTGGCAAATGGTGATCCTTTATAAATACCCCCTTTCTTAATCCATGGAGAATAATAGGAAATATACAATAGATAAATGGGAAAAAAACCTGACTACCGTAGTGAAATTACCTAAAAATAGTGGCGAACAACCTGACCACTATACGTGTCTTTTATAAAATCTGGACGAACCGGTCAACCAAAATACTATGCATGTTTTGCCAATTTCTATACACCCAACAGGACATATTCGCCAATTGGAAAAGAATTGCCACTAAAAAAATCCCTGATTAGAATTGTCTTTAATAGAAACATAAACAACTTCTTCACCATCATTGTCATTTGAATCAACATCACTTAGTCCTTCATTAGCAATATGATAGGATTTCTTACCTTTTTTTGTAGTCTCTGAATCTCTTGAATCTAGTATCTCTTTTGTCCTTATATTTTTTATCTTTCTTCTCCTCATTATCTTTCTCAATGTATTAAGATGCAATATGACCAATCTTGTTACAGTTAAAACATTTCAAGGGTAACTTACCTCGGTATCTTCCTTTGCCTCTTTGTATCCTTCTAGATAACAAAGCTTCAAACTCTCTTTCTCTCATTCTCTTCATCTTTAAAAAATAACTCTTCCAAACCACTCTAACAGTTGTAAAATCTCTCACTAGCACTGCTCACATATCCATCACGAGGTCTAGAGTCCTTAGAATTTCCAATATTCAAAGATTACTTAAATGCAAACTCAATCTTTGATATAGTAGGTAGACTATTATCTAAATCATTTATCTCAAATGCAACCAACTTACCAATAGTAGCATCAAGTGAAACATTCATATGGGGAATGGATCTCAAGTCTTGTATAGCAGATACTCAAATAGCATATCTCGGTAGCAAGGTTGTCAACTTTTTTCTTGTAACATCTTCTTCTGTTATGTTTCCACCAGGTCCTCTAATAGAATTAACAATCTCCTTAAGTTTAGTGTTGTATTTTATTATGTTTTCTCCTTCTTTCATTCTCATTTAATAAAATTTACCTCTCTAACTTTCTAATTTTGTCTTCTGAACATGTTGGTCTCCACCATAGGTCAAAATAAGCTTATCCCACATTTGTTTCAAAGTAGTACATCCATAAAGTTCATCATATTCTTGGTCGGTAAGTGTAGAAGCAATCTCAATCTTGATTTGTGTGTGTTCTTTCTATTGTCTTCTCTCACTAATTGTCAAAGGTGCAGTTGTAGGTCCAACATATTCACTATCAAGAAAATGAAGTCCATACTCTCCTATACCAGACACATGCAATCTCATTCTTCTTTCCACGTAGAAAAATGTTCCCTATTTAACTTTGGGGCTTCCCTCTTATACATATTTAGATCTTTACTCAAGTCCTTTTAAACTTAACACTTCATAGAATCAAGCTCTGATACCAATTGTTGGTCCACTGAGAGGGGGGGTGAATCAGACAAAATAAAACATAAAAACTTAAAAATTACCTCACTGATTCACTCGATAGAACTAAATACAGTAATGATCGACTCACAAAAAAACTTAATAACTTAAACAACCATACATCTCATAATATGAAAATCAATAATTCAAACTCAGTTAACACAATATTTAATGAGGAAACCCAATAAGGGAAAAACCTTTGTGGGAATTATGACCCACAATTAAAATGTATCCTTCTGATGTACGCTCGGTTAAGAACTTATCTTATTAAACTATTAGAAAACTGTTATAGTGGTTGCCATAAATACCAAAGAGGGATATTTTTGAATAACTAATGAATATCTGATGGAGATGATGAAGACCGAGTGATACCAAGTATCATGATTATAGAAATGGTTAGATCAGTTATTGTTTTGTCATTGATGACAAGAAATTGATTACTTGATTTTTATTATGTTACCATATATTAAGAGGAGAAGTCAAATGGGTGACAAATATAGATCAGACAATGATGACATAATGATGATATAGTTGTTTTCTACTATATATTTGATGTTATCAAATCAGTACATTTGATAGATCAAGTCAGAAACTATAATGAATTAAAGTTATGACTGAGAGAGTTACTTTACGGAGCTAGACAGAGTCAGTCAGTAGAATATTATATGATTTAGACACAAGTTAGTGAGAACCAAGTGAAGTTAAAGCACCAAGCTCCAAAGATGAGTTAGACATTGAGCAGTGAATGAAGTCAGTTACCGAGTTGTAAAGAAATTTTTACTGAGTACAAGATAGTGATAATAAATGATGATAAGATTGAATTTAATGTGAAGCGATGATGAGATGGATGAGGAAATGAATTAAGTGATGTTTTTTATAATATTTATGAATGGGAAAATTCAATGAGAAGATCTAAGGCAAAGATGAAGTGGTTAAACCAATTGTGAAGAGTTCCAAGAAAACTACAAGTTTCGATGTAAAATTCAAATGGTTTACCAAGTTGTGAAATATGAAGAAGATGATCGAATGACTAAGCGCAAATAAAGGAAAATAAAATTAAGGAGATTAAGAGGAAAAAATATGTCCATATAAAGAATGAGAAATATGAACAGAACAATGTTGCTGGGAAATTGAACAGAGAAGAAGGAGAAGTTGAAGCACAACATTTACCGAGCAGAACACAAAAATAGAGATTAAAGAATCTACAGTCTGAGAAAGAGATCAATGGAGTATGTGATGCCAGTATTCAATTGAGAATAAAGGATTTGACACAACCAAAGGTAGTTGATATATTTATAGATCAAAGTTTATTGTTGCTAATTAATATTTGTAATAGAAAATTCTCTTAACCAAGTGGATTTAGCAGTCCTATATGTAAAACCTAGACTTAGGTGACATTCTGAAAGAGTGTTTAAAGACCTCTACAAGGCCACTCCAAATAGGGTGAAGATCTTAATAGATCTGAGGTAAATCCCCTAACAGGTTCACATTTAGTAAATGTGTTTGTAATCTTTAACAGGACAAGTTCTTAATTGAGCATACTTCAGAAGGGTACATTTTTATTATGGGTTACAATTCCAACAAAGGTTTTTCCCAAATTGGGTTTCCTTGTTAAATCTGGTGTCAACTTAGTTAAATATGGTGTAAATCAAGTTAAATCTAGTGTCAAATGATTTAAATCTGGAGTTATATGAGTTAATCTGATGTTTCTAAGTTTGAATGATTGATTTACATATATGACATTTATTGTTACTTATGTTATTGAGTTATTTTGTGAATTGGTTATTTATTGTATTCAGTATTATCGAGTGAATCAGTGAGTTCAATTTTAAGTTTTTAAGTTTTGATCTGTCTGATTCACCCCCCCACCCCCCCTCTCAGTGGGACCAACACTGTCAAGATCTTCACCCTATTAGGAGTGGCAATGTTAGAGGTATTTAAACACTCTTTTGGAATGTCACCTACTTCTAGGATTTACAAATAGGATTGTGAAATCCACTTGGTTAAGATATTTTCTCTGTTACAAATTATAATAAGAAATAGTAAAAATTTTATCTATAAATATATAAATGACCCTTTCTTAGGTCAAATCCTTTATGCTCATATGAATACTAGAATCACATACTCCATTTGTCTCTGCTTTAGACTGTAGATTATGGTCTTTCTGCTTCTCTTCTCTTCTCGGTAACTTCTGTTCTTCAGCTTCTACTTTTCAATTCAACTTGCTAGCATCTCTTTTATGTTTAGTTCTCATCCACTATTTAGAAAACAATTTGCCTCTTAATCTCCTTTCTTAGGTTTTTCATCATTTTCTCTCAGTCGTTCGATCATCTTCTTCACAAATCTCAACTCGGTAAACTATTTAAATTTTACCTCCTAACTTGAACTTTTTTGTGGAACACTAATAATTAGGTTTAACTGCTTAATCTCCACCTTAGATCTTATCATTGAATTTTATCGCTCATAGATCTTCTAAAAAACTTCCTTTAGTTCTTATCAATATACAGATCATCATAGCTCTGTATTAAATGTGATCTTATCATCATTGTCAATCAATATCTTGTACTCGATAACTTGCCTTGCAACTCGGTAACTAACTTTGTTCACTACTTGATTCCTACCTCAGTCTCAGTGCTCTGTAACTAAAACTAACTAACACAACTCTATACTAACTGACTCTATCTAGCTCAGTAGAGTAACTCTTTTCAGTCATAACTTAAATCTTTGCAATCTCTGACTTGATAACATCAAATATATAGTAGCAATGTGAGGTCCTACCCTGACTATCCATTTCAGAACTAATATTTTTATATCTCATTTACCTGGATGATATGATTGTTTGGATACATTTCATTTTGGACCTTCTACAGAATAGATTTCCTGTGATGACTCTATTTTGAAGATGCTTAGATGTATTTACATATATGATTCTCATTCCTTGTAGACATGATTTTTTTGTTTTCATTTTGTTCGATATTTCATTATGACCTTTTGGCATGTAAATGAGAGATTTGGTTTAATTTTTGCAAATGTTCATATGAGTAGATAAGCATTTCCATTTCTTATAGCAATGTATAAACTTTGGTTAAAGGAATATATTATAAAATAATTATCATGAATATGTGTTTTCCGCTCTTGGACTACTGATCCTCTATTTAAGTGTGCAGGAAGAATAACCATGGTTTCAAAATTGGGGAAACAAGATTGGGATAAATGTGTATATCCATTTGAAGCCATGGTTAGCCCTAAAAGGGTAATAACCTAATTGTAAATGTGATATTGCATGATTTTAAAATTTATTTCTTTAAGTCAAGCCATGTTGTAAATGTATGGTACTTATGTGGTGTCAATTGACACATGTGTTGTGACATGGCATGCCTATGTGGATTCTTTTTTTAAGTTGAGTTTACCCTAGGTTAGTTTGAGGGGTTACCATGTGAAGTAAGGTTGTCTTGATAACCCAAGTCATGAGTGTTATTCATGAAATTCGAATGGAAAATTTGAGGGGGTTTTTGAAGGGTTAAATTGAGTCCTTTAAGGTAGTTTGAGTTAATATTTTCTATTTTTTATGTATTATTAAGGGTTAGGGGTTGTTTTTCATTTTTTTGAGTGCCATAACCTCTTTTCTAGGCCTTCTTTAATGCCTCTCTTTCAAAGTGGCGAAATTGGAAGAAAGGGAGAGACCTTCTCTTCCTCCAAGTGAGTGGAGTCCCTTCTTTGCATGTAATTTGACATATGTATGAAGGGGGGAATACATGCCTCTACCTTCTTGATGGGAAAGAGGTGGAGTTGGGAAAGAGAGCCTTTTAGGGGAAAGAGAGAGGAGAGTTGGGGGTGATTTTCCACTCTCCATTTTTTTGGAGACTTAGAGATTTTATTATAGGGAGATTTGGCTTGTTGAGATAGGGAAGGGAAGGAGAGATAGCTTCACAAAGGGTCATCCAAAAAGTATCATCCATTACTTGGAGTAAGGTTGGTACACCTATGTACATGTGTGTGTGTTTATTGCTTTCATGTTGTTCATCTTCTTGTTGAAATTTACTTGATCTTCATACTTCATGTTGGTGTAATAATGGTGGAACTATTATATTTTGTTGAAAGATAATTCTTCTTATTTCTTTATTTGCTATTTGTTGTTGTTGTGTTTGGGAGTGAATTGACTTATCCTTTCCTTGGAGGAAGGTGATAGTCAATTTTAGGTGAAGGGCATAGTTGGGAACCAAGATAGTTGAGAGCCTCTTCTTGGGAAGAAGAGGGATGTCATGGATGTTATGGGCTCCATGTTTCCAATGCATATTTTCTAAATTTATCTTGGGGTGATAAGGGAGAATGGTTGTGTGAATATTGCTCTTGGGTTGAAGTTTTAAGCCTTTGGAAGGCATGAGTATTTTGTGCATTAAAGAAGTATTTGGGCATGGCATTTTTGTATCAAAGCCATGTTTTCAACCTTCTAACCTTAGTCCCATTACATTTAAAACTTGATACCCTTTAAAATTTTCTTTTACTTGTAGGATTCCTCCCATCACTCGGCAGGCTCACCGATGTGGGAGAGGTTGGGGTCATACCCATGTGGCACCAGCTCATGCTAAGTGAGAAGTAGAGGGTGCTAGGGTGGACACCAAGGTAGAGAAAGAACCTCCACTTATTCCACCCCTGAATCTGAATCAGGAAGTACTTAATGCTCTCCAAAAACTAGCAGGGATTCTTGTGGATAGGTTTCCACTTGGAGACCAGATAGTAGGGATAGGGGGAGCAGACCATGAGCATGGTAGGAGCCCTCCCCCTCGACGAGATGAGGAGCAGGCAGAGCAGGATGGGGATTATGTTCACATGGTGGATCCACTCCCTAGGTTTGCACATCAGGCAGGTAGAGGAGCACCCCAGGATGTGGGGGACCAGGTTAAGGATTTACTCCACCTCGAGCCACCACCCTTTTGAGGAGCCATAGATGGGATTGAGGCCGAGGCATGGTTATTGATCTTAGAGAGATGCTTTTTCCTGTGCGCATCTGAGAGAAATGTGTGAGCTTGTTTGGCCATCCTCTTATTGAAAGGAGGTGCGTCTATTTAGTGGCACTAGGAAGTGTATAAGAGTAACCTGGTTATTGACACACTCACTTGGGAATCCTTTTTGGAGAGGTTTAGAGACCATTACCTCTCAGAGAATTATTGGCAGCATTGTATAGACAAGTTCCATGATCTACAGCAGAGGGGTCTATTTATTACTTAGTATGAGAGAAGATTTCTCGAGCTCCTACCTCATGTAGAGTACATGAAGGATGAGAAGCTCTATGTCAACTAATTTTTGAAAGTCTTGAATGCTTCAATTTCTGGACCAATGTGCATGGCAGCACTAGTGGATATATTAGAGGCCATAGAGAATGCCTTGATTGCAGAGGAGGTATGGGGGAGAGGACATGATACACAAGACCGGTCACAAAACCAAAATTTTGCACCTCAGGGTATAGGATACCAAAGACCCCCCTGGAAGGGGAATCAGAGGCACTCATGAGGGACCTTCAGGGCCCCACAACCTCAGCCTCAGGAGACTTAGTAAAGTTAGAGGACTAGACTAGCACATGGGCAATAGGGATTTAAGCCCAAGCAGTGGCAGGTAGAGGGGCCTAAGTGAGATCAGAGGTCACAGGCGCCACTCAAAACTCGATCAATGACTCAGTAGACATCTCAAGGTGGTTTTAGCAGTTCTAGTAGGACAGGGGATCGCAGCACACCAGATCATAGGGGATACAAATACAGTCTTGAGGGCCTTGTTTCACATGTGGGGCCATAGGGAACTTTGCTAGGGATTTCCCCTAGGGTGTTAGTTCACATCCAGCAGCATCTGAGGACATGGTTAGGGACTTGGGTAAGTCCCATAGAATATTTGCATTGGTTGATAACCGCCAGGCTGAGCATCAGGCCACAGTAATTGAGATAGCAGGTATGATTCAAAGTAGTACCATCACTATCCTTTTTTATTTAGGAGCTACTAATTCTTTTATTTCCCCATTTGTAGTGGAGTGATGTGGGCTAGTCGCAGCTAGACAGGAGGTAAAATGGGAAGTAGAGTTAGCTTCTTCTTTTAGGGTATCGGTTGATTATATTGTCAGGGACTGTCAGTTACAGATAGGATACATGACCTCCATGATTGATTTACATACCACCCCTGTCAGTTCTTATGATGTAGTCCTTGTCATGGATTGGTTTTACACCCACAGTGCCAAGGTAGGCTGCAAACAGAAGAGGGTTGAATGTGTAGATGGCTTAGGTTCACCCATGGTTATTTAAGGGGTCCAGAGACCCATATCTCTTCGAGTGATCTCCACCATGCAGCTTAAGCTCTTCATGTGCAAAGGATGTCAATTATTTTCTATTACCATCAGTGACAGAGAGGAGGAGGAGGAGGAGAAGGGAACCTCCATTGATGACTTCCCTATATTACAGGAATTTGTAGATGTTTTTCCCTAAGATCTACCTAGTATGCCTCCACCTAGGGTAGTTGATTTCCATATTGAACTTGTGCTAGGAGCAGTGCCCATAACTAGAGCCCCGTACAAGATGACTACTCATGAGCTCAATGAGCTCAAGGTCCAGTTGGAGGAGCTCTTGGAGAAAGGGCACATTCACCCTAGTGTTTCACCATGGGGAGCACCTGTCATCTTCATTAAGAAGAAGGATGGATCTCTTAGGTTGTGCATGGATTACCATCAGATAAATAAAGTAACCATCAAGAATTGGTACACACTTCCTGTAACACCCCAAAATTGGCACCTAATTATCCTAATCAATTTTGATGCATTCCTTCAATTTTCTCATCATCGAAGTCCTATTTTACTAGGCAAATTCTTCTCCTAATTGACAGTAATTGACTTAGTCTCAAATGCAGAAAACCCAAATTTGCATAAATATGACATTGTATTTAATTCCTAAATTCTTAGAGTTTATTAGCTAAAAAACCCCTATGATTAATTGATTTAACCCTAAAGTCTTAAGCGCTTTTAATTAAATCAATTCCACCCCCTTTGGCTAATATACATAAAAGGAATTGAAATTTTATTTAACTATCGGATGAATTATCCTCAAAAAGGAATTTCATAATTCCATGTGAAAGGACACTCATGTGGCAATAATTCGCCCTTTTATTTAAATAATCTTTGCATTTTTGTCTCAAAAGAGAATGAAGAGTCCACCATTTCTTTTCAAGAAACTCTTCACCCTCTTTCCATGGTTTTCTATAAATTGGACCTCTTTTTCTTCATTAGAGAGGATGATTTTGGAGATCATCAAATCTATAGTCATTTTTTGCATCAATTATTTCATGTTTCAAGCTTAAATTTGCATAATTAGGCTAGTTTTAATTGCAATTGAAGATATAATGCTTTCATTTATGATTCATTTCTATATCTAACATTTCAATTTGATGGTTTCAAGCTTTCTAGATTAATGGCTATTTCAAATCTGGCTTAAAGGCAATTTCTTTCATAGATTACAAGCACTCTCAATTCTAGATTAAAATCATTTGATTTTCTTAGATTAATTGCATTTTGCTTCCATAGCTTACTTGTAATTCATTCTTAGATTAGTTGTAATTCACTTTCATAGCTTAATTGCTTCTCAATTCATAGATTAAGAGCATTTCTCTCATAGACTAGTTGCAAATTTCATAAGATTAATGCCAATTCTTCTTTTTCTTGCATTCTAGAAATCCTCCATGTTAGCAATGGTTAGGTTGTTGGCTCTCGTTATGAGGGTAAACTCAACATCCCCAACTGATTAGGAGGCAACAAGTCGCCTCAATCAAATTTGCAGAACAAAGAATTCATGTTTGTCTTTGTGAATTGAATGATTGTGTAAAGACTATGTTGTGTTTGTGCCAAATTCAGAGGTCCACATTCAGCATATAACATTTTGGCGCCCACCATGGGGTAGAAAAAAACAATTTCAGGCCTCATTTCTGAATTTCTTGACTATTTTTTTTGAGCTCTATCGTACATCTGTACTACACTGGTATGGAGTCTCGCATGAAGTTCTGTGTCAATCCTCACAAAGTTCTACTCCTAGTAGCACTCTCTCATGTGAGAAAATAGAAAGCTCACACCCATTGAAGTACTTTCTCACGTGTGTCGAAGCACTTTCTCACGCGAACTTTGACAGAAAGACATTTAAAATCCATAATTCTTAATTTTTTGTTTCTCTATTCTGACATCTGGTTCTGCTCTGATTTTTCTATTTCTGGTTTTCTGTTGCAGCATAACAATGGTTTGCAAGTTCGCTTGCCAAAGATCAAAACTTTCTAACGGTTTACTTGCAGGATGATAGTCAAAGACATTATTAAAATGTCATGTTTGTTTACTATTTTTCATTCACATAGTCTAAATAGGGCTTTTTTAAAATTTCATAAGGATCCCGATAGCAAAGTAGGATAATAGGCTCTTCATTACATGGAAGTGATGCCCATGGATGAATCTAAGACCCAAATGTTGCTAGCATGATGGATACATGGGCAAGCAAAGCAAGATAAGTGAATCTTTAGCACTTCTAGGTGTTAGGGGATTATTCTCTTCTCTCTTTGAGAGAATCAGAAACCCAAAGAATTGTGGACTTGGTGGAGTGAAACTATCTCAGTGATGAACACACTTGATGTGTTTGGGTGAGGTGCAAAGGTAGAGAAGTATGCTCTTCTCTCATTGAGAGAATTAGAAAATCAAAACATTGAATCTGAGCCAAGTTGAGTCACCTTTAGAGGGCCTGCCAGAAGTTGAACCTTTGGGAACGACCCAAGTGAGTACACACCTTTCACCAATGATTCCACCTCACTCTAATAAAGTCTTCTTTGTTGTAGTCTAAAGACTCCAAAGCCATAGTAACTTCTTTCTCATTGATTTTGACTATCATCATGAGAAAGCCTTGTTTGTCATATTGAGCGGCGCCACTCCTAGCCTTGCTTGCAAGGGTGTGTGACTTACAAGTTTTGGTGTGGCTACGAGGCCCCAGCTTTGTATTAGAGGCACCAGAGGTTATTGTGAATGGAAGCCTATTAAACACTCTCTTAATTAGATGCCTACCCGGTTCACCTCCGAAAGGAGGCATAATCTGTGCACAGGGAGAGGGAAGAATCTCTCCCCTAGATTCTTGAAATAGGTATGCACCTGGATGTTTGAAGTGGTATATGATGCTGGCCCCTGTTTAAGGGTAACCTTCGAACATATATACTTTGTCCTTGGAAACACCAAAAACACGGGTGCTCTTTTGAGGGTGACACTACTGTGTGAGGTGAACACATACGCATAAGATAGAAGGGCACAAATTTTGTCTTCTCAACCAATTTTCTTTGTAGGGATAGTTGGGTGTTTGTTCTTGAGTCTTAAACTGTCTGTTCTATCATCAAACAAAGACTCCCATGTTTCTACCAAGTTTCTTTGTCCTTGGTGGAATTGTTTTCGACTACTGTTTGCATCACTACTTGATTGAAACTTTGTGTTTTTAAATGAGTTCTTGTCACCTTAAAATAGAGATTGCTGATTTGTATCATCTTAAAACTGTCCTAAGCCTAGATATCTTATTAGAGAATAGTTCTCACTGTGTCTTGAAATCTGGTCTTTACCTTAAAAATTGAGTTTGTTTATCTGCCTTATCTGCGTCTTGTCTGGGATTTGATTGCTTGTTCCTTCATTGTCTACAGACTGAAACTAGTTGTTCTGAGTTGCAAACTGACTGATTCATACTCAAACTTGTCTTGTCTCTTTGTCTTTGTCCTATTTTCTTATGTTTTGTACCTTTTGACATGATAGTCATATCTCAGTTGTTCTAGCCATACCTCCAACGATTCATGCCGGGTGCATCTCACACCTTGGCTATTCTATCCTATTACCTTGTCCTTTTCAATACCTTTGGAGACAGAGTTTTGAGTGAGATCTTAAGTTTCCTCTCGTATCAGCTTCGTCTATGCCTGTTACGACTAGGAGCGGTAATATCTTTCCTATACATAGTTCTGGAGTAGGTAGAGGTAAAGCTCGCAATCAAGGAAAAGGTCATTCTAAACATGTTATTCAAGTGGATAATCAAGAGGGATCATCACGTTCCTCTTCCCCGTTCAGTGCAGACCCAACTCTGAATCCAAAGCCAGTGCTTCAGTTTTGTTCTAATCCGTTGTTTCAAGATCAACATAATCCATTTCTCTCAAAGAAGTCATCTGTTTGGGTCTATCCTATTAACGATCCTCGCTGCCTTAGTGATCCTTTTTCACATTTCAATCCTTTTGATTCACCGAAGAGCACATCGGCTATGAGTTCTCACTCTCATACTGAAGGAGTACATACAGAACAATCTCACGTTAACAACATGACATCTCCTTTCGATTACACACAAGGTCATGACCAATCTCAACATGAACAAGGTTAAGAGCAACACCAGGGTCAAGATCAAACTCAAAGTATTTATCAAATTCTTGGCAATGAAGATGACCCTATAAATCAGAATGATATAGATGTAGAAAAGTCTAATAAAGCTCTTATTAAAATGATGGAGATACTCCTTGCGGAAGACAAAGAAAAATATTTTCTAGATTTAGCGAATCAAGGAGTCAAATTGCCCTCAAACTTCCAATTGGATATGCTTGTCACTAAAGAAGAGGAAACTAAAACCTCCAAATTGCATAAGATAATTCAAGACATGCAAGGTCAAATCACCGAACTTATGAAAGATAAGGACAAACCTACGCAATAGTTCACAATGGAAACTATATGTCCTTTTCCGTTTGATAAGAGTATTGTTATGCAACCTTTTCCCAAAGGTGTAGAGCTCCCAAAATACGACAAGTATCTAGGTACCACTAATCCTAAGGATCATTTAAGATAATTTGGTGCCTTGTCAATGGATTTTATACATGATCAAACATATTTGATGCATCTTTTTCCATGAAGTTTGGGTGGGCCCACTATGGAATGGTTCTCATGATTTCCCACTAGCATCAAAACTTTTGACGAGATTGCCAATCTTTTTATGCAACACTATTCTCATAATATTCAACATCCTATCAACATAAGGGATCTTTGCAACCTTAAATAGAAGCAAGGGGAACCATTCTTGACATTTCTCCAAAGATGGAGACAACTCTGCACAAACTACCCTCACAAAATACCAAAGTCTGAGAAACTCGATATATTCTTAGATAATCTCACACCTGACTTCGGGTATCGAGTCCAACTTCAAGGTCCCCTTAACTTTGATAGTATGATAAAATAGGCTATGAGAATAGAAGCCTTCATGGTTAAAAAAGGCAAATTGACCTTGTATAAAGATAACAAGCACAATTCCTCATCGTCCAACAAAGACAAAGGTAAATTTCCCAACAAAAATAGAGATGTTGTGAATGATGGGGTGGTCAATAACGTGAATTCAACTTCTTCAAAACTGGTCTTTAATCTCACCTCAGGTATACAAGTGACCAAAGCTATCGAAAAGGTTGTGATCAATACTCAATAGCCTTCTAAATTTTCTGGCAACAAACCTTGGGCAACGTGACCCAAGCGTGAATTTACCTCTGTAGGAGAACTGTTTGATGTGGTTTTCAAAACTTTGGTACAAAATCAGATTCTTGCTCCTTTGGAGAAATGTTTATATTATCCACAACCAAGACCTCATTGGTGGAATGAGAATGCTTACTGCGATTACCATCAAAACAAAGGTCACAATACTGCTACTTGTCTCCAATTATGACATAAAGTTCAAGACTTGATCGATAACCAGGTCATCATTGTGGAGAATCATAACAAGAATTTGGATCATCAAGCATTCAAAGACCCCTTTCCTCATCATGAGAAAGGTGAATCCTCCAACGCTCAGAATAATAATGCCAAGGTTAATTAGGCCAATACCACTTACAATAATGTGATCAACATGATTGAACCAATGGGAGTGGAATATTGCAATATGTTTACCAGCAAGGGAAGTGGGAATGTTTCTAAACCCAGAACCCCATTTTTCTTGAGAGGCCCTAGGTCTTGATTATCTGAATCTAAAACATCTCAAGATTGTGTGAACATTGTTACTAGATCTAACGCTCGAATCTCTATCAAGGGTCCTAACCCTCCTGCTGCTACGTCCACGCCAAAACAAACTGTGGATAAGACTGTTGTTGGTTCTACCAACAAGACCACAAAGGTGGTCCCTACGCCTCTTGTTGCTAGTTATAGCTTTCTTGACCAGCTTCAAAGGACCAATGCTCAGGTAACTATTTTTGAGCTATTGAAAATATCGCCTGCTCATAGGTAGATTCTAGACAAAGCTCTCACTAAAGCTAATGTCCCCAAAGATATCAACTTGGATCAGTTTCAATCCATGGTGGGTCATTTGGCCTTGCCACATTATTTATCCTTCTCTAAAGAAGATGATCACTCAATTAGTCACCCGCACAATGCTCCCCTGCACATAGAAGTCATGATAGGCAAACAGCTAGTCCACCATGTGCTCATTGATAATGGTGCTATTCTTAATATTTTCTCTTCTCATTTTCTTTCTCAACTAGGTTATGGTGATGATCACATAGATTCTCACAAAATAATTACCATAAAATCTTATGATGAAGAAGAGAGAACATCTAAAGGTCTAGTTGTGCTACCCATTCAGGTTGGCCCAATTGAAAGAGACGTCATATGTTAGGTGCTAGACCTTCCTCTTGCGTATAATATTTTGCTAGGAAGACCGTGGATCCAAGAGATGCAAGTGGTTCCTTCTACATACCATCAGTGTATCAAGTTCTCTTTTCAATGTGCAAAGGTGACTGTTCCTGCTAGCATGGGTTCTTCTTGTAATGCTCTCACTCAATCAGCTGACAGTCTTGTTTTGACTAATAGAGAATACACAGAACTGTGTGATGCTAATCTCAAAGACATGGAATAGACACTAAAAATCATAGATATAGGCATGGGAGGATATCAAATGGAACCCGTGCTATCATTAGCAGCTCTACCCCTATCTCCTCAATCTTATAGGAGACCTTCTAAGCATAACAAATCTTTTGTTACCCCTGAGGTAGTTTATGAGGGTACATTTGTACAATCTAATACACCATTGGAAGATGAGGATGAGGAAAGAGCTATCAAATCTTGGCTTTGTAAAGGAAAGAACGCAGCTGAATAAACTGCTCCGGCTCGTGAATTAAATCCTAACAGTGAGGGTCTTAAGATTATGAAATGTTTTGGGTACAAAGGAAGTGGCCCCATAGGTGTGAATGGAAATGGGTTAGTGGAACCTATCCAAGCCATAGGTCAAAAGACAAAAGATACCACTGGCTTAGGTTTCAAAAAGGTTTCATTTCATCTAGGGATCAATAAATTTATGCCAAAAGTAGAGCCTACACCCAAACCTAAGGGCACAACGGCAGTTGACACTATACAAGACAACTCAGATGAGGATGGCTTTCCTTATCCCATCCCTCCAGACCTGGCAGCATTCTTTGCTGAGTCAGATAAGTTTGTGCCATGTACTTGTACAGCTAAAACTGACAGTGATTCTGATCAAACCACTCAATTTGAGACACTCACTTTTGAGAAATGGAAAGACTTACAAGACCCTAACTTCAAAGGAGAAGAGTATGTACCACCAAAATTTCAAGAACGGTGGACACAAGAACAGACTCATATTACAAGAACTCAAAAACCTTCATGGTGCAAGCACCCAAGTCAAAGTTTGGATACAGACTCTCATGAGTATGAGTTTGATAGTTTGTCAGCAGGATCTTATGAAAAACTTCTCGACGTAAGTGAGGGGTCTAGTGAAAAGCCTAATGAGTCCAAGTCTATAGGTGTTGACATGTCTTCTACTTTGGTCGTTAGGGATCAAAAGGATTCAAACACACCTTTGGAAAAGATCGGTTTAGCTCTCAGCTTGCCAGTTAATTCTTTTGATGACCATACTGTGAACGCACTTGAACCTATCACATCTCTTTCCCTCCAACATCCTAAATTAATAGACTGGAATTCCCCTTCTTCATCTAGTGAAGTCCTTACATTCCAGAATGATTACACTTTAGCCTACTACCTTCATGTTTTTGAGCCCATAATGTCCTCCAGTAGAGAAGAAAGTGTCAACATGACCGAGGCTGACATCAAGTACCTTAGTCAGAAAATTAAAAGAAGAAAAAATAAGTGCTCTGATGGTGAAAACCACGCTGTGACAGTATCAAAGCCAAAAAAAGTAAAAAGAAAAGACGTACCCAAAGGTGAAAACCTCTCTGAGGCACCTGAGGGTGAGGTACTTGATGTGCTTCTAAGTCACTTCTAGGAATGCTCATCAGTGTTAATTGAACCAACTCAGCTGATAAATCTAGGAATAGAAGAGCATCCACATATCATTCATGTGGCCAAGTCATTATCTACAGAGGAACTTAAGGAATTTGTAGAATTTTTCCAAGAGAAAAAGATAAATTTTGCATGGACATATTCTGACATGCTGGGTGTGGATCCTAATCTCATTATGCATCACTTATCAATAGCACCAGGTGTGAAACCTATCAAACATAAACTTAGAAAGATGCATCTGCATATAGCTTTATTAATCAAAGCAGAATTGGAAAAACTTCTGAAAGCTGGGTTCATCCGAGCGATTGATTATGTAGAGTGGATTTCTAATATAGTCCCCATAACCAAACATGACAAATCTATTAGGGTCTGTACAGATTTTAGAGATTTAAATTTGGCATGTCCTAAAGATGTTTTTCCACTCCCTAACATTGACATGATTGTGGATATGACAGCGGGATATGAGATGTATTCACTCATGGATGGCTTCTCTGGCTATAATCAGATCAAAATTATGCTAGAGGACCAAGAGAAAACTGATTTTACTTGTGCATGGGGCACATTCTACTAGAATTTTATGCCCTTTGGTTTAAAGAATGCTGGGGCTACTTATCAAAGAGCTGTTACTACAATATTTCATGACATGATGCATAGGACAATGGAGGACTACGTGGATGACACACTTGGTAAAAGTATGGATAGAAAGACACATCTCACTGATCTAGGTCTTATACTAGATCATATGGAGAAATTTAGGTTGCGTCTAAACCCTAAGAAATGTGCATTTGGGGTTACTTCTGGAAAATTACTTGGCTACATTATCTTGGCAAAAGGAATTGAGGTGGATCCAAAAAAGGTACAAGCTATAATGGAAATGCCACCACCCCATAATATCAGACAAATCAGGGGTCTCCAAGGTTGACTCCAATCTATCAGGTGGTTTATCTTGCAATTAGCTGACAATTCACAACCTTTCACCAAAACTCTGCATAAAGGTGTGACTTATGACTAGAACAAAGAGTGTGAACAAGGGTTTCAATAGATTAAATAGTATCTAGCTAATCCACTCATACTGATGCCTCCCATTTAGGGGAAGCCTTTAATCTTATATATCTCAACAACGGAAACATCCTTGGGTTCTCTCTTGGCCCAAGAAGATCCAAATCATAAAGAAAGATCCATTTACTACATCAGCAGAACATTAGTCTCTTACAAAATGAATTATTCGGTAATTGAGAAGGCTTTCTTAGCAGTGGTGTTTGATTCCCAGAAGCTAGAACACTACATTTTGGCTCACACTACAAGGCTAATCACAAAGATTGATTCATTGAAATACTTACTCAGTAAAGCTACCCTCACAGGTAGACTAGCTAAATGGGTCATGCTCCTTAGTGAGTTCGATATTGTATATGTTGAGAGAAAATCTATCAAAGGAAAGGAGATTGTAGATCAATTGGATGAAGCACCTCTTGCAGATCACCAACCATTAAAGATGGAATCCCTGGATGAGTCCATTATGCTTCTCACGCATCAAACATGGACAATGTTCTTTGATGGTTCATTCACCCAACAAGGGTCAGGGGCTGGAATTTTGTTTATCACACCTCAGTGGTACTCCTTACTGAAGGCATATAAAATGATGTTTCCTTGTACCAATAATACCATCGAGTATGAAGCTATGATCAATGGACTCAATATTGCTATTAAATGGTGAGTGGATGAACTAAAAGTCTTTGGAGACTCACAATTGGTTATCAATCAAGTCAACAATACTTATCAAACCAAAGATTAAAAGTTGGTACCCTATAAAAAGATGGTTGACAACCTTAAGAATTACTTTACACATGTCACTTTTCAGCAAATTCCCCGCATGGATAATAAAGTGGCTGATGCTATGCCTACTTTGGCCTCTATGTTACAAATGCCAGAGAATGATTTCAGACATGAGTTCCTAGTTGAGACATTATGCTACCCTACCTATGACTCTCCTGACTCCCAGATGATCTGTTCAGTAATTGGACATGATTCATTTCGCTACCACCACATCTACTCTTATCTCCATAACCAAACTATTCCTAACACTTATACTAGAAATGAAAAATGCCCACTAATCCGTAGTGCTTCACGGTATGTCATCGTAGCAAATGACTTGTATAGATAGGGTCTAGATGGTACCCTCCTTAGCTGTCTAGAACCTGATGAGTCTAAACACGCGTTAGAAGAGGTACATGAAGGCATTTGTGGCTCTCACTCAAATGGTCTGACACTGGCTTGTAAGCTTATTAGAGCTAGTTATTATTGCCCCGATATGGAGAAGGAAGCTATGCAGTTTGCCAAATCTTGTAAGCAATGTCAACTCCATGGTAACTTGATTCATGCTCCAGCTAAGGAGCTCATTCCATTTATCACCTTTTGGCCATTTCAATAATGGGCTTTTGACTTACTAGGTCAGATATATCTATCTTCCTCAAGAGGACACAAGTACATCATCACTGCTATAGATTATTTCACTAAATGGGTTGAGGTAGTACCTCTCAGTGTAGCTAATGGAAAATCTGTAGCTATGTTTATCTTAAACTACATTATTTGTAGATATGGTGTACCTTCCTCTATTATCACTGACAATGGGGGACAAGTCAAGAACAAAGATCTAACAAATTTATGTGCTAAGTTCAAGATCATTCAACATCGGTCTTCTATTTATTACCCCCAGGGTAATGGGCAACCTAAAGCTTCCAATAAAATGATTCTCAAGATCCTGCACTGTATGGTACACAAGTCTGGATGGGATTGGCACCTCCAAATTAATCTAGCTTTATGGGCCTATCACACCAGTATAAGAACACCAACAAGGGCCACCCCCTTTGCTTTAGTCTATGGTGCAGAGGTTGTACTGCCTATTGAGGTTGAGTTTCCTACATTGTGAATCTCTCTAAAAGGCCTCATTACAGATGATGACATTAGAATATCTCAGCTTCAAGAGCTTGAGTTACTGGATGAATGTTGGAAGGTGGCATTCAATAATCTCAAAGCATATCAAAAGAGGATATCAAAGAGCTATAATAAGAAATTTAGACCAAGAGACTTCCAAACGGGTGATCTCATCCTGAGAGAGAATCCTAAAAATCGGCAACAGTGGACTCAAAAAGGGAAGTTTGAGCCGAATTGGCTTGGTCCTTATATTATTATTGCAGTATTTGGGTGTAGCGCTTATAAGTTCTCCACTATAGAAGGTGAACCACTCAAAGAGCCCATCAACACTCTTCACCTAAAGAAATTCTACAGTTGAGATATCTTCTACATGCTCATGTACATACTTTATTTCTGAGAAAATCCTAAAAATTGTAAAATGTCTTGAAAAAATGATCATCTTAGTGAAAATCTGGAAAATAGGCACTTTGATGTATCTATTATCCTAGTTAAAACTTGGTAAACAGGCGCCTTGATAATATCAAAAAAAATGAAAAAATCAAAAATACAAAAAAATCAAAAAAGAAAAAATATCAAAAATTTGAAAAATTGAAAATACAAAAAAAAAGAGAAAAAGAGAAAAATGTGCCATTGATGAAAACCTGGTAAATAGGCATCATGGTAGAAAAAATAGAATTTCTGCCAAGATGGTGAAAACCTAGTAAACAGGCACCTCTTCTTATGCAATGCTTTATCTGTTGCAGCATATCTTGGTTTTCTCGCAGTTGCTCTTTTTTTGCTTTCCTACTTTAGTTCGCTCTCCTGCTTTAGTGTGCTTTTGCTTTTAGTCATCTTTGAGATTTTGGTTGACCTCACATGGATTGAAACTGGTCATACTCGGGGGCATGTTCTTGGTCTAAGGGGCATTGTCTTATCTTTTGGAGTCTTTCTCCTCTTGCATCGGTCACCAGTGGATCTCACTATGTCTGCCTATCGATGCTTCGTAACACTTCGTCTCTTCTTGAGAATTTCTTTTGCATCAGTCACCAATGGTTCTCACTATGTCTTCCTGCTGATGCTTCAATCTCATTATCAATCTTTATGCTTGAGAATCTCTTGCAATAGTCACCAATCGTTCTCACTAAGTTTGCCTACTGCTGCTACATTGATGAGATTTCTCGCATCGTTTCGCTATCTGTTTGTTCGGATTTGATCAATTTGTCACTTGGGGGCATGGCTCCCTATTTTGATCGCTCTTCAATTTACACTTGAGTCAGTAATCTTTTCAACAAAAAAACTCTCTACTGGCACAAACTGGTGTTTCTCAACACCTTAATCAAACAGTGTTTTTTTTAACACTCTCTTTGGACACATCTGTATTTTTCAACACACATCGGATATCTTGCGATGTAAACATCTCTTGATAGAAATCAAACATATTGCACTCATGAGCACAATGGTGTTTTTCAACACCCTAAGACATAGACACATTTGTAATCCTTGAAACATGCTAAGATATGATTGACTCTCTCTTGGTATGTTGTTTGTTCTTATGGATTTCATTGATATTTTTTGTCTACTACTTGTTGGTGTGGTTTCGATGATCTGACAACGTCAAATAAATAGGGTGTATGTGATAAGAGCTTCTGCATTAAGGTGGAAAAGCATCACATCCCTCGATCTTATTTATTTGTACGCCAAGGGGAGGTCAAAACTATCTCCTTGAATGTTATTGCTATATTTTTTTACTTGTGAATTTTTACTATATCAAATTGGAAACAATGTTCAGGTCACCTTGGCTTTTGTGCCTCGGTGCTTATGTTCATTTCCTATATTTTATCTGATGAAAGTCATATTCATATTCTTATGGTTGTAGCAGCACTAGTAAGGATTATATTGACTCTGATGATCCAAAAGCACCCGATGATGATAAATACAACGATTCCAACAACCAAAGTTCTAGGCTTGCATCTGCATTGTAGGCTTGCATTCGCATTTTAGGCTTGCATCATGGTATTTTAGTGCTCTCTTCATTATCTTCTCATTCTTCAAAGGTCCTCATCTTTCATCATGGTTCTTCTCAACTGCATGAGTGTCCGGTCCTCATTCTCGATCTTTGTGCGCATCCTTTTGGCTAGTACCTGTTGTATCCTACATGAGATGATTAGTACCATTACATTCATTTCCAAGAAGTAAATTTCCATACATTCATTTGCATACATATATCCATAAAACATGTGCATCCATTATAGGCATAAATCAAATCATACATAGCATTTATCCATCTAACATCTATCATAGCATTTTTCATACATCAATAAAACATGAGCATAAACATTTGCATATTCATCCATTGCATACATTTCTAATCCATATAGGAAATAATCTCATAAAACATACACATTTAACATGTACAATGATGCCAAAAATTGAGCTCATGTATATATCGATCAGTCTGAATGTACAAGGGTGCTACTCAAGCACAATAGGTCAAAATGGTGGTACAATATACATCATAATCTAACCACCTAGAGGAGGTGGAGGGGGTGGTATACCCTGCTACTGAGGAGGAGAACCTGGTGGAGGAGGACCCGCTGGAGGTGGTCCTGGTGGAACGATCCGTGCACCAGCATACTTAGTGAAAGGAAAAATCTGATCTGCTGCCTCAGTAACTGCAATATTATACGCAACATAATAGTACAAATCCTGAGCAGCCTCATATTTGGTCTTGAGTTGGGATCAAGCCAATGCCTCTCGCAACTCTCAGATCTCCTGGTCTCTCTCGGATATCCATGCATCTCTAATAATCACCTGCGTGTGGAGGTCATCATGCTCCCTTTGTGTCTGCTGAACTCTCTCTCTTGTCCTACAGAGAGCCTCCTATAACTAAGTCACCTGTCCACCTATTGGAGGATCGGTCAGAACTACATCGGCCATGAAAGTATCATCTCCCTACTCTGTAGCTCTATCCTGGCTGCCACTGGGTCCAGCACCTACATCTAATCCCATGGGTCTCACAAGAATCTTTGTCTGCACTGTACATGGACATACCACTCTCTCCTACTACTGAAGTGGTGGCTATTGTGGCTGCTAATCCTGAGGCTATTTTCCCAGAGGAGGAACCTATTGTGCCTACTGTTGTGGTGGTGGCTGCACCACCTGGGGTATCTGGCCCACCGAAGATGTAAATCTAGGAAATGGATGAGCTAACAGCTGATCTCTATATGCAGGTGTCACACCTGCATTCATCACTACTGCCATGTAATCCCACCGGGCTGGTGGTACATGGCCATCTATCATGCTACGCCCCCTGTCAAGCTACCTCTGCCAACCCTTCTTTGTCTCATTCACGAATCGGGCATAAATACAATACTCAAGAGATACGTCTTGTGGCCTCTCAAACTAGCGCAATACACACATAAGTAAGAAGCTCTTAATGAATATAATGGTAAGTCCTATCAGAGGATGCGAGTAGAACATGTATGACAGCTCATGACGAGTATCATCCCAAACCTCTGTGGTTGCCCAAGGTTGCCATATAACTACATCCATATCATCAATCTGCACTCTCCACTGTTTAATCTTACCCAGCGTGGACTAGGTCATCAGACTGGCGTATCTATAAATATATGACTCTAATGGCTACCGTGTATCATGGAAAATTGGCCTACACACGGGAAGGTTCTCCCAGGCCTAGATCTATAACATGATGACTCCTGCCGCCATAGTATGAGCACCCTGATACACAATCTCGTGCATCTCATCATACATCTATGCAAGCATGCACTTGCCCCATCCAAAAATGACCATAGGAACATCTAGCATCTTCTAGAGCATAATGTCCTAGCCACACTCCAAACCATGCTGACCACGATCAAGAACCAGATGATAGCTCAAAAATAGTGCAAGAACAATTGCTAAGGGATAATCTCGGCCATAAGTATGTATCAACTCCTCCCATGAGATGGCCCATCCCATCACCAACTAATCCTGAAAGATGGCTCTCAAAGCCTATGTACCATCTCTCGGCTGTGTGCAATACTCTACATGAGCTCCATGGAATGGCACTCTCAAAATCTGGTATACATCCTCTGGAGTCACCGTCATCTCTCCCTGCGGCAAATAAAAGGTTTTCATCTCCAAATGGAAATGCTCAACCAGGGCTCCAAGTAGTCTGTGATTCACCCCAATATCGGGTACATCACACAAATATGTTAATCCTAGCACATCAATTTGGGCCCCATCTACATCTGATAATCTCTGTATCAACTCACCCGTGATAGGATGATGGGATCTGAAATCAATGTCTGGGAGATCGACCTGTAAAGAAAGGGACAAAATTGGATCAGTACCTCAACAATGATGATTTTCAAAGCAAAAGACAACAAATGCAACTGGAACTATTCTATACACAGTTCAACTGGTTGACTCTGCGATGCAAGAAAAATGAAATTTTTTTATTTTTGTCAGTTTCTCATGTGATAAAACTCTTTTTTTGTGCAAGGAAACTCTTATTCCCTATGAGCTTTCTGGCTCACACAAGGTGGGATGTGTTCTCGCATGAGATTCTAGGAATCTCACATGGCGCACACATGCTCTTCACATGAGCGCTGGGGAGGGGCCCACACATGGAATCCCCAACCCGCATGAGGATTCAGATTCCTCACGCGAAAGGTGATCAGGCCCGGCGTGAGAAAACTATTTCCTCACGTGATATTTGGTGGGACAAGATTTAAATGGCCCTAAAAATACACTAACACTAAAAATTGATAATTTTTTTGCAGAAATACAAGATCAAGTTATGAGTACTCACAGGTGCATCATACTACGCTGGTCAGTTGTGCCGTCAGGAGAACTCAAATCAATGTGTGTGCACAGGAATGCTATCGATGTCAGCTGGAGCTCTCACCATCGCTAAATTCAAACGTGAATAATGATTTGAAAATGACCCCTCTAAGCCTTATATAGCCTTTGACCTAATTTTTCAAAGTGCTCTGTTTTCCACAAAAGTTGCACCCTTGGCTAAATGGACCGTTCTGAATCCATTTTTGTGATCAAAATCAAAATCTAACACTCCTAAGTAGCTCAAAATTGTGTTTTAAAATTTTGGGACCAACATGATCGGACGCTTGTGCAGTCAATTTTCTAATTTTATTTTCTTGTCAGGATTATCTCTTGTCATCATTTCCTCAGATTCTGCAATCTTTTTCATCAAAGTCAACTCTAGTCATTTCTAGTCAACTATGGTCAAACCTAATCAATAGGACCTCTCGATCGCTCTAAATTGATTCTGCTTTCTCTTGATCTATCTTTTTCTATGATTTCTCACTCATCTTTATGATGTGTCTTCTTTTGATTTCACTCTTGAGGGGGCAAGATGATTGCATCATTGAACCTTTTCGCATTATTCTCAAATCAATCTGATCTGAATCAAAAGTCCCCATTGCTAGGGGCATCTCATCACTTGGGGCATATTTAGTTTTTTGTACCTCATGGTCAAAATTGGATATTCCATGCTTTTGAATCTCTAGGAGCATCTTGATGTCTCGCATCTTGTCATCTAGCTTTCTAGGTATCTGAGCAATCTGACTCGGATCCTCAAGAATCAAGCTTCATTCTGGAAAAGATTCTTGAAATCTCATTTGGTATTGGGGAAATCTAACCCTAATTCTTGAAAGTTACGCTTCATTCTGAAGATGGCTCTCAAAAACTCTTTAGACTATTATCTAGGCAATATAACCTAGATCTTGGAGGGCTAACCTTCATATTGGGGAGATCTAACCCTGATTCTGGAGATATTCCTAGATCTTCATCAGCTATCAGTGGAAATTGGGGCAATCTAACCCCAATTCTGATCTTCTCTTAGATGATTCTACTTCTTAATCTAATCGGTGTCTTGGCAACCTAACCTAGACTTCTGAAATCTTCATCTTCACTTCAAACTATTCTTTGAATCAATGCGCTACTCGCACATCAATTCAAAGGTGGGAAAAATGTAACACCCCAAAATTGGCACCTAATAATCCTAATCAATTTTGGTGCATTCCTTCAATTTTATCATCATCGAAGTCCTATTGTACTATGCAAATTATTCTCCTAATTGACTTTAATTGACTTAGTCTCAAATGCAGAAAACCCAAATTTGCATAAATCTGACATTATATTTAATTCCCAAATTCTTAGAGTTTATTAGCTAAAAAACCCTTATGATTGACTGATTTAATCCTAAATTCTTAAGTGCTTTTAATTAAATCAATTCCACCCCCTTTGGCTAATACACATAAAAGGAATTGAAAGGTTATTTAACTATCGGATGAATTATCCTCAAAAAGGAATTCCATAATTCCATGTGAAAGGACACTCATGTGGCAATAATTCACCCTTTTATTTAAATAATCTTTGCATTTTTGTCTCAAAAGAGAATGAAGAGTCCACCAT
>MU226169.1:1958801-1974860 GCA_018584345.1 Thuja plicata
GATTAATTTCATTTGGATTAATAATATGTTGATTCTTAATGCAATTCATTTACATATCTAGCATCTCAATTTCATCATCTTTCAAGCTTTCTAGTTTAATAGCATTTCAAGCTTTCTAGATTAATAGTATTTCAAGCTTTCTAGATTAATGGCATTTCAAGCTTTCTAGATTAATGGAATTTCATTTTCTAGATTAATTGCATTTCCTTTCATAGATTAATGGCAATTTTCTTACCTCTCATGCTTTAGAAATCCTCCATGTTAGCAATGGTCAAGGTTGTTGGCTCTCGTTCTGAGAGTAAATTCGACATCCCCAACTAATTAGGAGGAAACAAGTCACTTCAACCGAATTTGCAAGATGAACAATTCATGTTTGTCTTTATGAATTGAATGATTGGGTAAGGAATATGTTGGGTTTGTGCCTGATTTAGAGGCCAAATTCAAGCACACAACATTTTGGCACCCACCATGGGGCCGAAAAAATTATTTTTGGCCTCATTCTTAAACTTTTTTGACAGTGGTTGGAACTCTGTCGTACGTCTGTATAGCACTAGTACATAATCTCGCATGATATTTTACATCAAACTGCGCAAATTTTTTCTCTCTGTAGCACTCTCTCCCACAAAGAAACAGAAAGCTCACGCGGGTCCTACACTTTCTCACGTGTAGCGAAGTACTTCCTCGCATGAAATTTCACAGACAGTCAGTTAATTTTCAGAATTTGTAATTTATTGATACCTTTTTTCTGACATTTTCTCTCTGCTATGATTTCTTGTTTTTGATTTCTGATATAGCATAATAGTGGTTTGCAGGTTGCTTTTCAAAGAATCATAAAAACTTTCTAACAGTTTGCTTGCAAGATGATTGTCAAAGGCATAATTAAAAAATGTTGTGTTTATTTACTATTTTTTATTCACATAGTTTAAATAGGGCTTTGTTAAAATTTTGTAAGGATCCCGATAGAAAAGTAGGGGAATAGGCTCTTCATTACATTTAAGTGATCCCCATGGATGAAACCGAAACCCAGATGTTGCTAGCATGATGGATACTTGGGGAAGCAAAGCAAGATAGCTAATCTTTAGCACTTCTACGTGTTAGGGGATTATGCTCTTCTCTCTTTGAGAGAATCAGAAACCAAAAGGCTTGTGGATTTGGTGGAGTGAAACTATATTGGTGATGAATATGCTTGATGTGTTTGGGTAAGGTGAAAAGGTAGAGAAGTATGCTCTTCTCTCTTTGAGAGAATCAGAAAATCAAACACTTGAATCCAAACCAAGTTGTGTCACCTTTAGAGGACCTGCCAGAAGTTGAACCTTCAGGAATGACCCAAGTGAGTACACACCTATCGCCAATGATTCCACCTCACTCTAATAAAGTCTGCTTTTTTGAGTCCAAAGAATCCAAAGCCGTGGTAACTTCTTTCTCATGATTTCCACTATCATTGTGAGAAAGCCTTGTTTTTTGTACTGAGCGGCGCCGCTCCTAGCCTTTCTTGCAAGGGTGTATGACTTTCAAGTGTTGGTGTTGCTATGAGGCCCTAGCTATGTATTAGAGGCACCAAAGGTTATTATGAATAGAATCCCACTAAACACTCTCTTAGTTAGATTCCTACCCAGTTCACCTCTGAAAGAAGACATAATCTATGCGCAGGGAGAGGGAAGAATCTCTCCCCTAGATTCTCAACACAGGTATGCACGTGGATGCTTGAAGTGGTATATGATGCTAGCCCCTACTTTAAGGGTAACCTTCAAACATATATACTTAGTCCTTAGAAACACCAAAAACATGGGTGCTCTTTCGAGGGTGACACTAATGTGTGAGGTGCACGCATTGGCATAAGACAGTGGGGCACAAATTTTGTCTTCTCAACCAATTTTATTTGTAGGGATAACTGAGTGTTTGTTCTTGAGTCTTAAACTATACAAATCATAATCAAACAAAGACTCCCATGATTCTACCAAGTTGCTTTGTCCTTGGTAGAACTGTTTATGACTATAGCTTGTGCCACCACTGCTTGATTGAAACTTTGTGTTTGTAAACGAGTGCTTGTCACCTTGAAACTAAGATTTCTGATTTGTGTCATCATAAAACTTCCCTAAAACTAAAAATTTTATCAACGAATAGTCCTCGCTGTGTCTCAAAATCTGGTTTTTATCTCAAAAACTGAGTCCGTTTATCAAAATCTTGAGTTTTCTCGCGTGAGCTTTCAGAAACCTAGCACTTTCTTGCGTGAGCTCACATTTTATCGCTTGAATTTGAGCACTTTCTCATGTGGTGAGGCATTTCCTCACACAGATCTGTAGCCTGGCATTCAAAATAGAAAGCTTTTTCCTGTTAACTGGTGAATTTTCTACCTAATTTGACTTTTTTCTGGGGTCTGATTGCTTGTTTCCCTGTTGTCTGCAGTCTAAAACTGGTTGTTTCAAGTTGTGAACTAACTGATTCTTACTCAAAATTGTCTTGTCTCTTTTTCTCTGTCCTATCTTTTTTGTATTTTTGTACCTTGCAACATGATCATCATATCTCAGCTATTCTAGCCATACTCTCGATGATTCGTGCCAGGTGCATCTCACACCTTGGCTATTTTAGCCTATTACCTTTTTTTTATATCTCTAGAGACAGAGTTCTGAGTCAGATCTTAAGTTTCCTCTTGTTTCATCTTTGTCTATTCCTGTTACAACTAGAAGCAGCAATATTTTTCCCATTCGCAGTTCTAGAGTAGGTATATGTAAACCTCATGATCAAGGAAAAGGCCATTATGAACCCATTGTTCAACTTGATAGTCAAGAGGGATCCTCACATTCCTCTTCCTCATTCAATATAGATCCAAGTCTAAATCAGAAACCACTACTTCAGGTGTGTTCTAATCCTTTGTTTCAAGATCAGCATAATCCATTCCTTTCAGATAAACAAGGCTACATGAAGTCACCTATTTGGGTTGATCCTATTAATGACCCTTGTTGCCTTAGTGATCCTTTTGAACATATCAATCCTTTTGATTTTCCGAGAGATACATTGACTATGAATTCTCAATGCAATACTCATGCTCATACTGAAGAGGTGCACATGACACAATCTCACATTAACAACATGGCAACTCCTTTCGATTACATGCAAGGTCATGACCAATCCCAAAATGAACAAGGTCAGCAAGAAGAGCAGCATCACTAGGGTCAAGATCAGACTTATAGTATTTATGAAATTCTTGGTAATGATGATGAGGAAATAACTCAAACTGACATAGATGCTTCAAAGTCTAATAAATATCTCATCAAAATGATGGAAATACTCCTTGCAAAAGATAAAGAAAAATACTTTCTAGATTTAGCAAAACAAGGAGTTAAGTTACCCGCAAACTTCCAAGTGGAAATGCTTGTAGCTAAAGAAGAAGAAAGTGAGACCTCCAAATTGCATAAAGTGATTCAAGACATGCAAAGTCAAATTAGTCAACTTATGAAGGATAGGGACAAACCCACGCAATAGTTCACAATGGAAATCATATGTCCTTTTCCTTTTGATTATTACTATGTTGCCTTTCCCCAAAGGTGTAGAACTCCCCAAATATGACAAGTATCTAGGTACCACTGATCCTCAGGATCATTTAAGAGAATTTGGTGCCCTATCAATGGAGTTTATACATGATCAAACCTATTTGATGCATCTTTTCCCATGAAGTTTGGGTGGGCCTGCCATGGAGTGGTTCTCTCGACTACCCATTGGCATCAAGACTTTTGATGAGATTGCCAATCTCTTTATACAACACTATTCTCACAATATTCAGCATCCCATCAACATAAGTGACCTTTTCAACCTCAAGCAAAGGAAAGGGGAACCATTCTTGATGTTTCTCCAAAGATGCAGACAACTTTGCACTAAGTACCCTCGCAAAATACCCAAACCCAAGAAACTTGATATCTTCTTGGATAATCTCACCACTGATTTTGGGTATCAAGTACAACTTCAAGGTCCCCTTAATTTTGATAGCATGATAAAACAAGCTATGAGGATAGAAGCATTTATGGTTAAAAAAGGTGAATTGACCTCGTATAAAGATAACAAACAAGGTTCCTCATCTTCCAACAAAGATAAAGGGAAGTTTTCCAACAAAAATAGGGATGTTGTGAATGATGGGGTGGTCGATAACGTGACACCAACTACTTCAAAAATGGTCTTCAATCTCACCTCTAGTATACAAGTGACCAAAGCTATTGAAAAGGCTACAACCAATACTCAACAGCCTTCTAGATTTTCTGGCAACAAACCTTGGGCCCCACGACCCAAGCGTGAATTTACCTCTTTGGGAGAACCACTTGATGTGGTTTTCAAAACTTTGATGCAAAATCAGATTCTTGTTCCTTTAGAAAAATGTATATATGATCCACAACCATGACCTCATTGGTGGAATGATAATGTGTACTATGACTACCACCAAATCAAAGGTCATAAGACTACTACTTGTCTTCAATTGTGTCATAAAGTCCAAGATTTAATTGATAACCAGGTTATCATTGTGGAGAATCATAACAAGAATTTGGATCATCAGGCATTTAAAGATCCCTTTCCTCATCACGATAAAGGTGAGTCCTCCAACGCTAAGAATAATAATGCCAAAGTTAACTATGCACATACAACTTATTATAACGTTATCAACATGATTGAGCTTATGGGAGTGGAATATTGTAATATGTTTACTAGCAAGGGGAGAAGGAATGCTTCCAAACCTAAGACCTCATTCATCTTGAGAGGTCCTGGGTCTTGATTATCTAATTCTAAAACATCTTGAGATTACGCGAACATTGTTACTAGGTCTCGCGCTAAAATCACAGCAAGGGTCCTGACCCTCTTGTCACTGCATTCATGCCGAAACAAACTGTGGATAAAATTGTTGTTGGCTCTGCCAACAAGACCATGAAAGTGGTCTCTATGCCTCCTACTGTTGGTTATAGCATTCTTGACCAGCTTCAAAGGACCAACGCTCAAATAACTATCTTTGAGCTATTGAAGATCTTGCCTGCTCATAGGCAGATTCTAGACAAAGCTCTCACAGAAGCTAATGTCCCCAAAGACATCAATCTAGATCAATTTCAATCCATGGTGGGTCACTTGACTTCACCACATTATTTTTCCTTCTCTGAATAAGATGATCACTTAATTAGTCACCCGCATAATGGTCCTCTGCACATAGAAGTCATGATTGGTAAATAGCTAGTTTGCCACGTCCTCATTGATAATGGTGTTGGTCTCAATATTTGCTCCACTCATTTTCTTTCTCAGCTAGGTTATGGCGAGGATCACATAGATTCCCACAAAATAATTACCATTAAGGCCTATGATGATGAAGAGAGAAAATCTAAAGGTTTAGTCATGCTACCCATTCGGGTTGGACCAGTTGAAAGAGATGTCACATGTCAGGTGCTAGACCTTCCTCTTACATATAATATCTTGCTGGGAAAACCGTGGATGCATGAGATGCAAGCGGTTCCCTCTACATACCATCAGTGTATTAAGATTTCTTTTCAAGGTGCGGAGGTGACAATTCCTACTAGTATGGGCTCTTCTTGCAATGCGCTCGCTCAATCAGCTGATAGTCTTGTTCCAACTAATAGAGAATACACAGAACTCTGTGATGCCAAGCTCAGAGACATAGAACAAACCCTAAAAATCATAGACATAGGCATGGGAGGATATCAAATAGAACCTGTGCTATCTTTAGCATCTCTACCTCCATCTCCTCATTCTTATAGGAGACCTTCTGAGAACAACAGATCTTCTGCTTTTCCTAAGATAGTTTATGATGGTGTCTTTGTATGGGCCTCTACACAATTAGAAGATGAAGATGAGGAAAGAGATATTAAGGCTTGGCTTTGCAAAGGAAATAAAATAGCTAAATAGACTGCCCTGGCTCATGAACTAAATCCCAACAATGAAGGTCTTAAGATTATGAAACATTTTGGGTACAAAGGGAGTGGCCCAATAGGGGTGAATGGTAATGGGTTATTGGAACCTATTAAAGCTACAGGTCAAAAGAAAAAAGACACCACTGGTTTAGGTTTCAAAAAGATCCCATTCCATCTAGGGATCAATAAATTTGTGTTAAAATTAGAGCCTTCACTAGAACCTGAAGGTACAGCTGCAGTCAACACTATAGAAGATAGCTCCGATGAGGATTGCTTTCCTTATCCCATTCCTCTAGACCTAGCAGCATTCTTTTTTGATCCAAATAATTTTGTACCATGTGTCAGTACAGCTGAGACTGATAGCAATTCTGATAAAACCACTCTTTTTGATGCACTAACCTATGAACAATGGAAAGTGTTGCAAGATTCTAAATTTCAAGGTGAAAGATACGTACCACCAGAGTTTCAAGAATGGTTGGCATGAGAACAGGCTGGTGTTGCAAGAACTCCTAAACCTTCATGGTGCAAGCACCCAAGTCAGAGTTCAGATATAGACTCTCATGAATATGAGTTTGATAGTTTGTTAGAAGGATCTTATGAAAAACTTCTTGACGTAAGTGAGGGGTCTAGTGAAAGGTCTAATGAGTCTGAGTCCTTAAATGTTAATGTGTCTTCTACTTCGGTCATTAGGGGTCAGTAGGATTCCAACACACCTTTAGATGAGATCAATTTAGCTCTCATCTTGCTAGTCAACGCTTTTGACAACTACACCATGAATGCACTGGAACCTGTCACATCTCTTTCACTCCAACATCCTAAGTTAATAGACTGGAATTCCCCTTCTTCATGCAATGAAGTCCTTAAATTCTAGAATGATTATGGTCTAGCCTGCTACCTTCACATTGTTGAACCCATAACATCCTCCACTAGTGAAGAAAGTGTCAACATGACCGAGGCTGACATCAAGTATCTTAGTCACAAAATTAAAAGAAGAAAAAATAGGCGCTCTGATGGTGAAAACTACATTGTGGCAGTATTACAGCCAAAAAAAGTAAAAAGAAAAGATGTATCTGAAGGTGAAAACCTCTCTGAGGTTCCTGAGGATGAGATACTTGATGTGCTTCTGAGTCACTTCCAGGAACATTCATCAATGTTAATTGAACCAACTCAGCCAGTAAATCTGGGAACAAAATAACATCCACACATCATTCATGTGGCCAAATCATTATCTACAGAAGAACTTAAGGAATTCATAGACTTCTTCCAGGAGAAAAAGATAAATTTTGCATGGACGTATTCTGACATGCCGGGTATGGATCCTAATCTCATCATGCATCACTTATCAATAGCTCCAGGTGTAAAACTGATCAAACAAAAACTTAGAAATATGCATCCACATGTGGCTCTACTAATCAAGGTAGAATTGGAAAAAATTTTAAAAGTTGGGTTCATCCGAACATATGATTATGCAGAGTGGATCTCTAATATAGTCCTAGTGAATAAACATGACAAATCTATCAGAGCCTACACTAACTTTAGAGACTTAAGTTTGGCATGTCCAAAAGATGATTTCCCACTTCCCAACATTGACATGATCATGGATATGACAGTAGGATATGAGATGTATCCACTAATGGATGGTTTTTTTGGCTATAATCAAATCAAAATTACGCCCGAGGACCAAGAGAAAACTACTTTTACTTGTGCATGGGGTACATTCAGCTGGAATGTTATGCCTTTTGGTCTAAAAAAAGCTGTAGCTACTTATCAAAGAGCTGTGACTACCATATTTCATGACATGATGCATAGGACAATGGAGGACTATGTGGATGACACACTCACTAAAAGTATGGACAGAAAGATACATCTCACTGATCTAGGTCCTATACTAGATCGTATGGAAAAATTTAGGCTGTGTCTTAACCCTAAGAAATGTGCATTTGGGGTTACTTCAGGAAAATTACTTGGCTATATCATCTCTGTAAAGGGAATTGAGGTGGATCCTACAAAGGTACAAGCTATTATAGAAATGCCTCCACCACGTAATATTAGACAAATAAAAGGTCTCCAAGGTCGCCTCCAATCTATCAGGCATTTTATCTCACAGCTAGCTGATAAGTCACAACCATTCACCAAAAATCTGCATAAAGGTGTGACTTATGAATTGAACAAGGAATGTGAACAAGGGTTTCAATAGATCAAACAATATCTAGCTAACCCACCTGTGTTAATGCCTCCTATTCAGGGAAATCCCTTGATCTTATATATCTCATCTATGGAAACATCTCTGGGTGCTCTGTTGGCCCAAGAAGATCAAACTAATAAAGAAAGAGCCATTTATTATATTATCAGAACATTGGTCTCTTATGAAATGAAATATTCTGTAATTGAGAAAGCTTGATTAATAGTAGTTTTTGCTTCCCAGAAGTTATGACACTACATGCTGGATCACACTACAAGGCTAATCACAAAGATTGATCCATTGAAATACTTACTCAGTAAAGCTACCCTCACAGGTAGACTAGCTAAATGGGTCATGCTTCTTAGTGAATTTGATATTGAATATGTTGAGAGGAAATCTATCAAAGGGAAAGTGATCACAGATCAGTTGGCTAAAGCACCCATTACAGATCATCAACCATTAAGGATTGAATTCCCAAATGATTCCATCATGCTTCTCATGCATCAGACATGGACCATGTTCTTTGAGGGATAATTCACCCAACAGGGGTTAGGAGCTGGAATTTTGTTTATTACACCTCTATGGTATTCCTTACCAAAGGCATACAAAATGATGTTTCCTTGTACAAATAACACTGCTGAGTATGATGCTTTCATCAATGGACTAAAGATCACTATTGAATGGCAAGTTGATGAGCTAAAATTCTTTGGAGACTCACAACTGGTTATCAATCAAGTGAATGACATCTATCAGACAAAAGATGAAAATTTAATGCCCTATAAAAAGATGGTTGACAGCCGTAAGAAATATTTTTCACATGTTACTTTCCAGCAAATTCCCAGAGCGGATAATAAAGCAGTTGATGCTATGGCTACCCTGGCTTCTATGTTACAAATGCTGGAAAATGATTTTAGACATGAATTCCTAGTGGAGAGGTTATGTTACCCTGCCTATGACTCTACTAACTCTTGAATGATCTATTCATTCATTAGACATGATTCATCCCACTACCATCATATCTTCTCTTATCTTCATGACCAAATTATTCCTGACACATATACTAGAAATGAAAAATTTCACCTAGTTCATAGTGCTTCATGGTATGTCATCATAGATAATGACTTGTATAGACAAGGTCTAGACGATACTCTCCTTAGGTGTCTAGAACCTGATGAGTCCAAACGCGCATTAGAAGAGGTACATGAAGGCATTTGTGGTTCTCACTCAAATAGTCTGACACTGGCTCATAAACTTATTAGAGCTGGTTATTATTGGCCCAATATGGAGAAGGAAGCTACATATTTTGCTAAGTCTTGCAAATAGTGTCAACTACATGGTAATCTGATTCATGCTCCAGCCAAGGAGCTTATTCCCTTCATCACTTTCTGGCCATTTCAACAATGGGCCTTTGACTTAGTGGGTCAGATATATTCATCTTCCTTGAGAGGACATAAATACATCATTACTGCTACATATTATTTTACTAAATGGGTTGAGGCAGTACCTCTCAGTGTAGCTGATGGCAAGTTTGTTGCCATGTTTATACTAAACTACATCATCTGTAGATATGGTGTACCCTCCTCTATAATCACTGACAATGGGGGACAATTCAAGAACAAAGATTTGACAAATTTGTGCACTAAGTTCAAGATTATTCAACACTGGTCATCTATTTATTATCCTCAGGGTAATGGACAGGTTGAAGCTTCCAACAAGACAATTCTCAAGATTCTACACCGTACAATACACAAATCTTGACGAGACTGGCATCTCCAGATCAACCTGGCCTTATGGGCCTATCGTACCAATATACGAACATCAACAGGGGCCACACCCTTTTCTTTATTCTATGGTGAAGATGCAGTATTGCCTATTGAGGTTGAGATTCCTACTTTGCGAGTCTTTCTAGAAGGCCTCATCATTGATGATGACATTAGAAAATCTCGGCTACAAGAGCTGGAACTGCTGGATGAATGTCAGAAGGTGGCATTCAATCATCTTAGAGCATATCAAAAGAGGATATTTAAGAGCTATAACAAGAAGGTTAGACCAAGGTACTTCCAAATGGGTGATCTCATCCTGAGAGAGAACCCTAAGAATCAGCAACAGCGGATTCAAAAAGGAAAATTTGAGCCAAACTAGCTTGGTCCTTAGATTATTACTATAGTATTTGGGTCTGGCGCCTATCAGCTCTCCACTATAGAGGGTGAACAACTCAAAGATCCCATCAACGCTCTTCACCTGAAGAAATTATACTGTTGAGATATCTTTTGCATGCTCATGTACATACTTTATTCTGAGAAAATCTTAAAAATTGTAAAATGTCCTGAAAAAATGATCATCTTAGTGAAAACCTGGCAAACAGGCGGTTTGATGCATCTATTATCCTGGTGAAAACTTGGTAAACATGTGCCTTGATAATACCAAAAAAAATGAAATAGTCAAAAAATACAAAAAAAAGAAAAGTACAAAAAAATTGAAAAAAATGAAAATACAAAAAAAAAAAAAAAAAAAAGAGAAAAAGGTGCCATTGATGAAAACCTGGTAAACAGGCCTCATGGCAGCAAAAATAGAATTTTTGCCAAGATTGTGAAAACCTAGTAAATAGGCACCTCTTGTTCTGCAATGCTTTATCTATCACAACATCTCTTGGCTTTCTTGTGTTTGCTATTCTGCATTCCTGCTTCAGTTTGCTTTCCTGCTTTAGTTTGATTTCCTACTTTAGTGTGCTCATGCTTCTGCTCTCAGTCATCTTTGAGATTTTTCTTGACTTCACATGGATTGAAACTAGTCACACTCGGGGGCATCTTCCTAGTCTAGGGGGCATTTTCCTATCTTTTAGAGTCTTTCTCCTCTTCACATCATTCACCAATGGTTCTCACTGCATGTGCCTGCTGATGCCTAGATATCATTATCAATCTTTATGCTTGTGAATCTCTCTCACAATAGTCACCAGTGGTTCTCACTGAGTCTGCCTACTATTGCTATATTACTTAGATTTCTCTCATTCTCTCACTATCTGCATGTTTGACTTCAATCCAATCTGTGTTTGGGGGCATGGCTCCCCACTTTGATCGCTCTTCGATTTACACTTGAGTCAGTAATCTTGTCAAAGGACAACTCTCTCCTGGCATGAACTGGTGTTTCTCAACACCTTAATCAAACTGTGTTCTTTAACACTCTCTTTGGACACATTTGTGTTTTTCAACACACATTGGATATCTCGCACATAAACATCTCTCGATAGCAACCAAACACATTTGCACTCACAAGAACAACGGTGTTTTTTTCAACACCCTAAACATAGACACATTCGTAAGCCTTGAAACATGCTGAGATATGATTGACTCTTTCTTTGTATGTTGTCTATTCTTATGGATTTCACTAATATTTTCTTTTTCTACTGCCTTTGGGTGTGGTTTCAATGATCTGATAACGTTAAATAAACAGGGTGTATGTGATAAGAGCTTCTGCATTAAGGTTGAAAATCCTCACATCCCTCAATCTTGTTTATTTTTATGCCAAGGGGAGGTCAGAACTATCTCCTTGACTATTATTTCTCTATTTGTTTACTTGTGAACTCTTACTATATCAAACTGGAAACAATGTTCAGGTCACCTTGGCTTTTATGCCCTGGTGCTTATGTTTATTTCCTACATTTTATCTGATGAAAGTCATATTCATATTCTTATGGTCACAGCGGCACCAGTAAGGATTGTATTGACTACAATGATCCAAAAGTACTTGATGATGATAAATATGATGAGTCCAACAACCAAGTCCTCGGGTTGCATTTAGCTTAGGCTTGCATTTAGGCTTGCATTTTCATTTTAGGCTTGCATCGCGACAATTTTTGTACTCTCTTCATTGTCTTCTCATTCTTCAAAGGTCCTCATCTTTTGTCCTAGCTTCCTCTCGATTGCACAAGTGTTCGGTCCTCGCTCTCGATCTTTGTTTGTATTATTTTGGTTAGTACCTGTTGTATATTGCAATAACCTGCATGAGATGATTAGTACCATTGCATCCATTACATTACATTCATCTCTAAAAGTGCATTTCCATACATTCATTTTCATTTATATATCCATAAACATGTGCATCCATTATAAGCATAAATAAAATCATACATTGGAGTTATCCATCTAACATCTATCATTGCACTGCATTAATACATCAATAAAACATGTGCATAAACATTTTCATATTCATCCATGGCATACATTTCTAATCCATACATCTAAATCATATAAGAAACATCTCATAAGCAATATATAAACAAGTACAATGATGCCAAAATTGAGCTCATATATATATATATATATATCAGTTAGATGTACAAAGGTGCTACTCAAGCACAATATGTCAAAATGGTGGTACAATATGTATAACAGGTATCTCATCTAACCACCCAACGTAGGTGGAGGGGGTGGCATACTATGCTACTGAGGAGGTGGACCCAGTGGAGGTAGTCCCAATGGAGTGGCTCGTGCCCCAGCATACTCAGAAAATGGTTGAATCTGATCTTCTACCTTAGGAACTACAATCATGTAAGTAGCATAGTAATAAGATACCTAAGCAGCCTCATACCTCGTCTCTATCTATGATCTCACCAGTGCCTCCTGTAACTCTTGGATCTCTCAGTTTTTCTCAACTATCCAAGTCTCCTGAACTATCACCCGTGTATAGAAGTCATCTCACTCCCTCTATGACTATCTAGCTCTCTCTCAAACCCTCCATAGAGCCTCCTGCAATTGCGCTACCTATTCGTCTGCCGGTGGATCAGTCAGAATAGCATCAGCCATGATGGTATCATCTCCCTTCTTAGTGGCTCTATCCTGACTGCCACTGGGCCTGACACTTGCATCTGACCCCATGGGTATAATAGGGATATCATTCTGGGAGGTCCTCAATCATACTACCCTCTCCTACTACTACAAGGGTGGCTATTGTTCCTTCTGCTACAAGGGTGGCTATTGTACCTATTGTTGTGGTTCTGGCCGTACCACCTTCTATACATGAGGAATCAGACCAATAGGAGCTATATATCTGGGGAATGGATGTGCTAACATGTACTCTCTATATGCAGGTGTCATACCTACATTCATCACCCCGACCATATAATCCCACTTGGCTGGTGGTACTCGAGCATCGATCATACTCTGGCCCCTGTCAAGCTGTATCTGCCAACCCTTCTTCATCTCATCGATGAATCAGGCATAAGTGCAAAACTCCTGAGAGATATCCTGCGGTCTCCTAAATTGGTGCAACACTCGCGTGAGCAAGAAGCGCTCAATGATACTGATGGTACACCTGATCATAGGATGTGAATAGAACATATATGATAACTCATCTCATGCATCATCCCACACCTTTGTGGCTATCCAAGGCCGCCATATGACTATTGCCATGTGATCTATCTATGATCGCCACTACTCTGTCTTACCAGGTGTGGGCTAGATCATAGGACCTGCATATCTATATATATATGGCTCTAGAGGCTGTCGTATGTCATGGAATATTGGCCTGCATATGGGAAGGTGCTCCCAAGCCCAGATTTGAAGAACGATGACTCCTACCACCATGGTTTGTGCACCTTGATACACAATCTTGTACATCTCATGAAACATCTGAGTGAGCATACACTCACCCCATCCAAAAGTAACTGCAGGTGTGGCCAGCATCCTCTGCAACATATCTCCCCAGCCACACTCCAACCCATGCTGACCATGATCAAGAACCAAGTGGCAACTCAAGAAAAGTGCCAACACAATCGCTAGTGGGTAATCTCTGCCGTAGCTGCGAATCAAATCCTCCCATGAGATGGCCTGACGCATCACTAGATCATCCTAAAAGATAGCTCTCAATGCCACTATACTCACTCTCGGCTGAGTGTCATACTCCACACGAGCTCCATAAAAAGGCACTCTCAGAATCCTGTAAACATCCTTGGGAGTGACTGTCATCTCCCCTTGTGGTAAGTGAAATGTGTTCATCTCTGAATGGAAACGCTCAACTAATGCACCCAGTAAACTTTGATTTACCCAAATATCGAGTGCATCACGAAGGTATGATAATCTGGGCCCATCAATATGAGCACCATCAGTGTCTGATAACCTCTGCAGTAACTCACCCATGAGAGGATGATGTGACCGGAACGCGATATCTGGGAAGTCAACCTGCAAAGCAAGTGACAAAATTGGATTAGTACCTCAACATGATGATTTTTCAAAGCAATATACAACTATGGGCCTATCCTACACACAGTTCTAAGACATTGCAACTGGCTGACTCTGCAACACAAAAAATGACAACTTTTTGAATTTAGCAAGTTTCCCATGTGAGGAAACTCTTTTCCTGCGCGAGATTTCTGACTCGCACGAGACAGGATGTCTCCCCGTGCGAGATTCCTGAAATCTCGCGTGATGTAAGCACATAGTTTGCGTGAGTGCAAGGGAGGGACCCACGTGAGGAATTCCTAACCTGCATGATGAATCTAATTCCTCACATGAAGGGAGACCTAGGCGTACGCAAGAAACGGTTCCCTCGCGCAAGATTAGATGCGACATACCCTAAAACGCTTAAAAATGTGCTAAAATGCTATAAAATTCAAATAAAAATTTGAAATGCAAGATAATGTTTTGATTACTTACAGGTGCATCATACTCCGGTGGTCGGTTGTGTCGTCGGGAGTGCTCAAATCGATGTGTGTGCATGGGAATTCTATCAATGTCAGGTGGAGCTCTCGCCATCACCAAAGTCAAAGGTGAATAATGATTTGAAAATGAAAATTGCACCCTTGGCTAAATGGACCATTCTGAATCCACTTTCATGATCGAAATTGAAATTTGACACTCCTAAGTAGCTCAAAATTGCATTTTAAAATTTTGGGATCGACGTGATCGGACGCTTGTGCAGTCAATCTTTTGACGTCGCTTTCTTATCAAAATTATCTCTTGTCATGATTTTCTCATATTCTACAATCTTTTCATCAAAGTCAACTCTAGTCAATTCTGGTTAACTATGGTCAAACCTAGTCAGTAGGACTCCCTGATCAGTCCAAATTGATTCTGTCTTCTTTTGATCTATCTCTGGATTTCTCTGGATCTTTGATCTTATTTCTATCTTTGATTTCTCGCTCTCATCATTATGGTGTGTCATCTTTCGATTTTGCTCCTGAGGGGGCAGGATGATTGCATCATTAAATTTTTTTTCATTATTCTCGAATCAGTCTGATCTGAATCAAAATTCCCCATCGCTAGGGGCATCTCATCACTTGGGGCATATTCAATTTTTTTGTACCTTATGGTCAAAATTGGATATTCCATGATCTTGAATCTCTAGGGGCATCTTGATGTCTCGCATCTTGTCATCTATCTTTCTAGGTATCTGAGCAATCTAACTCGAACCCTCGGCGATCAAGCTTCATTCTAGAGAGGTTTCTTGAAATCTCATTGGGTATTGGGGCAATCTAACCCTAATTCCTAAAATTTATGCTTTGTTCTGAAGATGGCTCTCAAAATCTCTTTAGACCGTTATCTAGGAAACCTAACCTAGATCTCGAAGGGCTAACCTTCATATTGGGGCAATCTAACCCTGATTCTAGAGATAGTCCTAGATCTTCATTAGCTATCAGCAGACATTGGGGCAATCTAACCTCGATTCTGATCCTCTCTCAGATGATTCTGCTTCTTGATCTGATCGGTGTCTTGGCAATCTAACCTAGACTTCTGAAATCTTCATCTTCACATCAAACTATTCTTTGACTCAATGCGCTGCTCGCACATCAATTCAAAGAGGGGAAAAATGTAACACCCCAAAAGTGGCACCTAATAATCCTAATCAATTTTGGTGCCCTCCAATTTCTCATCATCGAAGTCCTATTGTACTAGGCAAATTCTCCTCCTAATTGACTTTAATTGACTTAGTCTCAAATGCAGAAAACCTAAATTTGCATAAATCTGACACTATATTTAATTCCTA
>MU226169.1:1974910-1993916 GCA_018584345.1 Thuja plicata
GACTTTAATTGACTTAGTCTCAAATGCAGAAAACCTAAATTTGCATAAATCTGACACTATATTTAATTCCTAAATTATCAAGGTTTATTAGCTAAATATCCCTATGATTAATTAATTTAATTCTAAAGTCCTAAGCGCTTTTAAATTAAATTAATTCCACCCCCTTTAGCTAATATACATCAAAAGGAATTGAATAGTTATTTAATTGTTTGAATGGATTATCCTCAAAAAGAATTCTATAATTCTATATGAAAGGTCACTCATGTGGCAATAATCTACTCTTTTAATTAAATAATTCTTGCATTTTTATCTCAAATGAAAGTGAAGAGGCAACCGTTTCTTTTCAAGAAACTCTTCACCCTCTTTCCATGGTTTTCTATTAATTGGACCTCATTTTCTTCATTTGAGAGGATGATTTAGAGAGCATCAAAATTATAGTGAAATTTGTATTAATTCTTATGCTTTTGAGCTTTATTGCATAATTAGATTAATTTCATTTGGATTAATAATATGTTGATTCTTAATACAATTCATTTACTTATCTAGCATCTCAATTTCATCATCTTTCAACCTTTCTAGTTTAATAGCATTTCAAGCTTTCTAGATTAATAGTATTTCAAGCTTTCTAGATTAATGGAATTTCAAGCTTTCTAGATTAATGGAATTTCATTTTCTAGATTAATTGCATTTCCTTTCATAGATTAATGGAAATTTGCTTACCTCTCATGCTTTAGAAATCTGCCATGTTAGCAATGGTCAAGCTTGTTGGCTCTCATTCTGGGAGTAAATTTGACATCCCCAACTAATTAGGAGGCAACAAGTCGGTTCAACCAAATTTGAAAGATGAACAATTCATGTTTGTCTTTGTGAATTGAATGATTGAGTAAGGACTATATTGGGTTTGCGCCTGATTTAGAGGTCACATTCAAGCACACAATAACAATAATGGGCATCACACATCCTTGGATATGCCTCCTTATCAAGCCTTTTATGGGAGGTCGTGCTAGACACCTTTGAGTTGGGACAGGATCAAGGATAGGGTTTTAGTTGGGCCAGAGTTAGTTAGGGACATGGAGCAGCAGGTCGTCTTGATCAGAGAGCGTCTTAGAGAGGCACAAGATAGACAGAAGAAGTATGTAGACGTAAAAGGTTCTGATAGAGTCTACTTGGTTGGGGATAGGGTATTTTTGACAGTGCGTCTACATAAGAGTCTGATCTAATTTGGAAAAGGATCTAATCTCGCACCTCATTTTGTAAGACCCTTTGAGATTTTGGAGAGAATAGGACCAGTTTCCTATCATCTAGCGCTGCCACCTAGCCTATCGCGTATCTACGATGTATTTCATATATCTATGTTGAGGAAATATATCTATGATGAGTCTCACATTATTGATTGGGATGCCTTATAGGTGGAGTTGGATGGGCAGTTGGCTCTAGAGCCCATCCACATTTTAGCTCAATGGACATTGGCCCTACCAGGATGAGAGCTAGACCAGGTTAGGGTCCAGTGGGATTGCTACGACGAGGTCACAGCCTCATGGGATAATACAACATGCATGAGACAGGAGTACCCACACCTTTTTGATGAACTCCAGGAGGAATTTCATGCCTATAGGGGAGGATGTGAGGTCCTACCCCGACTATCCATTTCAGAACTAACACTGTTATATCTCATTTACTTGGATGATACGATTGTTTGGATACATTTCATTTTGGACCTTCTACATAATAGATTTCTTGTGATGACTCTATTTTGAAGATTCTTTGTATTTACATATATGATTCTCAGTCCTTGTAGACATGATTTTTCTATTTTAATTTTGTTTGATATTTCATTATGACCTTTTGGCATGTAAATGAGAGATTTGGTTAAATTCTGCAAATCTTCATATGAGTAGATAAGCATTTCCATTTCTTATAGCAATGTATAAACTTTGGTTAAAGGAATATATTATAAAGTAATTATCATGAATATGTGATTTTTTCTCTTGGACTATTGATCCTCTATTTAAGTGTGCAGGAAGAATAACCATGGTTTCAAAATTGGCGAAACAAGATTGGGCTAAATGTGTATATCCATGTGAATAGCAATGTATAAACTTTGGTTAAAGGAATATTTTATAAAGTAATTATCATGAATGTGTTTTTTCCGCTCTTGGACTATTGATCCTCTTTTTAAGTGTGCAGGAAGAATAACCATGGTTTCAAAATTGGGGAAACAAGATTGGGCTAAATGTGTATATCTATGTGAAGGCAAGGTTAGCCCTAAAAGGGCAATAACCTAATTGTAAATGTGATATTGCATGATTTTAAAATTTATTTCTTTAAGTCAAGCCATGTTGTAAATGTGTGGTGATTATGTGGTGTTAATTGACACATGTGTTGTGACATGGTATGCCTATGTGGATTCTTTTTTTAAGTTGAGTTTACCCTAGGTTAGTTTGAGGGGTTACCATGTGAAGTAATGTTGTCTTGATAACCCAAGTCATGAGTGTTATTCATGAAATTCAAATGCAAACTTTGAGGGGGTTTTTGAAGGGTTAAATGGAGTCCTTTAAGGTATTTTGAGTTAAGATTTTCTAGTTTTTATGTATTATTAATGGTTAGGGGTTGTTTTTCATTGTTTTGAGTGCCATAACCTCTTTTCTAGGCCTTCTTTAATGCCTCTCTTTGAAAGTGGCGAAATTGGGAGAAAGGGAGAGACCTTCTCTTCCTCCAAGTGAGTGGAGTCCCTTATTTGCATGTAATTTGACATATGTAAGAAGGGGGGGGACACATGCCTCTAGCTTCTTGATGGGAAAGAGGTGGAGTTGGGAAAGGGATCCTTTTAGGGGAAAGAGAGAGGAGAGTTGGGGTTGATTTCTCACTCTCCATTTTTTTGGAGACTTAGAGATTTTGTTCTTGGGAGATTTGGCTTGTTGAGATAAGGAAGGGAAGGAGAGATAGCTTCACAAAGGGTAATCCCAACAACATAATCCATTACTTGGAGTAAGTTTGGTACACCTTTGTCCATGTGTGTGTGTTTATTTCTTTCATGTTGTTCATTTTCTTGTTGAAATTTACTTGATCTTCATACTTCATGTTGGTGTATTTATGGTGGAACTATTGTATTTTTTTGAAAGATAATTGTTCATGTTTCTTTATTTGTGTTTGTTGTTGTTATGTTTGAGATTGAATTGACTTATCCTTTCCTTGGAAGGAAGGTGATAATTAATTGTGGGTGAAGGGCATAGTTGGGAACCAAGATAATTGAGAGTCTCTTCTTGGGAAGAAGAGGGATGTCATGGATGTTATGGGCTCCATGTTGCCAATGAATATTTTTTAAATTTATCTTGGGGTGATAAGGGAGATTGGTTGTGTGAATGGTGCTCTTGGGTTGAATTTTTAAGCCTTTGGAAGGCATGAGTATTTTCTGCATTAAAGAAGTATTTCGGCATGACAAGAAAACAACTATATCAACATTACTTCATCATTGTCTAATATGTATTTGTCACCCATTTAACTTCTCCTTATTATGATATGGTAACTTAATACAAATCATTAATTAATTGCTTGACATCAATGACAAAATAACAAGTGATCTAACCATTTCTACAAACATGTATTACCTATTATCACTCGGTCTTCATCATCTCTATTAGTTGATTACCAATGTTGTGTTAGTCGTCATATGAATGCAACATCATCTTCTTTTTCTTAATGTAACATCTACATTTCATATGACGAGGCCAAAAAACCTATGGGACCCACCATCCATTGTGACAATAGATATCGTGGATTGTGATATGTTGGCTTATCAAAGATCAATGACATAAGTCTATTCTGGGAAGAATGTGGGAAGGGTAAATAATTTGTAGAAACTGCCTCTAGAAAAGAAACACATGTCACTGAACGTTGCATTAGTACATTTAATTAACTCTATTTTGAGGCTAGATAACGCACGTTATGGATGACATTTATTAAAAAGTTTCACCAGAAAGCAAACACGTGTTGGTGTGGCGTGTCGGAGTGAATGGTCTAAGCAAAATCTATAGACAAGTCACTATATTATATTATTATTAATTATCATTGATTTCAAAATGAATAAAATTAAAAATAAAAATTTTAATCGTATATAATTTATATAAATATGTTAGATTTATTATATATAATAATAGAAATTATTAAAATCTTGAAAGTGAACACTGAAAATTCTTTTTAAACATTTCTTAATATATAATTAAATATTTATACAGTGTAATGTTATATATTCAATTTTTATTTATATATGAATAATTAAAAATATTAAATATAAATAAACTTATTAACAAATATATTTAAATATAATTTCTACAAAAATATTTTTGAAGAGGGAAACATGTCATCATTTCATATCAGTCTTCAGATGTGAGATGAATGAAAGAAAGGCTATGGCCCATGGGACGATGACGTGTCAAGAGACGAGACCACACAACTGGAAAACATCCAATGGATAATGGGACCCACAAAAACTAAAAATAGATATCATAGTCCATTGGATGAGCTCAGATCAATGACGTGAGGTCTATTCTAGACCCCATGTGGGAATGATAAATAATTTCTACAAACTTCCTCCAAAAATGAGACTCGTATCATTGAGCTTTGTCTTAGAAGATTTAATTAAATATAGTTAAATTCTAAATTTCTAGTTCTATACTTACTTAAGTGTAATAAGGTATATTTTGGACAAAGTTGTAAAGGATTAAAACCTCTTCAAAAACTTTCCAGAAAAGTGACACTTATGACGTTTCAGATTGTCAGTCTTCAGAAAGAAGCAATTGGCTCCTTTGGTGTTGGTGTCATTTCTCGCGATTGACTTGGTAACACTTTCCCCTTTGCAGCCCAAAAATTGAAAGATGGAACAAATAACATCACGGAAGCCAAAGCTACCCTTCTTTCTCTCTATGTAGGAAGAAAGCTCAATGTTCACAAGATTCATCTTGAAGATGACTCTCAAGTTACTGTATAGGCTCTTCAAAAATTTGATACAATTTCTTGGCATCTACATAGTATTATTTTTGCAATAAGAGAGTTGTTATTTTATTTTGAGGAGTTCAAAATAAGTCATGTGAGGAGGAGTGCCAATATGGAGGCTAATGTATTATCAAAATGGGCATTAACTTTGGATAAGGTGAATGAAATAAGGTTGGAGGACTTGTGATCCCCTGCACCATAATTTCCAATTTGAATTTGGTTGTGTGTTGTTTCCACCTTGGGTGACATAATGTTGTGTGTTTATAAATCTTTCCATACTCTGCTTTTGTGTTGCTTGAATGGGTGATATGTAATGATGAGGGAAATTTTAAGTTCGTGGTTTCCAATTTCTTGAAGGTGATAGATCATGTGTGAGGATGAGTGAGGTCATCATTTTTATTTCCTTCCCTCGAGTCATTTGAAAGGATCTGGAGAAAATTTATAGAAAGAATCATTATAGATGGTAGAAATATGTGACATGAAGTGTTTAAATGTAGAAGTGAAGTGCTTAAAACAATACTTTGGTCTGGATGTGATAAAGTAGTGAGTTGCTTGAAAGTTGCAAAGTAGTTTTTTTTTTCTGTGAAATGGAGGCGACGTTTTCAGTAGACACAAAAAAGAAACAAAAGGGTTTTAAAGGCCCGATTAGAAGAGAAAGTTGATGGGTCTGTTAAAAATCAAGGATGAAGTTGTGATAGATGTGACTCTTGATGTTATTGGAAGGAAATTTATGGAGAGGAAAAGGAAATGGAGGGTGAATTTTGATATTATCCCAATGATTATAGCATGGGAGTTGGAGATAAGTGAATAAACTACGATGGTAAAATGGGTGGTTTCTAGTTTATTTGAAGAGGATATGCTACTTGGTTTGGACTCTATTTTGGAGTGGGAAATCCCAAGAATTTTGTTGAACTTTTAGAATGATTTGAAGATGAAGAGGAAGCAAATATTTATGGATTAGTGTCTTTTATGCAATGGTGGGGGAAGCTGGACAAGGGAGCCTATAGGGTGGATATTACCATGGCCTGGGGTAAGCTAACATAGGAAATTGGGGACCATGAAAGTCTTGATAAAGAAATTCCTAGGGTTTTCTCTATTGTAATCTCAAGGAAAATTCACACCAGAAGTGACAGGAAATGTCACCAACATCCGTGAGATGTAATAATGCACATGGAATTTTTTGGTGATTTTTTATTTCTCTTCAAAGATGATGTTTGAAGCGTGGGTTATTTTTGGTTTTCGGTGGATTGTAACTCTGGGTGGTGGTTCCCTCCTCTCCTAATCTCAATGGAGTGAAGTAACACAGAGGGAAGGCTATGAGCTCGGGCAGATAGTCGAGAAGATTGAGATTGACCGGGATGAGAATTATGTGTCTGAAGCATTATGCTTTGGTTTTTTGTAGTGAAGCCATTATTAAGGCTTTGTAGAGACTTTTCTAAAGTAATGTATACTTAGATGATAGGAGTTAGTAAATTATGTCTACTTACTTAGTTGAAGTTAGTTGAAGATAGTTGTATGGATGGTTGGTCATCCTTTTGAGTATGGTTTAATGATCTCATTGTAGTTCCTATGTAAACCTTTATTTCTCTATTAATAAAATTATATTGAAACTATTCAAAAAAAATTATTAATAATAATTTATAATACGATTCTACAAATTTTAATATTTTTCCCTTTAGGTTTTGAACTTTTGAGGATTTTAAAATTAAGGGACTCAAGTCTCATATTGGTCTTTGGAGTCTTGGAAAAACTAGTTAACTAGGGAGATTCAGATATGGCTACAAGATTGAGCGATTCTCATGCAATAAACTCTATCTATGTAACTCTATTCAAATAGAAATTTTGGGCAAAATACAAGACACCTACATTCCCCATTTTTAATTTTTGAATCTCATGGTTTATATTGTAGATGTATAAGTAGGGTTTGAACTTGAGGGTTTGCATTTTCATCCTTTTAGATGTCTAGCATTATTTTTAACCAATAACCACAATGTGGAAATCAAAAACTACAACTAAAAGCAAAGTGAATGAAATTGAAGATATAGACTATACCCAACTAGTTAAAACCCAAGGTTTCACTGATGAATACCATGATATTTATGATCATGTTATCCATGGTAGGAAAATCACATAAATAAGATTTGCATTGTCTAATAAGGTGGAAAAACCAAATCCAAGTGGTAGGGAAAATTTACAATTTTTAACCCAATGTTAAAGATGAAAGGAAACTAAGTGTGCGGAAAACAGTTCCCTACGCTAAACTCCAGAGAAGAGGATCGTGAAAATTTAGATTTAACCCTTAGAAATTATAGAATTATAATAAAATAACATGCATACATAGAAAAATAAGAATGACACAATGATTTACCCTGGGGAAAACCTTTCAGTAAAAAATCCTAGCACTCCAAAACCTGCATAATGTATTAATCAAAACTATTACTATTTACAATACACTTGCAATGCAAGTTCTTTCAGGAGATAATCAACACTTGAAGACAAATTTGGAAGAATAAAAACATTCCAAAAATACACTAACTTCTCACTCAGATTTGCAACCCTGAAAAACTCTTATATCATGCACTTCCCTTTTTAGGGCAACTTCCTAAGACAGTCGTATTAGGGTTTTACCATTCTTTGAGAAAATAGGAACCCAAAAAAATTTACCCCACAGTTGCAGAAGAGTGTACAGTACTCAACATGATTAGTTGCCACGTGTCTTGCATGTCTTCACCCATCATCAAATCTTCCACAATTAGCTCTTACAAATATTAATGACCATCATAGGAATCTGTCATAACCATTTCAGTCATGATTACCTTACACATTTTCCAAAGTGCCAACATTTGGAAAATATCAAATGTAAGGAAATATATAAGGTTGAGAAACCTTATTCCTAACATTCTCCCACTTGTCAAACACCTTGTAAGAGCCAAAGGAAATAACAAGATTTAATTTCTATAGGCCGAGAGGCCCATAGACTCTTAACACCATCTAAACTTCTCTGTGCCCCCAGGTTTTCTCAATGCATCCACAAAATTCTTTACTATATCTACCTTCTCCAAAATTAACTTTCCATCCTCTACCATATCTCTCACAAAGTGAAACCGCACATCAATGTGCTTGGTTCTGGAATGGAAAGTTGGATTCTTTGCAAGGCAAATAGCACTTTGACTGTAGCAACAAATTGTAATCTGTCCTACATCAACACCAACATCCAAACACATTCTCTTAAGCCAAATGGATTCCTTACAAGAATGAGTAGCTGCCATGTACTCTTCTTCTATCATTGACAAAGCAACCATAGGTTGTTGCTTACTCATCCAACTAATGCCACAACCAAATATAGTGAACACATAGGCACTGATGGATCTCCTACTGTCAATGTCACCTACCCAATCTGAATCCACAAACCCATGAATACAAACTGAATGCCAAGCTCCAAAAGAGTTTCCATGATAGCATATGGAATACTCTGATGTACCATTCAGATATCTAAACACTCTCTTAACTGCATCCCAATGTACCCATCCAAGTTTATCCATAAACTAACTTAGGACTCCCACTACTTGGGCAATGTCTGGTCTAGTACATACCATAGCATACATAAGGCTACAAACTACACTAGCATAAGGTACTTTTCTCATGTCCTCCACCTCACTAGGAGATTTTGGACAATCATCCACAGATATCATTGTTCCCATAGAAATAGGAACACACAATGGTCAGCAATTTTCCATGCTAAACCTGTCCAAAACAGAATTCACATACTTACTCTAACTCAACCAAAGTTTTTTGTTAGATCTATCTCTACTGATTTCCATTCCCAAAATATACCTGGTTTCCCCTAGATCTTTCATCTCAAACTGTGCTAAAAACTGAGACTTCAAATCAGAAATCATACCCATACCCTTCCCAATCAATAGCATAGCATCAACATATAATTCAATAATAAGAAGGCGATCATTGTCAACTTTGAAATAATCATAATTATCTGATTTTGATCTCAGAAAACCAATCGACAACACAATGGCATCAAATCTAAGGTACCACATCCTAGGAGATTGTTTCAAACCATACAGAGACTTCTTTAATCTACAAACCAAAGACTCTTTACATTTCTGAATATAGTACTTAGGCTATGACATATAGATCTCTTCCTCCAAATCACCATGAAGGAAAGTTGTCTTCATATCCATCTGTTCTACCTCTAAATCATACGATGCTGCTAGAGATAATAGAAATCTAATGGATGTAATCTTTGCAAAAGGATATAATATTTCACCATAATCAATTCCCTCCACCTGTGAATACCCCTTTGCAACCAATCTGGCCTTGTACCTCTCAACACTACCATTTGCACAAAATTTCTTCTTAAACACCCATTTGCTTCCAACAGGTTTTCGTCCTTAGGCAAAGGTACTAGGTCCCAAGTTTTTTTCTTCTCCAATGAAGCCATCTCATTATCCATGGCCTCAATCCAAGAACCTGCATCTTCCATACCTATAGCCTCTTTCATAGATCCAGGCTCATCAGTGTTTGTAATCAAGGCATAAGCACAACTGGAATCTAACATAGAAAATCCAAACCTCTCTGGTTGTTTTCTTTCTCTCATGGATCTCCTCAAGGGTTGAGGTTGAGGTTGTTCTACCTCTTCTTCTAAATTTTTAGAGCTTCATATCTCTCCTCATTATCATATCCATCATGGTGTCTCTGTTCAGTCTTCTTAGGGGTAGGAGGCAATTGAACAACATCTTCTTTCATTTCTTTTTCATCTAGTTGTAGCACAATAGGAGAAGGTGTTAGCTCTCTAAAAATAACATTTCTTCTATACAAAACCTTACCAATCACAGGATCCCAAATCTTGTATCCTTTCACACCAACACTCTAGCCGATGAAGATACATTTTACAGCCTTGTTTTCCAACTTAGATCTTCTCTCCTTAGGCACATGCGCATAAGCTTCACAACCAAAAACACAAAGATGTCTAACTAGAGGCTTCTTACCAAAACACACCTCCATCGGTGTCTTACCAACAAGAGCTGATGTAGGAGATCTATTAACCAAATAGCAAGCAATGGCCATAGCTTCAGCCCAAAACCTTTGTTTGAAGCCAGCTCCACTACGCATACTCCTATCCTTCTCCATCAATGTCCTGTTCATTCTTTCTGCAACTCTATTTTGTTGTGCGTTATAAGGAGTTATTTTATGCCTCTTGATCCCTTATTCTTTACAAAACTATTCAAACTCTGCCAAACAAAACTCACCACCATTGTCAGTTCTCACACACTTAGTTCTTTTACCAGTCTGATTCTCTATGAGAGCTTTAAATTCCTTGAACTGACTGAAAACATGTGTCTTAATTTTAAGGAAATAAATCCATGTCCTTCTACTATAATAATCTATAAAAGATAAAAAATATACAGATTTGGGAAGTAAAGGAACTTTAACAGGACCAAACACATCTGAATGGATAAGATCCAAAATACTAGAAGACTTGTGAGAATTGGAGTAAAACTGAACACGATTTTGCTTACAATAAACACAGTGTTTACAGAAGTCAAACTCGAGATTACAATCATTTATCCCCTCAACAAGGTTTTTATTTTTTAGGGTTCTGAGACCCTTCTCACTAATGTGGCCAAATGCCATATGCCACAACATTGTCTTTTCTATAGGAAGTTTGCCTTCCAAAGCATTAGCACCCTTAGGTACACTTGATGCACTACCTTCAGAACCCATTACCACATACTTCTTCACTACTGGTTCATATGGTGGAGATGAAGTGACTGTTGCTCTCTTCCTTGAGATAGAAGAACTATTGCACCATGAAGTGATAGCATCCAGCTAAAATAGGGTACCTCTCCTAGTACTTTTTGCGAGCACTATAGCTCCTCTAATCATCTAGCATCCATCTTTCAAAAAAACAACTTGCACACCTGCATCATTCAACATACTTACAGATAACAGGTTTCGTGCCAAACCTGGGATGTGCATTACCTTGTTGATCCCCTTTACTTGTCCATCAAGGAATCTGATAGTGACTCTTCCTTGTCCAACCATCTCTAGGTGAGAATCATTTCCTAGGTACACCTTTCCACCATCAAACTCCTCATACTTTGAGAACCAACTTCAATGATAGGTCATGTGAAAAGAAGCACCTCAGTCAATCAGCCACACATCATCAGATGCATGAGTAGCCAAGGCCGCAACAAAAGCATCACCATCTTCTTGAGATTTTTTATAATTTGAATCTGGGCTTTTCTTCTTCTTCTTTGGATCTTTGCAGTCCTACAAAAGTGCCTAGTCTTACCATAGTTCCAACATGTTACCTTAGACTTTCCAGGAGTCTTAGATTTCCCATAGGATTTGGATCTACCCTTTTCAGACTTATTGTCATTTTTCTTTCCTCTGTCTTTGGATCTACCGTGAATAGCAAGGGCTTCCTTGGTTGAATTTGAAGTCTTTCTTTGCATCTCTTTAGATAATAGTGAAGACATGACATCATCCATTTGGAAAGTGACAATATTACTCCCAAGGGCCATCACAAGATGGTCCCATGAATCTGGAAAGGAACATAGCAAGGTCATACATCGATCCTCCTCCTCCAACTTGACACCAGTTGATGTCAACTATGCAATCAGCATGTTAAACATGTTTAGGTGATCTGCAATGGATCCTCCTTCCTCTATTCTTAGATAATATAGCTTCTTTCTTAGGAACAATCTATTCACCAAGGACTTGGCCTAAAACACAGACCCAAACTGTGTCCACAATTTGTTTGTGGTCTTCTCATCGAGAACATTTGGGAGAAAAAAATCTGCTAGATAGAGTCTAATGAGACCCTTAGCTTTCTGATCCTTGAGATCCCAATCTTCTTGAGGCATGTTTACTGGTTTGATATCATTATCAACCACCTCCCATACATCATGGTCTATGAACATGTCTTCCATCTTGAGTTTCCACAACTCAAAGTTTGTGCCATTGAACTTTTCCACCTCCATTCTACTGTATGAAGAACCTGCCATCTCTTCCTACAATAAGGTTATGAATACTCTGAAAAAATACTCCCACTGAATTGGAGATTAGCTCAAAAAACCTATACCCTAACAAATAGAACCAAAACTGGCCAGGCTCTGATACCAACTAAAAGGAAACTAAGTGTGTGAAAAATAGTTCCCTATGCTAAACTCCTGAGAAGAGGATCATGCAAATTCAGATTTAACCCTTAGCAATTACAGAATGATAATACAATAACATGCATACATACAAAAATGAGAATGACACAATGATTTACCCTGGGGAAAAATTTTTGGTAAAAAACCCCAGCACTCCAAAACCTGCACAATGTATTAATCAAAACTATTACTATTTACAATACACTTGCAATGCAAGTTCTTTTAGGAGATAATCAACACTTGAAGACAAATTTGGAAGCATAAAAACATTCCAACAATACTCTAACTTCTCACTCAGATTTTTAACCCTAAAAAATGCTTATATCATGCACTTCCCTTTTTAGGTAAACTTCCAAGAAAATAGGAACCCAAAACAATTTACCCCACGGTTGCAAAAGAGTGTATAGTACTCAACATGATTAGTTTCCACATGTCTTGCATGTCTTCACCCATCATCGAATCTTCCACAATTAGCTCTTACAAATATTAATGACCATCATAGGAATTCATCATAACCATTTCAGTACCTTACACATTGTCCAAAGTGCTGACATTTGGAAAATATCAAATGTAAGGAAGTATACAAGGTTGAGACACCTTATTCCTAAGAAAATACAATTGCATTGTGGGATGTTGGGTTGGGACACATGATGTTACATGAAGTATTCCCTTGCCCAAAAATTGTCATGGTTTGTGTCAAAAATTATGATGAAGATAGAAAAGCAATTATCAATAAAAATACTCAAAATAAAATTGTATCCATCATTGAGAGATAATTTGAAAGATTGTTGGACCTAGGGTTTGGAGAAAAAAACTCAAACATCCACATTGACCTAGAAACATTGGCAGAGAAATTTGAGAGAATCAATGCAAAGGGAAAAGATTCATTTATCATAGGTTTAACAGTGGATGGTACCCAATTGGATCAGAATCATAAGCCTCCTTATGATTTTAAAATTTTTGTGCCATGGGTTTAGGATACTATTTCCTTGATAACATTTTTCCTAGGATTGTAAAATAATAGGGAAGTTGGTGCCAACCTTTTTGAAATGATTTGACATATCCATTGTGTACTTAAACCAATAAGATATAATTTTGTTGAGCACATTGTTCAATCCATGCAAAAACAAGTAGAAATGATTAAAAGAGGTTCATGTAAGACATTTATGTTCACAACCTACTTGTGTTATCTTCTTGTATAAAAGTATTGTGCAACATTTGAGAGCAACAAGCTTCAAATTTAGGTCTATAAGATTGATGACAAGACTCGGGAGACAACAATGTGTCCAATATATGAATGGACACCTAAGGTAAGGATGCATGGTAACAGAAATAATTGTGTATACTTCTTTTTGGCACAATTGTATAATGAAATTACAAGCATTCCAATGCCTAGATTTTTTGTATCTTGTATAGAATGCATTCAACTCAGAAGTCACATACATTTGGCTGGTTGGTTCTTCATGGAAGAATACACTATTTTAAGGTTTTACAGATCAATAGTAAAACCCTAAAAACTTCCAATACATGTGACAAAGAGGTTATTTGCATTGAAATATGTATGAAAAGTGGAGAGCATGGATAAAATCATTCATGCTAAAGAGCATATTTCCTTCCTTACCTTTCTCATGTGGAGGGTTCACATTTGACATAAGAAAATTTAGTATGGCACATAATTTTTTGAAAAAAGTTCACTTTGGTGTTGACAGTTACTGGCAGTATGATTGATGCTCCATCATTCAATCAATAATTGTGCTGAATAAGAACTATGGAAGCAAATTTTAACATGAAATTAATCCATTGGTAGAAATGTTGAGAAACAGGGACTCCTAGGATGAGGTCAAAAAAGTGATGGATAAAACTGTGCCTCAAAAAAATATTTCAATAGAAGAGTTCTCATCACAAATTATGGCATTGCACCCATAGGGAACAATAGAGTGGGGCATCCAAAATCAAAATGAAAATAGGAGGTCCGACAATTTATACCAAAAATTTGATGTTCTATCTTAAAAAACTATGCCAAAAAATATAATGCAACAATGCATGGACATACAGTGGACTCGAACAAAAAATTATTGATTTTTGGAGTGTGAGGAAGAATCATGGTGAGCTAAAGACTAGTGCAGATCTTTTAAATTGAAGAGGATTATGAGTTTAGAAAATTGTGTAATAAAGATCATCTCACTAAAGAATATGACAAAAGTGATGAGGATAATCAGGATAATAATGAGGATAATCCGACACCCACTCCAACAACTATTGCACACCCTAAAAAATTGAGTGAGGACATCAAAAAAAAATATAGAAAAGGGGAGACCATTATGGAAAAAAGGTTTTTGGAGTTCAAGGTAGTCTAGATCCCCAAGGAGAATGCTATTGGTTGTCAGTGATCAAAGAAGTTTGAAGAAAACATGGTGAGAAACTAGTCATTGGATTTGAATCATTATATTCATCATAGAAAGGTATTTCTCATACCCCTGCATCATATTTTGTTAGAGGTTTAGGTATTACTATTATTGGTAGATCAAGCGCCAGTGCCACTGCCAGTGGTGGGTAATCTAGGGATAATACCCACACTCAGATTTATTCATAACCAAAGCATGGTATTGGTGTTGGATCAAGTACCACTACCATGAGTGGGGATGACATAGGTACGAGTACTAGTTATCATGAAAAAGTGAAACAACAAGTTATCTCACATGAGGCCAATAGTAGAAGATACTATATAGAATCCCAGTAATCAAGGCATTGTGAAGAAGAAAAGGTTTATGACAATAATCATCAGTACAACTCCAACTTTATCAATTGCCACTCCAAATTTATTGTTTGCAAATCCAAAACAAACCCATCAAAAGAATCTAAAAACTCCACTTACAAGTGACAGTGGGATAGGATTAGGAATGGGTGTTGGTAATCTTCAAAATGCATTAGTTAGAACCATAGGGACAAGTGGAGGTGTGTACATCGCTACAAGTTCTATTTAACTTTTCAAACATTTAATTGTGTCAGCAACCCCATATTTTCATTTTAATGCTTTAATTGATCAACTTGCAGAAAGAACAAATATGAATAAAGAAAATAAGAAGAAATTGAAGAGGGGTCCACTTACTACAACTTTAGAGGAATAACCTGCATTGAGAAGGGTATTTCCCACATATGACACAAACAAATAAATGATCGAGTACATGGTTTTTATGCCCCCAAGATAAAATAAAAAATCCACCATAGAGTCAGATAGATCCCTCTGAGGTTCATGTTAGAACCATCCAAATGGATTTTTCCAAAGTTAATCTAGACAAAATTAATGTGTCAAAAAATACCAACAAAGTGATCTACACATCACTACTCAAGGTGGAGAGAGAAAAATAAGCTGGAGAGCCAAATAGAGAAGTTACAGGTAGACCTGGAAAATGAGAAAGCGAAAAGGAAAGCAACGGATAAAAAGATCAATGAATTACAAAAAAGGATAGAAAATTATGCCTCTATATCAACAATTATAGAGAACAAATAAATGAAGGCAGAACTAAATGAACTGAAGGAACAATTAGTTGAAAGCATTAAAAATTTTGACAATGAAAGAGCCACTTCAACATAATTATACAAAAGTGTACATACTATTGCTGCTACAAAGAAAAAATTACAAAACAAATTGGAGCATCAGACAGATAGAGAAAAATAGTGGGAAGGAAAAGTAGAGGAAGAAAGAAAAATAAGGGGGAAAATGGCACAAGAAATATAGAGGGAAACCAATACAATTAAAACTTCTGAAGATAGATTCAACAATAATACAGAAAATATAGTGAAGTATATCAAAAAAAAATTGGGGGTGAATAATACAGAGGAGTGACAAGTTGTGTCAGCAGTTTCAATTGAATGAAAGTCTAATAATACATTTTGGGAAGCTCAAAGAACACGTTGTTAAGAAAAAAAATGTTTATTCAAAAGAGAATATTGAAAAATAGATTTTTCAAGTAGTCTACAATACTAGTGATAGCTATTTGGCATTGGTAGGAATTAACAATTGCCTTGATGCTTCAGTAAAGGCATTATCTATCATTCAAAAATGTCAGGAACTATGGGAAGGGCTAGAATTTCTAGATAACCCTAGGAAAAATATCATGAAGCTAGAAAATAAGGTAAATAAATTGATAGCTCTTTGTTTACCAAAGCATGTTGACACAAAAAATAAATTCATTGGAAAGGATACTTTCAAAAAAATGATGGAGGACAAAATGAAGTCTGATTTAGACTTTCTTCCTAAGGACACAAGTGAGGCGAGCTTTCTAGATTTCATCAAACCATCGATAACATTGAATGCAATATTAGATGAAACAATGGTGTCTAATTCCAACTATGAACTATTGACAAAGTTGCATGTGACTTACCATACATTAAAATAAATTGGACTTCCATCAAATGGAGAGTGGGGCACCCTACAAAAACTGGCATAATGATTTCATGAATCATAGTATGTATTGCATAGTTTTCTACTTTTAATTTCAAGGTTTTCTTCTTTTCTCTATTTGAAATTTGACATTTCTTGAAATAAGTCTATTTTCTAAATAGGAAAAATGCATCAGTTTCTAATCCAACCTGAGTATGATGTACTCCTTTAGGCTTGTAAATTTGTATTCCCAAATTCTTCTAGGTTTTTTGCCTTTCTCTATTTGTGATTTCTAGGTTTTCTGCTATCCTCTATATTTAATTTATCATGGCTTGAATTAAATTTGAACTTTGAACTTTGTTTTCTGAACATGAAAAATGAAGCATTTTCTAAATTGCTAATCAAGCCTATGATGATCATAAACACATCACACGTCACACCGTCAAGCGTGTAAATCTGTACTAAGTTTCCCATAGAAAGACAAGTGATTAGGCAGATAGATTTTGATGGTCCAATAGATTTAGTGCCTTGGCAATTGATTTTTATGTTGACTCTGGACATGTTGAAAATCGATCTGAAGCTATTGTTGTTCCCTTGTTTCTATAAAATGGAATTTAGAGTCATTTGCAAAGGGTTCTAAATTTTCATATTGAATTTTGCATACAGAATCACACATAGTTGTGTATTGAATGAATTGTATCATATGACTATATTAACAAATAATTAAGGAAAATCTCACCATGTTTAAATAAACATTACTCTATCAATAAACATATTATGTTTTTCTAAATTTTCTATTTTTTTGATTTCATGTATGCTCTTTTATTCTGCTATTTTCTATCTGAAAAAGAAAAGAAAATTGAAAAATGCAATTTCAAATCAATATTAAATGCCATTGACAGAAACATAAAATATCGTCAATTTATCAACAATATTCAAGATTTTATAATATGAATAATACAATATAGTAATAATTTTAATAATTACCTAGGAACTACTAGTGCTAAATCTCTTAAACTTTCCAATCCATCTCATCATCGCCATTCATCAAGTTCAGTGGTAGTGCTTCCTTGATTCTTGTATGTGTTTTCTTCACTATGAGTCTGCATACCTCCACTTAAATGCATCTCAATGCTACCAATACATCAGTCATTTTCATTCCTTCTAGTATTTCCAATTGTCCCAATTTGGTTTGAATTTTTTTCAAACACTCTTGTTTCCCATTTGGACCTTTGTATTTTTAGTGTCCTATCGCAAGGAAAACTATTGACATCATACCTAGATGTATAGAGCCTCAAGCAATTTTCCAAAATCTTGTCTAGTTTGTTTCTTAGATTTGATTTTAGGAACCCCAGAGCACTAGAAACTCTTTCATCCTCCACCAAACCCAATATCATGCTTTGTCATAAATCAACAAGCTTAAAATATTCTAATATTGAATCACGCAACACTTTGCTCCAACCTAGATTTGTCCAAAGCTTTGTTACCAATCCCTTTTCATGGGGGTTCTCCATTATTCCATATTTTTCCCTCATAGTGAGTACAAAATAGATTGATTTCTCTCTAAGAAGACTTTCATTTAAAATTATATTTATATTTATTTCATTGAATTATTCATATGTACAAAATTACTCTATCAAATTCAAGAGCTTATCACGATAATCAGTAGGATTGCTGAGATGCCAATATTGATGGGAGTAATGGGAGTATGTACTGAGAGGGGAGGGGTGAATCAGTACCTCTATAACTTTTGTATCCTTTAATCAATTAACCTTTGTAATCAATTGTATATCCATTCAATCATATCTATACTATCTTGATGTGAGTTATATCAATTCATAGCATTAACATACATGTGAACATTCATAAAAACATTCATGAAAGTAATTTGACACATAACACTATATGATATCGCAAAAAACTTCTGTTAGGAAGTAAAAACTGTGGTGGGGATGGCACCCAGAAAATCTTCACTATCTGTAGATTGGAAGGGGTCAGTTAAGGATTACAATTTGATCACTTATGATGAAATACCCTGTAAAGAGTATCGGTGGAGACCTATTAAAGTCTACTGTATTAAGATCTTTAGCAATACTATTGAGTGTGCACTCGGTGAAGAGATTTTTTTTTGGACTATTAAATCCACCTTCCTTGAAAGGATTTTTACACTTTGCTCCACTTGTTAGAATGATAGAAAATTAAAAATTGACCTGGTAAATGCAATCTCCTATTGTTCATACTGATCCAATTTAGTTTACATGAAAAATATTATCACCTAATTGTGATTGAATAATACCTCTGATTCTCAATTTCCTCTGTTCTTGGTTCTGATCAGGGATAACTTTAAGAAACCCCCTCCTAGGAAAAAGTGTAAAATCCTGGCGAATCGTACATTAATTTAGGGGAAATTTTTTAATGATGATGGCGAAGTTTTTTTTCAAATTAAGAAAAAAAT
>MU226169.1:1994016-2010724 GCA_018584345.1 Thuja plicata
TTTTTATACTATCCTTATTTGGCAAATTCGGCGGGAGGTATTAGGTCAAGATATACAAATTTGGCGAAGCCCGCATAATTTGAACACGTCTTTTGTTATTTGCGAGGCGATTACGGGTCGCCCAAGATGAAGTATGAATAATAAAGTTGGCGAACTGGGGTCGTTTTGAGACACGCGTCCGCAAAATGCCGGGCAAATTTGGGGCCACCTATAAATATATTTATAAAACTAGTGGCGAATATAGGCCGTCCATTTGGGGCCGCCTAGAAATTATAGGCAAATTTTTAAATTTTATGGGGACCAAAAATTAGATTCTATTGGCGATAATTAGTAAGAAAAGTATAAAATTAAATATCGCGCGGGGCGATGGGCCCGGGCATTGGACCAATTATTAATAATGGCCAGGAGATATGGTGAAATGAATATATGTAAAACAATCTCCAATTCCCCACTCGCCGACATGCGACATTCGCCAATTGGCGAATAATCGCCAATAAAGTTATCGCTGGTTCTGATAACCAAATTCACCTTTTTCTATTCTTGTTCTTGAAACTCTCAATCTGATCCATAGATTTTCTTGTTGGATTCATTCATCTTCTCCTCACTATTCACATCATTAATAATGAATGATTGCATCATCTATTTATAGATGGATTGAATTCATCAAGTTTTGAGAAAAACAATGTTAACTCTAAGATCAGGTTTACAAATTGTACCTAGATCTCCTAGTCTATGTGTTTTAAATCAATTAGACTGAATAAAGTACTTACATTCATGTATCTTGTCCCTAAAGAAATGGATTTAAAACAAATAAGTATCATATAAATAGAATACAGTTTCTTTATCTAACGTGGAAGTCAAATCCACTTTTTTCGGACTGCAAATGACTTTCGGTTTCTGTCTGTCGATTATGCTCTAATTGTCCTTCGGTTTTGTTGTGTCGGTTTCTCTTTAACTGTCTTGTCAGTCTACACTGTATCTTTCATGTCGGGTTCATCTTTATCTTTCTGTTATTGCATTTTTGGTTACACACTAAGTTGTGTCGTTGGTTCTCTTTGTACTTAGTCATCTTCGGTGATCTCTTAATATCTTATCTTAAATTTTCTCTGTCCCATCTTTCGGTGTATGCTTACCGAAAGTGTTGTTTGCATACTAATGGAAAATTAATGTCATCAAATTAGTAGGATTGCTGAGATGCCAATATTAAGGAAACATAATAGACATGGCTTCAAGTGGTTTCTCACAAGGGAAAATGGCTTTAATCTTTGTCAAAATATTATAGGTGATTTCCTTCATAGAAACAGTTACAGACTCAACGATCTTGCTTAACTCTTTCCTTGTAAATCTTGCTACTCGCTTCTTCTGGTGCTTTCCTAGTTCCTCTATTGTGAAAATGTAGTTCATTGGTATCTTAACTCCCCATACAGTGGCACATAACTCCCCATTTTCACCAATCTATAAAATGTTATAAGGATTGTTCAAATCTATGAGTCACTTAGCAAATTTTTCATTAGATAATGTTGGTTGAGACTGGTAAAGATTATCAAGGCTCATGCATGTCAATTTACATAGCTTAGTATATTATACAATATACATAGCACTTTATTGGGATTTTTTTTTAATATTCCTCATTTCCTCTAGCATGGGGAGAAGAGATGCTAAAGTTAAGAGTGTCCCTATATTACTTAACCTCTGAAGAAGGTCAGCATCTTTCAGATACTCAACTTTGTTGCATTTTTTGTACATAAATATATTCAAGGATGGATATTCTGAAAAAACTTGATGTTTTTTTCCATCCAAAGAGATCCATCTGGTATCAAAATCATTAAGAATTTTGTTCCCATCGGTTATTCCATCAACAAATTTTTGAAATTCCAAAAATTGTTTGGGACTTCAGCAAAAGTATGAGTAGATCTCTATGATTAAAAATCTTCAATATTGTACTAGAGCATACTTTCTCACAATTCTAAAAGCTAGATTCATTTTGTGTGTCATGCACTGAATGTCATTCATGTAGGAGGAACAATAAGTTTCCATCTTTGTGTAAAGATTGTTCCTCTGACCTTGCATTACTGAAGCTCCATCTGCTCCAACACATACAAACGTTTTGCAATCTTGAAGTCATTCATACCTCCATATTCATTTAAAGAACTCTTCACTAGTTGAAATACAGTTTTTGTTGTCACACTCTCCTTCATTTTAGCAACATATAGTGGATGAGGTTGACAAACATGATTTTGTATAGTATAAACATGCATACATACCCATGACATATTATCTAATTTTGTAACTTCGTCTAAAGATAATGTAATAAAGTTTGACTCTCTTTTTTTCTTAACATCTTCTTTTTCAACCTCAGCAAGACAACTTGCCCATTCTCATCCACTATTTATAGACCAATGACTGTTAGGATAGTTAGGAACTTTAAAAAAGTGTAATAAAGTATCATTGGTGGGTAGTCTATCATAGCACACCCTCTTCTCAAAATATAAAAAACAACAATTAACTGAATAACTTTTCTCAATTTTTCTACTTCCATTGCTTTTCCAAAAATAGCTTCAATAGAACCTTTAACTTCAGCAGGATCCATTTGTAATTTATCATGCTAATAAAATGTTGTGGTATTCTTAAAATTTTGACATTGCTCCTTTGTTTTCCAACTTATCACTGATTTTTCAACTCAATCTATGATTTTTTTTTTGTAAAATTTACCAATATGCTTTTTTATTGTGTTAAGTTTTAACTACAACCTTTTTTCCTTGTTATGTTTCCAAGTGTAGATCTTACACCTACATTCTATTGGATGTTAAACTTAAATTGGATTCTCCATTGGTTCAATGAATGGATACTTTGACACCCAATCAATTTTAAAATTCCTCAACATATCCCACTCCCGATCCTTTTTATTTGGATTTTCTTTTTCCCTTTCGTGCATCATCATCATCTATGGAATTCTCACCCAAGTTGATTATATCATTCTAGCTACCTTGGGTATATATAGTAAAACCTTCTTTAGGTTCATTATTATCTAAGATATCAGGTTCACTGCCTTCTTCAATATGTGGTGTAGGTTGTGACTCTTGTAGTTGTACTTGTACTTGTACTTGTGATGATGTACCTTCCTGGTTTTCACCACAAACATTGTCAACACCAAAGTATGAAGATAAGGTTATGAATTTTTATGGCCTCTCTTGACCTTCCCCACATAGGAGTTCTACCCTTCTTATTTGACATCTCCAATGAAATAAAGGTTGCAAAAAAATACAAGATACCCAGTATTTGATAGAGAGGATGGCGGAGGCTCTACAACTTGGTGTCATGATTGAGGATGAAATTTGCATGATTTTTGCATGTCGTTAATGTGTCTTTTTTCCATTTTATTATTTCCCTAGTCTTTCTTTGAATACCTTGCATGCTTTTTTCTTTCGATTCATTTTTGTAATGTTTTGTGGTAGTTTTGTGCCCTTGTTTTTGGCTCTGAGATTGGGGTTTTTTTCATGCCAATGACCTAGGTTGCGTGTGTGATGGGAGGGCCAAGAAATAATGGAGAAACCCTTCAGGATGATTCTGAGTTCATTATGGCTGAAGCGGATACAAGCATTAAGGAAGAGAGTATTAAACCCTCAGTTGATGGTAATATCAAGAAGTCGAGTGAGAAGCTTTCGTATAAACAAGTGGTGGTTGATAATCCTTCATATTTTTTTTCCAGTGCAAAATTTAATGGAGTTTTCAACGGAAAGGTGGTGGACATTGAGCATGGAGAGTTGGTATGAGCCACAACCAATATAATTGGACGAGCTGATGGAGGAAATGTTGAGCTTAGTGGTGACGAAGGAGGAAATGGTAGGTCTCCTTCTCTGGGTTTGAAGAATCTCTGTCTTTCACCTAATGAAGATATGGCTAGTGCTATTAAATTTGAATAGAATAGGCTTAAAAGTATTGTAATTTTATTTGTGTGCTTAGACAAAGATGCGATGCCTTCTCGCAAGTTTTTTGATGAATGGTTGGCCTCAATTTGGGGGAAAAAACTTGGTATTCATGTTACATATTGTAGGATGAATCAAAAGGGATTATTTGTTGTTTTTCTAAAAAATCACACAATGCAGGAAAGAGTGTTGGAAAAGAGATTCTAGAACATGGTTTTCTCCATGTTTAGGGTTTACCCTTGGTCACCGAAAGGTAATTTTGAGAAAGTAGTTTCTAGGTCTACACCCAATTGGGTTGGAATTAAAAACCTGAATGTAGAATTCTAGCCATTTATTGCTCAGATTTTTAAACCATTGGGCTTGGTCCTACAGATTGAGCAATCAAGAGTTACTCTCCCTCATCTAAACGCTAGAGTCCTGGTTGCCCTAACACCAAAAATTGACTTTCCAGGCTGTATTTCCCTTGATTTTGAAGGAGAATCATTATGTTGGGAAATATCCCTGTTAGGAAACTTAAGTACATGCTTCCATTGCAGATACAATGGGAACACTAAGAGAGATTGTCTGGTCATAAAAAATATACAAAGAGATAAGCCCAATATAGTTAATAATTCTGAGAATATTAACATTGATACTGGTGGTTATAAAAACTCTGATGTCAGGAAAGAAGGAAAGATTAACCAGAATAAACCTAGCAATATTGTTTCTAATTCAGACAAGGCCCTACCTAAAGAAAAACACCAAAATATTGCTGGTAGTAAAAGAAATCAAAATGAACTTATGGATAATAACAAGTTTATTACATTATCGAACCCTTTATTTGATGAAGAGTTCGTAGTTGTTCATGCCCATGGTCTCTTGGAGGACAAGAATCCCGATACCCTAGATGCTCACCCATCAAGTATTATAGCTATAGATACTCCTAAGAATAATGCAACCCCTACCAAGTTGAATTCCCAACAATCAGCTATTGTATCTATTAATGAAAAAGTTGATAGAATCAAGCAAAATAGTAAGGATAAATAGTCCCCCTCTGTGGGATCTGATGTCTCTCTTGAGTCACTACAAATTGTAGGCTTTAATAAAGAAGAACAATTCACTAAGGTGGTTAGAAAGAAAATTAAAATAGGAGAAAGACACTCCTTGTCTAATAATAGTAGAGGAAATAAAAATCTTCTATATTGCTTTAATAGGCTGTGCAAAAGCACAAAACCCCCACCAAAGTAATTAATCATGATGCACATTCATAGCTGGAATGTTTGGGGGTTAGAGATTCCTGATAGAAATTATATTGTGGGGAGATGGTGTAATCAATTGGCTCATAAAGATGTCATTTTCTTGCAACAGATCAAAATAGTAGGATTCCAAGCCCTTACTATTCTCAAATTTCTGTGGGATAAGGCAATCAGTTTTCATTCCAACCAGGAAAGAGGTAAAGGAGGTGTGTCTATCCTCATCAACCCTAAATGGGAAGATCAAATAGAAAACCATAGATGCTCTCCTTCTCAGAGGGTCATCTGGGTGACCCTCAAGTGTGGTTCAAAGATGTTTGAGATATGTAATATATATATACAGCTAATTGCTACAGAGAGAGGGCACAACTTTGGGATTGGTACTCTATGTATTTACCTAAACAGTCTTGGTTATTTGTAGGGAATTTTAACATGGTAGAGAATAGGGAAGAAAAAATGGGAGGTGTGACACAAGAATGGAAAGGTATGAATTATTCTTTTGAGATAAGTTCAAAAGGAAATTCAATTTTATTGATCCTATGGAGCAGATGCATGACCAAGTTTATGATATATGGTTTACATGGTGTAATAATCAAAAAGGTAAGCAGAGAGTGTACTGTAGACTTGATAGATTCTATAGGGATGTTTTTGCATTCTCATTTATAAAAGAAGGTATTCATTCCCTAGTTGTGGTATGCCTGACATCGATCTCATATCATTCACCCATTCAAGCATGCATTAGATTTGAAAGAAATATAGACTATGGAGATGATAAAAAGAGAAGTAATTCCTTTAAACTCAATGTTTCCTTGCTAGAAGATTCTGATAACAGAGATGCCATTGAGATGGTCACCAACTTAACCAAGCTTTTTAACCCCCAAGATGATGCAATCACACTTTGGGAAATATTGGTAAATTCCTGGAAGAGTATATTTCAAGTTATTGGAAAGAAGCTTGCTATGGACAGAAATAGATAAAAATCTTTCTAGTAGAGAAAGTTGAACAAAATAAAGACAAAACTATAGAATAGAGGCAATGATACCCTATTGAAAACTCAATTAACTAGTATTAAGCACAATTTGAGACTTATACAAAGATACAAGATACAAGGTCAGAAAATCAGAGCTAGAATGAATTGGATTAATGAGGGAGATAAAGGCTCTGGGTACTTCTTCAATATCATCAGAGCCAAGCAAAAGAGAGAGATGATCAAAGAAATCCAAATGGTGGATGGACTCACTAATGACCCTAAGAACATTAAAAATGTCTTTCATCATTTTTACAATGAGATGTTCACCTCAGAGGTATCCCAAGACAGTCAAGGAGCTCTAAGACAATTCCTAGGAATTATCCCTAAGAAAATCAAAAACCATGATAGTACATTTCTCATTAAACCTCTCTCTATTGAGGAAATATCTGCAACCATTGATTCCTTTACCAATGGAAAAAACACCAGGGTTAGATGGGTTCCCGGCTAAATTATATAAGAATAAAAAGGAATGGGTCGGGCTAGAACTTCTAGAATTCTATGAAGAAGCATTTAAAAAAGGATCTCTAGGAAGGAACATTAAAAAGGGATTGATTAAACTCTTACCTAAAGTAGGTGGCATGACACTAGTGAAAAACTAGAGGCCTATCACCCTTTTAAACCTCTCCTACAAAATATTGGCCAAATTCCTAGCCAGGAGAATTGCTCCCCTCTTGAGCAAGTTCATATCGTATACACAGATTGGCTTTATACAAGGAAGGTAAATTTTGGAAAATCTTGTCACAAGTTGGGAAGAAATGTAGTGGGCCAAAATGGAGGGGCAAGAGGTAGCTATGGTGTTGTTATATTTTGAAAAATATTATGACAAAGTGGAGTGGAGTTTTGTACTTGCTATGCTAAAAGCCTTTGGTTTTCCAGAGTTATAATGTAAATGGATTAACATTATTTCCAAGGATGCATCCACAGTCATTGATGTTAATGGGGACCTATCTGACAAGGGTTCCTAATAGCCCCTTTATTATATGTTATTGTTGCTAATGCTATGTATTATATCTTAAGGGCATAGAACATGGGCCCCCCAATCAAGGGTATCTCTCTCCCTAATAGTGAAGAACTTATAAATGTGCAATTTGCAGATGATATAGGTGTCTTCTTAGACCTATCAAAGAGTAATTTTGACAATGTTGTAGAAAGGATCAACCTTTTTTGCAAAGCTTCTGGATCAAAAATCTCTCCTCATAAATCAGTTGTATTAGGTTGGTATGATGAGCCCCCTGTCTGGTTAGATGGTTAAGGTTGGCAATGGGCTGGGCCTAAAAAAAAATTTAGGTATCCGTGGATACCCTTCTCTGTGGAGCCTAACTTTGGTAATATGTGGGACTAGGTATATGATAAAATTATGAGAAACACATCAAATGGAAGACTTGATCGTTATCCATTGTTGGTAGAATTCAAATTGTTCAAAAAGTGCTTCTTGCTCATCATATTTACTATGCATTGACATGGATGTTTGCAAATACCCAAGATAATATGTTAGAAAAGATCCTAAGAGACTTCCTTTGGTCAGATAGAAAAGGGAATAGAAAGAGATATTGTGTGAAATGGGAATGGTGTTGTCAGGATAGAAAGCATGGAGGGCTAGGGCTGAAAGATATTAAAGTACATGGAGTAGCTCTGGCAGCCAAATGAATTATTAAATCCCTCTGGGGCAATGAAACATGGAAAATACTTATTAGGAATAATATTGAGAGATCAAATATCAGAAAAGGGAATCAGTGGAGGAATATCCCAATATGTGATAAAACTATGGGAGAATACAGGATGAAAGTGTATGGTTCAAAAAAATTTCAGTCCTTTTGGAAAGCCTGGAATCAGGTGAGACAAAGTATTTTAGAGAGGGGATTTGTGGGGGATCCTCCTTTTTTCAGTTAAAGATAGATCAATTTGGTGGGGGCTATTTTATAATGGGAAACCCATGGCCCTTACTCAAATTTGCTCTGCCAAAAGTTGGAATCTGAAAGGTATCTCGAATTTGCAAGACATCTTGATGGATGGGCACCTAGGGTCATGGGAGTGCATTATCTCCAAATTCAGTATCCCTGCTTCTCAAAATAAAACATATACCCTCATCAAAAAAGTAGTTAATGGAGAACTTAAAGGAGAATTAATTGACATGGTAGCATACCTCAACAAGTATAAATGGATGGATGGTACTTTGTTATCTAAATATACTTCTAAGAAACTGTACCATAATCTAAATAAGGAACCCGCTATCACCACACATGTGTCCTAGTGTTGGGGACATGTTAATCCCTTTTCTAATTGGAAATTTTTCTTTGAGTATTTTTGGAAAGCCAAAGTTGAACCTAAAAAGTTATGTTTTAGATGGTTGGTATTGATTAAGAAACTTGTTGTTGGTCATGTCCTGTCATCCATTGGTTTATCTCCTATTACTTGTAGTGTGTGTAACTTTGTTGAAACTTTTGTGCATCTTTTCTTTGAATGTCTTTATGCACACAAGGTTTGGTCTATCTTTCTCGGTTCCCCGTGTTTATGTAATTGTAAACCTAACATCACTTGGAGTGAAATTATTGTTGGTTATGTTGAAATGTTTGATTCCAAACTTAATTGCTTATGGTTTACACTGGCATGTGAGATTCTGTGGATAATTTGGAAGGATAGGAATAGAGAGGTTTTTTAGATGGAGAAAAGGAAACCTACTAAGTTTAATCTTAAACTCACACACTTTCATATTATGACACAAGTGTCCATGGTGCTCAACATACCAAAGATTAAGTTTATGATGTTGATGTAGGAGGGAATTCTAATGATACACAAGGATGAGATACAAGTTTCCCAATATATTCCTGTGATCCAGTGAGAGAATCAAGCTGAAATAGCTTTTCCTTCTCACGATTCAAATGATCACAAAATACATCAAAAGTAGGAATGGTAAATCTTGGACCCAAAGCATCCATGGTAGAATGGAATGTAGAAGAGAATATCTAAAAAGAACCATGAAGCTTGGAAAGTATCAAATAAATACACTTGGTATTTGTCTTATTCTTTCCACAACTATGTAAGAGGGACCTCGTAGATTTGAATTTTGTTAAGAAATCTAGAATAGAGGAAAATGTCTCAAGAGCCATGGATGTCAATTTTTCTTCGATCTGAAGTACCCAAAACTCATTTACTGTGCCAAAGAGAGTCTGAAAATTCTCCCACATCTCAATAGGAGTATCACAAATATCAAGGTGAAAAAGAAAACTATCTTAAACATGCAAAGAAAGAACACTCATGGCCTCATCCATCTTGTTTCTGTGTTGCATGACCTTGTAAGGATGAGTCAAAATGGGATAAATAGTATCCAAACAAGACCATAACTCGCGTGACCAGAGAAGCCTAGTCATACAGGATTTCCACAAATGATAATTATGTGGTGTGAGAAGCTCAACTAATGTTGAATCTTCCATGTCGTACCTTAAGCCTACTTTATTTTATGTTTTCTTTCAGAACTAGATAGAAGATGAAGAAGGGATTGTGTTTTATGTGTTGGAGTGTTCTAGTTTTGCTGAGATAAATGACAAAAAAACTAGAAAGAAACACCCCCCCATGGAGAGAGAAACCAAACCCTAGTACAACTGAGAAGCTAGAAGAAGAAACACTGAAATAAGCCTACAAAATAAATGTGTAAAATACCTAGAAAATTCTCCCCAAAAGGATCTCATATCTTAATCAGTCTCGTCAAGATATTTATGACGCTTGTTCATGAGCAAAAAGTGGAGTCTGTATGCTCATTCTAGAGGCTTGGAAGCATTGAAAAGAAGGGCTCTCCTTGACTGGAAAAAAGCTTATAAAATAGAAAAATATCATAAGGAAACCCCTACCAAAATCTCCATCTTAGAAACACCTTTCCGATGCTATCTTGTTTGAAAACAATGGCCTCTATTTGCTCAAGTTATGAGCAAAACACTAAAGACTACTCCAAAACAAGAAAAGAACCAGGAAACCCAAATTGCCATGCAAAAAAAAATATTTAAAAAAAATGATGGCCTGAATTTTGAGGTAGAACATAAATCAAGGTGGCATGACAACCGAGGCATTTTTTGCCTCAAAAAACATGCCAAGGTTGTGCATGCAAAAAAGAGGTCCCAGATTTCAACTATGTCCAAATTGGACATGCCTTATATAAAAATAGGGGTTTTGGGGCATTTCGGACACAACCCAGATGTTAGTTTTTGCTCAAAGTGCTCCAAAAAATAAAAATTCTTTAAATCCACACAAAAATATTTGAAAAAACTTGAAACCCTCAGAGCTCCAAAACCTTTAAAAACTCAAGAATGGACTACAACAACAAGGCTCTGATACCATGTTAGTACTCATAGAATTCAGCCACCAAGATCCACTACATGCAAAATAACCTACTACAAAAGCAAAGCTTGGAGACAAGAATGTTCTGAAAGACAAAATATTCATTCAGAGAGGAAATGATAAAATACAAAGAGATCAATCCTTATAAAGGAGATTGAACACCAAGTAGGTGGAGAAACCTAGGTTGCATGATGTTGGTAAATAGATTGTTCTTTTTTCTTTAACACTAGAATACCCAAATATTTAAGAACAATTGAATACAACAGTTGGGAAATTGTGACTAAACAACTAATTTCCCTCTGAATTTAAAGGTACATCTGCCTTAAGTAAATGATCTTCAATGAATATCGATCTTTCCTATTCTAACAAGGGTATGTTCTTGACCCAAGAACAGAAGAGGTAAACCAAGCTAAACCTAGATAGGAAATAGCTCAGGTAGGATAGATTCAACTCTAACTTTAGCCAATTTCAAGACCTCATCAATCATATGACTCCTTAAAATTGGTAATGCAATAACTGATAATGAAAATGCAAATGAAAGACTTAAATATTTAATGATATAGTGACAATGAATCAATCTATTTCACATGGACATCTCCCAGACTTAGAATAACATCAAATTTCCCCCTAATTAACTGTATCGAATCATATACAGAATTCTGGTTCAACCACAAACTGTAAAACTAATTCCAAAGAAACATTCAAATTTAATAGATAGATAAATGCAATGCAGTGGAGCATTTAAAGAAATGGCATTCAGACATACAAATTTGACTCAGCAAAATGCTATCTTTCACACCAAAATTTAGCCGACCTTTGTATTGATTTTGGAAATAATACATATAGGGTTCCAGAGTTAGACCATTACAAAAAGGGGGAACCAAAATGGTTCAACTTCCCTAACCAAAAATGATAAAAAAAAAAAGTTTATCCATTACAATACTATCAAAATTTAGCACAAGGGGGAATCTATCTAAGCTTTGGTTTACTTCCCCTTGTCTAATTTGGCCCTATAAGTAGTGATAGTTGTAATGATCGGGATGAGTTCTTCATCCCTATTGATATGGACATTAGTGTATCTAATGAGCCATCTGGAATATTCTTTGGCCAGGCTTTTGATTGCATTTGTATGATCCTTCAGCTCTTCCATGGCTTTATAGATGCATCCGCTCAACTATTGATGTTTTGGCACCTTGTCCAAATGAGTGGAAGACTGTTCTGCCATCTTATGCACATAATCAGAAAATGATTTCTGCATACTATCCAATCTGATCATTTCTTTTCCCTGACTTCTTTTCTTTGATTCCACGTGCAGACCTTGAAGGGGTTTAAAATCTTTATTTTTCTCTTCCTTGATCTTGACATCTGTTTGTTGCAACCCTATTTCAGCTTGGATGATCATCTCAATCTTAAATTCCAAGCTTTGAAGCCATTCAATCAAAATCTCATCTCCTTTCTATAATAGCTTGGCCTTTAGTGCCTCCTTGGTCTTCATTTTAACCACCACGTGCAGCATTACTATGCATTCTTGACATCTCACTCTCTCTAATGCAAGAGTCTACAGATTCTTGTCAATATTATTCCTCTCTATTTCCAACCTTAGGAGAGCATTACCTAGTTGCTCAATAACTACTGGTCCCTCAGATTTGAGCCTCTCAATCCATCTCTTGCCAATCTGCCCAAAGTGTTTGTCCTCTATCAACTTGGCTAGGATGGCTTGGTTCTCTGCAGCACTGATATCAAAAGTGGTTAGGGTACTAGGAACACTTGCTATCAGAGTGATGGGTTGTCTGATGAAATTAGTTAGCTCAACTACCTCTTCCTTAAGTTGAACTTTAGCATTCTTGAGCTCTTCAAGCTCTTCTTCTATTACCACATTAGTGGATTTCCACCAATCTACCTTAATTTCATGTCGAGAAAACCCCATGTCAAACGACTGCAACTAGAAATCAGATGTAGTCATATCTTTGATTCTACCCTCCTTTGTAGGCTTGGCCACCTCCATAGTGAAATTCCTTGTTTGAGGATCTTGACCCAATGTAGACATTGTTTTCACCTTCTTTACTTTACCCACTATGGTATTGGGTTGCAAGGCCCATGAGAGAGTATCCTTGCTGGAAGTCCCTTCCTCTGCTCTCTTCCTTTTACACTCTAGAGTATGTTCTATCCAAGATTTAGCACTGGTAACTTTGGAAGTAGAAACCAACTCTTCTATGAACAACTTCCTGACGACCGGGGGGGTAGCTTTAGGCCTGGAAGCAAATGGATTCACTAATGTAGGAGAGGAGGAAACTAATCTAATGACTTGAGAAGCTTCTTTTTTCTTCTCAACCCTCTCATCTGATTCTATGGTTGAGGTATTAGAGGTATCTTCACCCACCTCTACTACAACAGGGGATCCTTGTCTTAGAGTATCTTGGGTTGAAGTGTCAACTTGTGTATCTATAGCACTAGATTTAACTGATTGCCCAGGTCCTGCACCTTTAGTGAACTCTTTTGTAGGTTTGGCCAGGTCTATAGAAACTACTTCTTCTGTCAACCCAATGTCTGGAAGCGGGCCCTCTCCGCATGTCTTCTTCAGTTGGATCTCTTTCTCAGGAGGCTCATCACCTCCACCAGTTGGTTGAGATGAACCTTTGGCCACAATTGGGATCATTACTAAAGAATTTTTTGTAGTACTCAAAGTATCTTTTTTTAGGGTTCACTGAGAAGGAGGCTTCCTTTCTGACCTCTTCCTTCTACCTGCAGTCCACTCGACCCACTGCTATGTTCTTTTGTAAATCCCACTCATTAAGGTTTCCAAGTTGTTAATGGCTTTCCCTATCATGGGCTCGAAACTTATAGGGAGTGGCTTTATTTTCTCCAAATATGTATTACCATACATATTTAACACTACAATGTTAACTTTGAACTTTTTGATTTGTTCAATGGTTAACCTGGCGTAGAATCTCTCTCTGCTCTCTAAGTCATCTTTGCAGTTAGCCCAGTATTCTTCAATATCATCAACATGATGAATTGCATGACTCATTTGTAGGGAATCTTAGGCATAATTTACAGGATCATACTGCGGCCTCAAGACATCATATTTCTCCAATTGAAACCTCTTTGAGAATGTCTTTAGAACATTCTTTGCCTCAGACCGGGATGCGAAACTATAAGCTCCAATGATCATCAACAAATTGTAGCCCTTCTTCTTAGCATCAGCACAGATCAGGTTCACTTAGAGTGCCTGCCTCATTCCCTCGACCAGCATGATCATATCATTGGGATATCTGGGAAACTTCAAAGGGAAGTCATCAAATCTTGCAAGATGAATATATGAGAAATCCTCAAATTGAATGAAGAAGCACCCAAATTGGCTGATAAAAGCCATGGCTTTAGGAGAAAATCTCCTTTCTGGGCAACCTTGTAGCTCCCTGCATAGTCTCATTGTAAATGTATCATTAACTCTGAGATATTCAGCATAATTGTTATGTAATTGTAGACATGGGAAAAATTCATAGCTTTTAACATCATCTGGGAACTCTTCTAATCTAGGAAGCCCTAGCCAAATTTGAATTGTGGGAAATATATATAAGAACTGAAGACATGTAGAACTCATTCTAAAGCTTAGCTCTACTTAGGGCACTGGAGAGATTCTCACTTACCATAAGAGCCTAATCGATGAAATGGTGTTGAGAAAAAATCACCTAGACTAAGAAGAAATGATGCTCAATGAAGTTCAGTGCGTCACTCTCACCTCATATCCTATGGAGCAGCACCAAGATGTCTACAATCTCTGGCTTCAGATTCGTACCATATAATGTTTTGGGAAACTTTCCTTTGGCATTCCTTGGCTCTTGAAACCATGACTTCATTATATCTTTCTTCCACATTGCCTTCTTTGCTCCATATTTAGTAACCACTTGACTATATGTCATTTCTAAATATTCAGCTTGCTTCGGAATGCACAAGGAGTTTTGGACAGAATCTCGATCAATGGATAGAAGCACCGTGTCATTGAGCAGGAGGAATTGCTTGGTATCTAGATTATATCGAGCTATGGACTCTCGAACAATCTCAGGAGCTTATACAGCAACAGAAAAACTAGTAGCTTCTACTAACCCGCTCTCCTTTAACTTCTCAATGACAGGGTGGATCTGGTCTGCCTTCAGTCTACTCTGAAAGCTCTACATATCAAATAACTTCAAGGAGGTGTCCATAATTTTATGCCAATCGGATGTAATGCCATTCATTCCATCAAATCCCATGAATTTAGTATCCATGCTTCAACTGATTCTGACTTGGGATAAGGGGTATCTCTCAAGAATGTAAGAGAAAGGAGTGACTATAGTCAAGAGCTTTAGATTTAGACAATTCGCTAAACAGATGGTAGATCATGTTTGTAATACCTCACTGATTTTATAAGTTTGAATTCTTACCGTTTAATGGCCAACTTCCTATGCCACATGAATGAAGAGGCTAAGACATTAATGAAACATTCTGTTATGGACTAAAATGGATTTATTTGAATTAATTAATTTTACCCCTATGGGATTTTAAGAAAAATCCTTTCACTTTAGTAACTGTAACGGTAACTTTCTAGAGATAGCAGAGAATCACTTTTCTTCCTCCCTTTCAGCAGAGAAATACTTTTGGAGTGCTCTCTGCTCAAAAATTTGCTGAAGGAGAAATTTAGCTTGATTGAGATGCTAAAATGGTATGTCTTGATTTCATTTGATTTCTTTATGCCTTGGATCACCCATGAGATTAGTTCTTCCTTAAAGTTCTTCCATATAATGATTTGGCAGAAAACATATTTTGTAGGTTGAAACCCACCTGTTGGAGTAGCGGAGAAGCCATTTTCCGCTTTTCTACCATTAAGATTTCATCTTGAATTCTTCCTTGTTCAATCATTCCTTTTCCTTGAAATAGATATGATCTGAATGCTCAAAGCTTCCTTATTCCCAAATCTCTCATTTTCAAATTTCACTGACCTTTGATACTTTAAAGTCTGTTAATTGTGGAAAACACACTCTGTAAGTGATTTTCCGCCAAGGAGAAGCTCAGAACCAACTTTCCATCAATGTTGCAAAAGGGAATGTTAAGGTAGAATACTTCAAAAGCATACAAAACCAGTGTTAGAATCCTTTGAAACATGGCCTTTACCAGATTTTCGAACTCAACCTACCTAATGAAACACGATCTCAGAGAAAAATTCCCTTCGGCTCACAAAAGAGAAGGCAATTTAGGGAAATTCGATAAAGGCCTCCTATCCTAAGAGGATAGCTAGACTTAGACTCAAGACTTACATGAAGCTTTCAATATCACTATTACACATTAAACATCCACTTTTTCCTGAAAGGTATGTAGACCAAAAGTGGGGCAAGACATGAATAATTAATAAAGAATTAATTATTGCATGCCTAAAGTTTAGCTTAATTGAACAAGAGATAAAAAGGTGACTTAAACAATTAAATCAATAATTATTTAATTAATAATTTAACATATAAATACCTTTTTACTCTAACATAATAAACTATATGATTTATTGGCCCTACAATCTACAATCTAGATGTCTGATGTAACACCCTGCCAGGGAACCCAAGAGAGATTAACCTAAACATGTCACTATGTGTGCTGAATAAATTTTTTTTTAAAAGTTAACATAAAGAAACATACAATCATGCGGAAGCGATTACCATTTATACACATGTCTTACACTCACATAGATTACATGACTCAAGGGTTCCATGATGTTGAATTACTTAAAGAAAAACATAACTAACATTATAACAAAAGATTCCATCTGATTAATCATATCAAATACAACTTACAAAACCATAATTACAATCCTCATGGATAACCATGAAACCATCATAAACTCACATCCACTGCACATGTCGCAAGGTATGTGGTAATCACTCTAATCTACTTACTATTACAATTTTCAGATTAGGTATCACATGCAATACTCTAATACAAGATTACAATAATGAAATTACATAATAAATGATGAAGGAACATAAAGAGCTCATCTGTAAGAAATCATCAAGCACCTGGTACAAGGACGTTGAATCTCAATGGATAAAGAATCACTACCACCCATCCATGTGGAACCACAAAGGTCCACCCCACCGTGCTGAGGAGATAACAACAGATCCCAATCAGATATCCAAAACCAACAAGGCATAACCACTAAGCAAGGGATC
>MU226169.1:2014443-2044516 GCA_018584345.1 Thuja plicata
TATCTATGCATAAGGTAAAATCATAACATCATAAACAAGTATCATCATCAAATGAAACAATATCAGCTCACATGAAATGTGGCCTAAAAGAATTCGGCCAAACAACTGAATCCAATGCCTAAAAGTATGGCATCCTAAACTAGAAAGAAAAACATGAGTGGGTATTACATCTGAGGTCTCTCGGGTGACCACTAATAGCTCTCCACTCAATAAGAATAAACTCAAAATTACAAATAGATAGAGATGAATTCAGAATAATATTATAAGACTTGAAAAAATGATCACTTACCTATTTGAAATCTATAAAAATCAATAGAGGACATGGATACAAATGAGGAGCACAACTAGAATACAAAATTAGATTATGAATCTCAGGAGGAAGAAGCATGGGATGAAAACTTAGGCTTTCATGATCAGATGGACATAATGGAGAAACAAACTATTACTCAGACTGATTCAAAGATTAAGAAACCTGATTTAAAGGGAAAATAAAATAGAGAGGGTGTAAATCATCTAAGGCAAAGCTTTCCATGGCTGGAAGTGAATATGATCAGTCAAAATTGCTATGATGGGGAAGAGGATATCCCTCTTTCCGCAAGCCATGAGACTCCTATCATGGAATGTTAGAGGCTGCAATTCCACTGACAAAAGGCGCTTGGTCAAAAGATGTCTTGATCAAGCCCAACCAGACTTAGTTTTTTTACAACACACAAAGTTAAGTGGTGAAGGAGTGTTACAGTTCACAAAAAAAATGAAAGATCGAGATGCCTCTTTAGAGGAGTGACTGGTGCATTAGGTGGGTTGGGGATTCTATGGAAAGAGGTAGGAGTAAATATCAACTTAGTTGAAGAAGGCAGTCATTGTCAATTAATAAAGGTTTTGTCCTTTTAGATGAAGACTTGGTTTTTTGCCCTTAATGTATATGGACCATGTAATCAAACTTCTAAACAATAGTTGTGTGTTGACCTAATAGGGATAATTATCTGACTAAAAGAGATTTTGCATTTGATAGGAGGATATTTCAATGCTATTCTTCCCCAATAGAAAAACTAGGTGGGAAAGGGTGGATCGGCCAAAGCCAAAAAGATTTTGCTAATTTTGTGGATTTAAATGAATTACAAAATGTAAGCTTTCAAAATGGAATATTTACATGGACCAATAGAAGAGTGGGGTTCACCAATATAGCAGAAAAGTTGGATAGGTTCCTACTGGGGGGTAATTGGGAGGAAACCAAATGGCTATGTCAAGCTGAAATTTTACCAATAACAGGGTCAGATCACTTCCCAATCTTCTTAAAGATCATTGAAGATGCAATCCTAGAATGAGCCCCATTCAGATTTGAAAAGATGTGTCTAAGAGAGGTGAGATTCACGGAAGTATTTAAAAATATGGAACAGGGAAGTATTTAAAAATATTTTTAAAGAAAAGTTTGATTTAGAAAATGAACTTGATGCTCTGAATGAGCTCATGATCCAAGGAGGAATGTACAGTAATCTCTACAATCAAGAAGCAAAGGTAAAGCACAAATATAATGAAGTGCTAAATAGAGAAGAACTATTCTAGAGGCAAAAGTCAAGAGAGCTATGGTTAAAATAAGGGGACAGAAATACAAAATTCTTTCATAATTCAATAAAGGGAAGAATATCCTTGAATAAGATTTTATTTATCAAAGATGGTCAAGGAAATACATTAACAGATCAAGATAAAATCAATAAAGTTGCAATAGATTACTTCTTGGCAATCTTTGCTAAGGAGATAGGGTGGGAGGTGGAGGATGATAGCCTTCTAGAGGTGCTACCACAACTGGTTACAAGGGATTAGAACAAGATGGTAATGAAAGCAATTAATGAAGTCAAAATCAAAAAGGCTCTATTTAGTTTAGGCAGTGACAATGCCCCAGGACTGGATGGCTTCCCAGCATTGTTCTTCCAAAAAGAATGGCATATAATTGGAAAGGAACTGTGTGAATTGGTAGAGGATTCTAGAAAAGGGGGCTTCATATTCAAATATTTCAATAATACATTTCTTACATTGATTCCTAAAAAAGGGAAGAAAGATTCATTTGGTGACTTCAGACCAATAGCATTGTGCAACATAATCTACAAATTAATAGCCAAGGTAATGGCTAATCGATTAAAATCAGTGTTGTCTGCACTCATTTCAGATGAACAAAGTGGGTTTTCCCTAGGCACATCCATATATGAAGGAATTATAGTGGTGCATGAAGCAATACACTCTATCAAATTTGGGAAAAATTTTGGTATGATGATTAAGCTTGACATCCAAAAAACATATGATAATGTGAATAGAGCTTTCCTAATAAAATTGCTTTGCAAATTTGGGTTTGATAGTGGATGTGTGAATGGGTTCTCAATTGCATTTCAACCATACACCTTTCAATAATGATCAATAGAAGCCTTCAAGGTTTCTTTGAAACCACCATAGGGATCTGACAAGGTGACCCTCTTTCACCCTTTCTTTTTATTATTCTTGATGAAGTATTAGGCAGAACAATCAAACAAGAAGGTGGTCGTGGAGATTGGAAATGGTTAAAGATTGCAAGAGGAATGGAACCAGTCACTCATTTACAATTTTTCTATGATACATATCTTATGGGTGAAGCATCTGATCGGGAAGCAAGGGTTAAATGAAACACCTTGGACATAAATATTGTTATTTCAGGGAAATTCATTAATTGGGAGAAGTCTAAAGTTTTCTTCTTCAACACCTCTATTCTGATTCAGCAACATGTGCTTAGGTTATTAGGAATGTAGGTAGGAGTTCTTGCTAACAAATACCTAGTAATTTTGTTATTTTAAAGTGCTTCAAAAGTAAATCTTTGGAAAGTTTTGGTGGACAGCTGTGTAAAATGAATGGATAGTTGGAAAGGAAAATGGTTGAATTATGTAGGATGCATTCTAATGCTCCAATAAATTATTTTAGCAATTTTGATATTCTCAATGAGTTGACAAAAGATCTCTATTAAGGTACTAAAATATATTGAACATTGTATGAGAAATTTCTTCTAGAATGGAGGACAGGAGGAAGAAAAAATACCACTTGTGGCATGGGATTCAATCTGTAAACCCCATAAAAATGGGGGTGCGAGACAAAGACGATGGCAGCTTATTAACAAAGCCCTAGGAGCTAAACTTGTATGGGAAATGTATACAAATCCCTCTCATCTTTGGGTAAAAATCCTCAAGGAAAAATATTTGGACACAATGGAAGACACTAGGATTCTTACAGTTCCTAATCCTCCAAGAGGATCAGCAGTTTGGAACTTCATCTTGGAGTGTAGGCCATTGATCTATGATCACATTTCATGGCATCTTGGTGATGGCAAGCAGGCTACATTCTGGGAGGACTCATGGAATGGAAAAATGGCTCTTCCAAATATTGATAACTCATAGGAACTCATGGAAAGCACAAAAAATGTATGGGGTGAAAAAGTTCTAGATTATATGGAACAATTTCAAGGGCCCCTGGGACTGTAATGGTGATGGAAGGAGGCTAATACAATAGGTTTGAATGAAATATTGTGCAATGATATGACATAAATTTTTAACAACAGACCAATATAGTTTTCAGATACAAAGGATAAAATTATTTGGTGTATGGCTAAAAGTGGAAACTATTCAAAAAAATTGGGGTATACCTTACTACTTAATGAAGAAATAGCAAGTGATTGGCCATATAGATTATGTTGGGATAAGGAGTGCTTATAGAAAGTAGGAGCATTTGCATAGATTTCCATCCAAGGGAGAGTATTAATAGGGGAAATAAGAAAGAAGTATGGTTTTATAGGACCTACTATGTGCCCCTTATAAAAACAAGCACGGGAAGATGTAGATCACCTCTTTGTTCATTGTGTTTATTCCCAGCAATGTTGGGAAATGGTTAAATCAAAAATAAACCTTGTACAACCAATGCCAAATTCTCTCTTGAACATATTCAAGTGGTGGAGGTGTGATGCTAAGAGATCTACTTTCTCAAAAATTTGGACAATAATTCCATCAATAATTATATGGGAGTTGTGGAAAGAATGAAATAGAAGAATATTCAAAGATATTTCAACATCTGTGGAAAAAAATTTCCTCTGGATAAACTCTTCAATTGAGGAAGTTATGAGTTTCGCTATCAGAAAACTATATACAAATACAGTCTTTACATCTTGGGATAGCTCAATACACAAACAGTGGCTAGGAATCAAAGTTAGATACAAGAATGATGGAAGTCAAGGGGGGATAATGAAGGCATGCAGAAAGGATGTAAAATGGTTTCCACCAGATATAGGATGGGTAAAAATAAACTTCAATGGATCCTCAAAATGAAATCTAGGAATATCAGGAATACGTCCTATAGTGAGAAATAGTAATGGGGATGTGGTAGAATTAGAAGCCAAGAGAATAGGAAAAGGAACAAAAAATCTGGCAGAGGCACAATCATCTCTGCTTGCAGTTAAATTGGGAATGAGGTTGGGTGTGGAGAAAATGCACTTGGAAGGGGACTCACAAATAATTATATAGGAAATTAAAAAATGAAACTCTCAGACATGGTCCATTAACAACATAATTGGGGAGGTGGTAGCCCTCATCCAAAAATTTAAGGATTTCTGTATTAGCTACACTTTATGAGAAGGTAATGTAGAGGTCAATAAAATTGCAAATCGGGCCACAAGCTTTGAACAAGTTGACAATCCTATATATGAATATTTTAGTTACATAGATAATAATAATTAGATATGTTTCTAATTAAAAAAGGCCCAAAGGACATCATGAATAACATTTCTGAAATTGGTGAATGAACTTAAAGTTTAATAAAGGCAAGTTTCAAGTGGCTTTGCGAAGAGGACAAGAATGATGGCAGAGGTTTGAAGCGAGTTGTTACAATGATGAAAGAGCATGAAAAATAAGAGAAAGAAATTAATGAATGTTAGGCTTTAAAATTATGAAAGAGCATGTGAAGTGACCACTAAAACTAACAAGCATTAATGTGTTAAGGAATAAATAAATGTGTGGAGTTAAAAGCTGAGCTCAAAACTTTTTAAAAGCACAACAGGCAGAATAGTAAAGATGGAAACAGTAATATGAAAGATGGAGGCAACATTCTACGTAGAATTGGATAAGTCGATGAAAGCCTTTAAGGGGCCTGAAATATTAGAAAGGATAATAGGTCTGGTAAAGATCAAATCAGTGAAGATGGTGGAGGTTGTTTCAAAGGCAATCAGCAAACAATTCAAGGAAAGAAGAATCAAATGTAGAACCAACCTGGATGTGATTTTCATTATCATTGCTTGGGGCCTCGAGGTCAGAGAGGATACTGATGAAGTGGGTCACATCATCAGAGCACTATTTGAAGAAGAGGTGTTGGGAGAATTGGACTTGATTCTAGAGTGGTCTATACCCGGAAGAGGGCAAGACAACTCAGAATGTTTTGAAGAAGACGATGATGCTCATCAATATGGATTAATCCCTTTCCTTAGGTGGCACTTGAAATTTGATAAGCCCTTGATGATTTGCAAATTGAGAGAGGGATGGAAATAAATCAAAGTGGAGGTAGCAGCGCATCAGAGCATGGAAGAAGAAAAGATGAAAAAATTAACGGTGATGGTGATGTGGAAAAAGTGCACCCAAATGGAATGCAAAGGGAGGAGATATGATTAAAGACTGAAAGGTAAATTTCAAATTTTGCTTGATAGACTGGAAAATTTTGAATTTTTTGGAGAATCCATGGAAAGCGATAAATGCAAACCATCAAGGGCAAAGAAAAGCAAGGCAAAATGATCAAGATTAGAAAACATGACTTAGACAAGAGAAATAGAGAAACAACATAACAAAAAAGCTGATCGAAAGATGTAAGGCAGAGCTAGGGATTTTTTGAATTTTGGTTTATTTAGGCTATATTCCATAGTATTGTAAAGGTTTTTTACTAGAAAGACTATGGGGTGGATATGAATAGCTACAGAATATGTAAGATAAAAGCTAGAGCCGGATATATTTAGATTGTAAAGGAGCATGGACTCCTGTAGGAATTGGAATGTATAGGCAAGGATGATAGCAATATGAAGTATGATAAATGTAGCTTTCCTTTTATAATCAATACAAAAAAACCTATTACCGACCAAAAAAAACAATGGTTGTTCCTGGTCTGAAACTTTTCTATTGATCTGAATTGAGAGCTCTGAACCAACCAAATTATGTATAAATAAATCTGATCTTTGATTGTATTTATACCAATCCTTATTTGGTTAATTCAGTGGGAATTAAGAGCTCTGAACCAACCAAATTATGTATAAATAAATCTGATCTTTGATTGTATTTATACCAATCCTTATTTGGCAAATTCAGTGGAATTAATATGGTATACAAGTATTTGGCGAATCCTGCTTAATTATAACATGTCTTACATAATTTTCTAGGAGATTATGGATCATCCAATTAATTGGGATTTATAATAGAGTTGGAAAAAATTATGGTGAATTGAGATACACTTCTACAAAAGGTCAAGTGAATTGGGTCCTCCTGGTGGATCCTCCTGCAAATAAATATTTATATGTACATTGGTGAATAATGATCATCGATTAAGACAAGATTCAAAAATTGTGGGAAAAAATATTGAATTTACCGTGTTGGAAAAATAGATTCTATTGGTGAAATCTTGATAGAGATACAACTAATTACACAAAATGATGGGAGATTGGGCATTGCATTTGATTGAATATTTATAAAGTCTGGGAAAAATGGCAACCCTGATCAATATAATTTATTCGCCAATTTTTAGGTCACCAACGTGAAATATTTTCCAGTTGGAGAGCATTCACCACTAAATTATACATTGATCCAACTTTTTCCTACATTCTACTAGGAGGGTAATAGCTTTAGGTTTTTGTTGGTTCATTTTTACGTCGTGACTACTTGTCAGCAACCCTTTCATTTTGTAACAGATCTTTAAGAGTGGCCAACTCCAACTATTTAGCAAAGGAATAAAAAGGACCAATTAACAAGGATGTGAAACCATCCTTCTACAATTTAAATTCTAAAAAACCAAGGGGGGACACCCTTTAATGCCTTCAAATATTTTGTGTGGCATAAATCAAGCAGAGATCTCACACAGGCTCAACACAATTGGGAGATACTAGGTAATTAGCTAATTACCCATTGAACATCGGCCACGAAATGGAGCATGAGATTGGTAGAAAACACAAACATAAAAACATAAGATATGTTGGAGTTTATATTTAAACTGAATAATATAGCCAAACCCATCCAAATGTGCGTGACTATGAAAATACTACTCTTTGATCAGTGCCTTGTCCATTGGGTAATACCTCAAAGCAAACAAAATATACAGGAATTAACTAATATCAAAGATTCCAAACCATAAACATAATCAATCCAAACCAATAATTCTTATAAGATCCTCATGTAGACAACCAAATGAACTTATGTCACATCCACAACATCATTTAATATGATCCTAGATCAGAACTGAAGACTAATGGCATATACATAGATAAACTCTATGCAGAGAATCAGAAAATTTAGAATTCAAAAGATTGACACCAAGGAGTGATTTGAATTTGGAAATCTCATATGAAGTGTGAATAATCACATCTCTATATACAATTTATTTCAAAATACACCACTGCAACAATATGCAAAAGATCTAAAACATTCTTGTTAGTAATAACTGAGAGGGGGGTGAATCAGTGGCCTCAATAATATTCCAATAAGCAACCCAAAAACTTAGTACCACAATATTAAGCCATCAGTTATCTTCATTCCTATAAGATGAATGTCTTCAAATACAATTATCAAATTACTACTTCTCGGAACACGTTGTTAAACCTTATACTGTATGTTTATCGTATAGCAGTCTGTTAATTTATCAAAAGACAGTAAATTATCTAGAGTATACTAATCAATCTAGTTAAGCTATGTGTAATGCAAAACAGTAAAGTAATGACTAATAAACACATTGACACATGGATTTTTAATGTGGAAACCCTGTTAAGGGAAAAACCACTTGGGACCGGAAACCCAAAAATTTCACTTTTCTGAAGTGAGCTCAGTGAAGAGTCAACCCTATTAAAGGTTACAAACACACTGTTAGGTGTGACCTTATTAGAGGATTTAAAAGTTTAGTTTGTCACTTGATATCGAGCATCTCTATGCTACCTTCCTTGATCAAACACTCACTTGGCATGTCAATAGGTATCTGGCATCTCACGCTATATTCACGATCAAACTTTTTGATACTCCTTGGGATGTATCTCAATATAGAAAGGATCTTTAAATCCTGCTTGATTAAGAGACTTTATGAATCAATGGTTAAAATGAAACAGTATTATTTGTTCACATATAAAACTTATACTTGCATATTTTCTGATCTATTGTAATCTCATAAAACTAATATGATCAATATATCTCTGTTAATACCTTTGCTCCACTTTACTTCTGCTCGGTGATGCTATACTCTATTACTCGGTGTCTACAGAAAACTTTAGCTCTTTCCTCAGCTTGATTGATCAGGAATGTATGAAGTTTCTATTCATCATTTTCTGTTTAGCATCCTCTTTTCATTCATTCACCCTCACTCAATTTGTATGAATTAAGTTGTCTCTTTATAGACATGATATCACCATTGTTAGGTTCTTGATTTTCTTGATCTTGGTGTGATCCGCGATTCTCACCAATTAGATTTAAAGAAAAACTCTTGTTTTATCTCATAGAGATCTTCTTGCCAACTGGAAAAAATAGCTTTAAATCCTTTACTTATCTTTGTCTTTATCTTGTCGATGAAAATAAAGATAACTACCAGTTAAGTCCATATTTAGCTCTTCTAGCTAGATATTTTGTCATTTCTGAACTCAATTTAATTTCTGTGTTTTAACTCTTTGATAGCTTCAGCCAACACTCCATTTCTCCTTGGGCTTCTTCGTCAGTTTACACTATGTTTCTAGCTGTCGGTTATGCTTTTGATTCTTCTCATCGGTGTTCTTTCCTGGGCATCACTATGATTTAACTTTCGATGATCTTTGTCCATCGGGTTCCACTAGCCATCGATGTTTGAAGTTACATTGTGAATTCTTGTCTTTTATGCATTACTGAAAGCATAATCTTTATCTCTCTAATTCTCTAAAGTCTTTGACACTTTTATTATATTTTGATTAGATTATATCAAGTTGACATCAATGAAAATACAATCCATTAACTGATTTAATATCCTGCATTATCCTTCTGCATTTCGGTGATCAACTTAACATTTTCAAAAATTCAATTAGTTACATATCATCAATCTATCCCTTTGGCATTGATGGCAACATACTACATTATCATACTATACTATTACTAATACAATATAAAATATAATAGTTTCATCAAGCTTTCCTAATGTAACTATTACAAATGTCTGACTTTTAGTAAGCTCAAAATAGCTTAGATGTGTTTCTTGCAGAATGATTGTTTTCAATCTTCAATCCCTTCACTGGATAGATGTAGCATCTTATGTCTTTGTTCTGTTATGTGCTCTGCCTTGACTACTCCTCTTCTTGATAATATCTTTTTCCTTTGACAATAATTTCTCTCTTTGTTACTTCTCTCCCTGAGATGGATATTTCATATGTAAACAATTCCTCTCCCTTTGAATATTGATTAACTCTTTCTTTCTGATTTTTCAGGAACTTCACTTGATGGATAATGATATAATCTCTTGCTTTTTGTCTAGAAAAATAAAATGTTTTTAATCTTTCACTTAGTCATTCTGATATTTAATATGCTCATATCTCTCAATGAGATAATCTCTCCCTTTTGATCCTTTTTATAATGAGAATAATCTCTCCGTTTGACAACAATGCCAAAAAAAACCATTTATATCATGTTCCATCCCTTTATATAATTTATTCCTTGAATTTCCCTATCCATCATCAATACAATGTCTCTAGTGTTTAGTGCCTACTTGTACCTTACTATGTATAGATGTATCTGTTGTTGTTCATCTCAGTGTCTATATCAACATTTCTAATCTTCAGATTTGGTATAGGTTGATACAACCTCCTAGTCAAACTGATAGACAAGGGTTGGACCCCTAGTCTCTGTCTCAGGTAATCAAATGTATCCTTTGGTAATGGCTTGGTGAATATATCATCTAATTGTTCCTTTGATTGAACATATTTGAGTGGCACCTCCTTTGCTTGCACTTTTTCTCTCAGATAATGATACCTGATAGCAATATGCTTAGTTTTAGCATGCATGACTGGATTCTTAGAAATGTTAATTGCACTGGTGTTATCATAGTAGATAATTACTAGTTCAAGAATCTTCATATTCATATCTTCCAACAATTCTTTGATGCATGCAATATTGGATCAATTTGCAGTAGCAACCACATACTCTACTTATGCAGTAGACTAAGAGATGCATCCTTACTTCTTGCTGATCCATGTGACAAGTCTGTCACCCATGAAGAATTCCCCTCCATTTGTTCTCTTTCGGTCATCAATGTTTCCAGCCCAATTGGCATCTGTATAGACTTGTAGCTCAAATTTTCCTTCTCTTTTATATCATAATCCATAGTCCTCGGTGTTCTTCAAATATCTCAAAATTCTCTTGACAGTAGTCATATGTGATTCTTTGGGATTAACAGAGAATCTTGCAACTATTCCAACTGTATGTCCTATATCTGGTCTGGTATGAACAACATACATCAATTTTCCAATCATTGATCTATATAAGGTCTAATTTACCTCATTGGATTTGTCCTCTTTTATCAATTTATATATCTGGTAGCCATAGGTGTTCCAACTAGTTTGGAATCTTCCATCTTGAATATCTTCAGCACTTCCTTGATGTATTTGGACTAAGTGATATATATATGTTTGCATCTTTTTGAAGAATCTGTAGACCAAGAAATAATTTGATCTCCCCAAACATAGACATTTCAAATTCTTTTCTCATTTGATTAGCAAAGGATTTTCATAATAATTCATTTCCCCCAAAAATGATATCATCAACAAAAATTTCAGCAATCAGAATATTACCATCGGTATCTTCTTTTAAGTATAGATTGCTATTTTCACTTGTTCTAACATATTTTATGCTAATGAGATATGAGTGAAGTATTTCACACCATGCTCTAGGTGTTTGTTTCAATCCATAGAAGGCTTTATGTAGTCTACATACCATGTTTCTATTGTCTGGATCAACAAACCCTTCTAGTTGTTCAATCCAGTATGTCATTTAGGAATGTAGATTTGACATCCATCTGGTATACCTTGAATCCTTTAAATGTAGCATAAGCAAGTAAGATCCTAACTCCTAGTCTAGCAATGGGTGCAAATATTTCTCCATAAGCAATACCTTCTTCTTGTGCATATCCCTTGCATACTAACCTTGCTTTGTTTCTAGTGACTTCTCTGTTCTCAGTTAGCTTGTTTCTGAATATCCATTGGCATTGATGACATTCTTGTCATCTGGTCTCGGTACTAGCATCCATGTACTGTTCTTCTCAATCTGTTCTATTTCTTCATTCATAACACTGACCCATTCTTCATTCTTAAGTGCAGTATTTACATATTTAGGTTCAAAATAACAAAGTAAACATCTGGTGTTTAGTGACTTACTCGGTGTTCTTGTTGCAACCTTCTTGTCTCCTATGATTTGATTATGTGGATGATGTCTTCTGACATACTTGGCAAGTTTCGGTTCAGCCCTTTTTTCATCATTTTGATCTTCTTGATCTTTGTTCTGATCTCCATTATTCGGAACATCATCTTGAGGATTTTCCTAATTTTTGGTAATTGCAACTTGATGCTCGGGTGTAATGTTTTGTTGCTCAGGAGCGATACACTTTTGCTTGGGTAGAGTGTCAAGTTCTGTATAAACAAACCTATTGTAGTCCTCTAGTTCTTTTCTTCTTTCCTTATCATTCTTTTCTGCAAATTCATCTATTTTTACATTTGCACTTTCAATGATTTTGTTAGATGACTTGTTAAGATATTTATAAGCCTTGCTTTTGGTTGAGTACCCTAGAAAGATACCTTCATCACTTTGGGAGTCAAGTTTTCTATTTATATCATCCATCAAAATATAACATTGACTGCCAAAGATTCTGAAGTAACCTACATTGGGTGTATGACAATACCAAAGCTCATAGGGTGTCTTCTTTGTGTCCTTTAATTGTACTATGTTTAATGTGTAGACAGAAGTACTGACAACTTCCCTTCAAAAATTTTGAGTGATACTTTTCTCAATCATCAATGTTCTTGCACAATCAACAATTGATCTATTTCTTGTTTTAGCAATTCCATTTTTTTGTGGTGTTCTTGGTGAAGAAACTTGTCTTTTAATTCCATGCTCATTGCAATAGTTAGTGAATTCTTATAAAGTAAATTCCCCCCCTCTATCTAACCTTAAGCATATCAATTTCTTTTCTTTTCTTTTTCTACCATAGCCTTGTACCATTTAAACATCTTAAATGATTTTGGTTTATCTTTTAAGAACATGATTGTCATCATTCTATAATAATCATCAACAAAGAGAATAAAATACCTATCTCCATAGTATCTCTTTATCCTCATTGGTCCACATAGATTTGTATGGAATAATTCTAGAACTGCATTAGATGTATGGGTTTTACTCTTGAAACTAGACTTTTTCATCTTACCTTTTTGACAATTTTTGCACATGATATGCTCAGGCATAGTCATGCTCGGTAAGCCTCTGACATTCCTTTTGTTGCTTATCTTTATCATGTTTTCAAAGTTCACATGACACAATATTTTGTGCCACAACCATATGTCTTCATTTCCAGCCATTAAACAAGTGGTGTTAGTGTCATCAAGATAGAAAAGATTACCCTTTGTTTGCTCACCGGTTCTAATTAATCTTCCTGATTCATTGTAGATCTTTCCCTTCTTATTTTCAAATGCCACTCGGTGACCTATATTATTTAGCTATGATACACTTAACAGATTATAATTCGGTCCTTTTACCCAGTAAGCATTTTCACATTTTATCAGGTTATTCAACATTATTGTTCCTTTACATTCAACTGGACAAGGTGTATCATTTCCCATTCTCACTGAACCACCATTATAGTATTCAAAAGTCTCAAAATTTTGTTTATCACCGGTCATATGGTGAGTGTAGCCACTATCTATGATCGAGACATCCTTTTTACTAACTTTAGATATGAGTGCAGTTTCTACATACCTTTCTTCTTCTGCGTCTGAGTCATCCTTCATAGCTACAAATATCATCTCAATGCCTTCTTCTTATTCGGTATTAGTGTCATCAGCTCTGTTCTCAGCTAGATAACAAGATTTCTTCCCTTTGTCCTTGTATTCTTGGGTACCTCTTTTGTTAGATTGTCAGTTGCTTTAGTAATCTCTATTATCACCTCTATCAAACTTTTTCTCATATGATCTGTCATTTCCTCTGTCATCTTTTCTTCTATTTGGACATCTTGCAGAAAAGTGTCCAACCTCTTTACATATGAAACATACAAGTGGTAATTTACCTTTGTATCTACCTTTGCCTCTCTGAAATATTTTGGCCATTAGTGCTTCAATCTCATCAAGTCCTTGATCCTCATTATCACTTTCACTCTCATTTCTAATAGCATGTCTATGACTTGAGTAACTTATCTTTAAAGAAGATTTGAATGCAAATTCTATAGATGGTCAGACACTATTATCAAATTTATTCATCTCGAATGAAATTAGTCTACCAATCATACTATCTAGAGAAACTGTATTATTTGTAGCTGCTCTCATTTCTTGAATAGAAGAAACTCTAATAGCATATATAGGCAGTAAGGTTCTTAATATTTTACTTACCACTGTCTCCTCTTCAAGTACACCTCCAACTCCTCAGATAACATTGACTACCTCTTTGATTCCACAGCTATACTGGATGATATTTTCTCCTTATTTCATTCTTAGGTCATCAAACCTCCCTCTTAGGCTTTATGTCTTTGCTCTTAGTACATTGGCATCTCCTTCATGTACCAGCTTCAACTTATCCCACAATTTCTTTGCAGAGGTGCAGGTTTTGACATCTTCAAACTTAGCATTGGAGAGTGATGATGCAAGTTCTATCATCATGCAATTGTGCTCATGTTTTACTCTTAATTTCTCAAGAGCATGAGGTCATCCAGGAAACACATATTCAGTATCAAGGTATTGAGTAACATCATTTCCAATACCTGATAGGTTGAGTCTTATTCTGCTTTGCCATTATGCAAAGTTGTATTTATTTAACTTGGTCACATCTCATCTGTTCATCTTGTGATCTTTAGTTTGAGTTCCATTAATCCCTTTCTAAGAACACAAGCTTTGATACCAATTGTTAGTAATAACTAAGAGGGGGGAAAATCAATGGCCTCAAAAATATTCTAATAATCAAACCAAAAACTTAATACCACAATTTTAAGCCTCTATTTATCTTCAATCCTATAAGATGAATGCCTTCAAATACAATTATCAGATTACTACTACTCAGAATGCTTTGTTAAATCTTACACTATATATTTACCGAATAGCAATCTGTTAATTTACCAAAAGATGGTAAATTATCTAGAGTTTATTGATCAATTTAGTTAAGCTATGTGTAATGCAAAATAATAAACTAATGACTCATAAACACATTGACACATGGATTTTTAACGTGAAAACCCTGTTAAGGGAAAAACCACTTGGGACACGTAACCCAAAATTTTCACTCTTCTAAAGTGAGCTCAGTGAAGAGCCAACCCTGTTAAAGGTTACAAACACACTTTTAGGTGTGACCTTGTTAGAGGATTTAAAATTTTAGTCTGTCACTTGATATAGGGCATCTCTATGCTACCTTCCTTGATCAAACACTCACTTGGCCTGTCAATAGGTATCTGGAATCTCATGCTATATTCATGATCAAACTTTTTGATACTCCTTGGGATGTATCTCAATATAGAAAGGATATTTAAATCCCACTTGGTTAAGAGACTTTCTCAATCAATGGTCAAATTGAAATAGTATGATTTGTTCACATATACAACTTATACTTGCAAATTTTTAGATCTATTGTAATCTCATAAAACTGATCTAATCAATATATCTCTGTTAATACCTTTGCTCCACTTTACTTCTTCTCAGTGATGATGACATTAATTTTCCATTAGTATGCAAACAACACTTTCAGTAAGCTTACGTTGAAAGACAAGACATGAGCAAACTGAAGATCAGATGCTAAGAGATCACCGAAGATAAAAAAGTGCAAAGAGAACTGACAACACAAGTTAGTGTGTAAACCAAAATCACAAAGCAAAAAGATAAAGTGGAACCTGATAGAGGAACCCAATATGAAAGTTATAGTGCAGACTGATGAGACAGTTACAGAGCAACCGGCAGAAAAAAAGTGAAGGACATTCAGGCATGACCGACACACAAAACTGAAAGTCAGTTGAAACCTAAAAAACATGGATCTGACTTCCACGTCAGATAAAGAAACTGTATTCTATTTATAGGATATTTAATTGTTTTAAATCCATTTCTTTAGGGACAATATACATGAATGTAAGTGCTTTAATCAATCTAACTAATTTAAAACATATAGACTAGGATATCTAGGTATAAGTTGTAAACTTGATCTTAGAGTTAACATTGTTTTTATCAAAACTCGATGAAGTCAATCCATCAATAAATAGATGATGCAATCATTAATTATTATGGATGAATAGATGATGTGAAGAGAGAAGAGAACATGAATGAATCAGATGATCACATCTATGGATCAGATTGATATTTTCAAGAACGGGAATAGAAAAAGGTGAATTTGGTTAGCAAGAACCAAGAACATAGCATACCTAGAATCAAAGGTATTAATCAATCACAATTAGGTGATAATATTTTTATGTAAACTAAATTGGATCTGTATCAGCAATAGGATATTACATTTACCAGGTCAATTTGTAATTTTCTATCATTCTAACAAGTGGAGAAAAGTGTAAAAATCCTTTCAAGGAAGGTGGATTTAACCATCCAACAACAAATCTCTTAACCGCGTGCACACTCAACAGTGTTGCTAAAGATCTGAATAGAGTAGACTTTAATAGGTCTCCACCGATACTCCTAATAGGGTAGATCATCAAAAGTGATCAAATTGTAAGCCTTAACTGGCCCCTTCCAATCTGCAGATAGTGAAGATTGTGTGGGTGCCATCCCCACCGTAGTTTTTACTTCCTCACAAAAGTTTTCTACAATATCATATATTGTGTTATGTGTCAAATTACTTTCATGAATTTTTTTATGAATGTTCACATGTATGTCAATGTTATGATTTGATATAACTCACATCAAGGTAGTTTAAATCAGATTGAATGGATATATAATTGATTACAAAGGTTAATTGATAAAAGGGATACAAAAATTTTAGAGGTGCTAATTCACCCCTCCCCTCTCAATACATACTTCCCATTAATCCCAATAATTGGTATCAGAGCTAAGTCTCTTCTTGAAAATCTTAAAGGCTTAAAAGAAAAGATCATACAATGGAGAAGTACAGACTTGATAAAAATATTGAGAATAAAAAGCTTGAAATTCAAATGTTCTTTGAATAGTATAAAGAAGCTAGAATCAGCATGAGATAGCTCCTAGATGAAAGGAAGAATATGGCATCTCGTTGTAATGAGATAGATTATCATGAGGAAGAGATACCAAATTTCTTTAAGTCTTCGGGATCAACTATAAGAAAAGAATCAAATACATCAGAAGAAAGCATCATAAGCCTAACTGAAGTCAACCTACATCTGGCTGGACAAGTTAAATCTCTACAAATTGCTTAAGAGACATAGACGATAAGGATGATTAATGTCACGAACAATGTTAGGAAAGATGAGAAAGAAATAACACTAGATATTGATGATAGAAGAAAGATCACAAAAAATCTACAAGAAAAAGAGTCTGAAATACAAAGACATACAGAGCATCACCATGAAATTACAAATCAGATTATTCTTATGAATCAAGAGGAAAATAGGTTAAATATTGAACTCATTGAAAGAATAGAAGCTATCGGTGAACTGAGGGATGAGAATAAAAAGTTGGAACATGAAATAAGAATTCAGCAGCAACATAATGAAATTATCAAGAAAGTTGAAGAAAGCAATAAAAGAATGGATGATTTTCTTGAAGGACAAAAAAGAGTCAACAAAAATACCAGTCTAGGTTTTACCGAGAATGCAGAATCATCAAATCAAGTTGATCTAAAGAATTTTTACACAAATTCAAGACCAACAAAGCTTGCATGCAATCATTGTGGAAAGAAAGGCCATACATCAAATGTATGCAGAGAAAAAATGAAAGGTATTCCTAAATCTACATCTTCATTCATAGGATTCTGGTATAAATGTAACAAGAAAGGACATAAAGCATATGAATGTAAATCTGAGATGAAACAACCAAAGAAGGAAATCTACATGGAAAAATATTTTCCTACATGCAAAATGAATGGGCACACAACTCTTGAATGCTAGAAAAAGAAAAAGCAAGCATGGAAGCCTAAATGTCAAGAAACTCTCTATCAACCAAATAGAGTTGGTAATTAGTATGTATGGGACTACAATACTTGGACAAATTGTACAACATGTGGAAGATATGGTCACATTGCTACAAACTGCATGAGATAATGGACTAGAAAGTCTAGAGGTTGGACTAACCCTGGAATGGCATGCTTACACTGTCATAAAGTTGGTCATCTCAAGAAAGACTACAGAGACCGAATGATAGAGACAAGCACATATCCCAATGGAAACACCATTGAAGATACCCGGAGATCTCAAGACAAAATGTGGAGAAAAGCTTCAATAAATGATGAAGCTGGAACAAGCAATGCAAATGGTGGCAGCCCATCCAATGGATCTAGTGATATCACCACCCAAACCTAAGCAGAACAAGTAAGTATGGAACTGCATACCCATGTTATTACTCTACATCAGTTCCATAATATGTTGATATAATGTCAAATTAGCATAAGAAAGATGCATCATTGTATTACTTGTTAAAATATATGATAACTATGCTTTCAGGCATATATACCAAAACCCATCGGTATACACTCAAAGTTAAGATTGCCTACATTTAACGAGAAGCATTGGTTAAAATAAAAAGTTGCTAAGTATAAACCAAGCCTCATCGGTAAACAAGCAAATGACCAAGTTTTCAGTGACACTGAAACCTGTTGGTAAAATAAAAGTGAATAGTGACTGCTCTAAAATGTTTTAAGTATCACCGAAGGAAGTAAAGTCTTCACTGACAAACTCAATCTTCATACACTGAGGAGTTGGTAAGAATTTATGGCACGTGTTTTACGGCAATAGCTATAAATAGGGCATCAGAAAAACTCATTTGTTCACGACACCCAAAGCAGAGTGACCAAGGTAGTTTTCAAGTATAGAGCGAAGGGATCACAGAGTGATCACGACTCAACAAACAAAACTCCTAAGAAAATCAAGAATCTTTGCTATAGTAAACAGTAAGTTCCAAAGAACCGACAACTCTATTTTTATGCATTACGCGCCCTAAATTTCTAAAAATGGCCTCGACCTTACGAATCATGAAATCCAAGAATGCAAAGAAAGATGAGTTCAAACTCATTAAGAATTCGGTGTGTGAGGAACCTAAATAAAAGATCCATCCTGAGGTTACCTCACAACCTGACAATGCTAGTGCATTTTCATGCATTCCAGCTAGGTTTTTACTGGTGGAATATGTTCAATCATTCATACACTCCAAGATTGCAAAGATAGGAACATCAAAGGTTGAAGAATCTTACAAGAAGTTGTGCAACAATGATGGAACACTTAAGGATTAGCACAAACATATTGAAGTGAAAGGGCTCACCTATGCCCTAATGTTTCCAAAGTTTTTCAAAACCAAATGGATTCAGTTAGTGCTAAGCCGAATGCATAACAACAAACTATGGCTTGATGAACCGAAGGTAATAACCTAAGACATCATTCATGCGGTCACCAGTTACCCCATAACCGATAAAGTTAAGGCACTCAAGCATCCACTGAAGGTCAGGACTGAGAAAATGACTGGAGCCAAATGGGATAGTAGAGGACTAAAATTTACAACAATAACTGATGATGAGATCAAGTTTGGTGCATGTGTTCTAGGCTATAAATTCTTCCAGGCAAGTAGATTGAACAACGTAGAATCAGGTGTAGTGGACACAGAATTCAAAATTGTAAAGAAGGAAACACAGGTAGATATTTCTGAACTACTCCTAAATCAATAGAAGGACAATCTAAAGACTATCAGGAATGCAAAGTCAAACACTTGTAAGTTTGGCTCACTAATAATGTGTATCTTCTTTTATTTTCAAGAAACATTCATGTCGGTTGGAGATGTTAAATGGGACAACACCAAACCGGTCACCATGCAAATCAGTGAGCACATAGCTACACTGGGTGATAACTTTGAGATAGTCATGGATGAATACTTCAATGTATTCAAATACCGAATGCAAAAGAGGGTAAGAATCCCTAAGAAACTCATTGAACAATATACGGATGAGATATGCTTCATGGTTGACACTAAAAATACATACATTAAGCCTGTTGTACCAAGGATAGCATGGTTAGAACCATTAGAGTATGAGATCAACATTGATCTTGCAACTAAGGCAATTGATGCCTTGATCAATGAACCATTGGAAAAGAAACAACCAAAATTTGGAACATATGAAGAGGCCAAGACAAGAGTAAAATATGGCCTAGTTGTGAAGAAAATTGATAGGAAGAAAGACAAAATGGTGAAGAATCTGAAGAAGATACTGTCAGCAACCGAGGAAGAAGCTGATCAAGATGAAGAAGTTGAAAAGTAGGAAGAAACCGAAGAAAAGTTATCTGTTGGTAAAGATAAAGGAAAGGATGACTCCAAGGAAATAGAGTTAGATTCACCACCTCCTCCACCAACTAAAAGGCCAAGGACAATAGCTGCTTCTAGGACAAGAAGCCAAACATCAAAATATTCTACTCCTTCACCTCTAAAGAAAGGAAAGGTCGGGACTTACAAGAGGAAAGCTCCCACCCTGAAAAAAGGACAAAACAAAAAAGGAAGGAAATTCATAAGAATCTGAGAGGATATAGAGGACATCAAGCAGAATGAAGCTATTGAAGCAGAAAGTGTCAAGGTAAAACAACCTGACTCTATTGATGACATTTGTGTATATATTGCAAATTTTGGATCTATTATAGATCCAAACATTAGAAGATGGCTAAAACTAAATCCAGAAGATCATAATAAAATTGAGGATAGCATGATAGAAAAAATTTACAACTTCAAATATGTACCAGTACAATTTGAAGGCAGTTATGTACCAAGGGAACTCTTGGATAGACTATACTCCTATTGGACATTTGCATTGAAGAATGAGAAAGAAATAAGAGAGAGTACTTGTTTCTCTCATGCCACCTGAATAAAAGAACGTTGAAATAGATGAAATGATGAAGAAGTACAAAAAGGAGTTCTCACCAAAGCTGCGAGCATACAAACTCCTTGAAGGAAAGCTTATGAGCTTGAGTAGGACAGCCATAAGAAATGGTGCAAGATCATGAACAGACCTATTGAGGAGGAAAGCCTCGACAAAGACCTTCAACAACAAGATGTTGAAAATGAAACTCAAGATGACACATACATTGAGTTAGATAAAGAAGAAGATGATACAACAAGCAACAAGATTATAGATGTTGTAGATGAATCATGGCTAGATAACACAAATGAAAACATTGTGGATACTGATGACCCATTAGAGGAAGTGAATAAGGATGAAGATGTCACTGTTGAAAAGGAAAAAATTGATGAGCAGGACACAATAGTTGATATTGCATAGGTGAACATTCTAGGCAAACTGCCAATATTGATACAAGCTAATAATATCATGCAAGAATCAAGAAAGTCACCTGAGAAGGATACTCCAAAGGATGTAGGGGAAGAAGAAAACAAGGATAATACCGATGGTCCGAAAGACATCGGAGATACTCAAGATATAATTGACACTAATAAGGTTACTGGAGGAGATAAGGAAAAGGATGCAGATACTCAAGACAAGAATGTAGAAACCAATATTGATGAAGAAAAGAACACCAATGAAGGAGAAAAACCAAAATATGGCACTCCTAAGGAGACCGACAAGAGTGCTATCAATGATTTTAAGGTGAATGTGGAGATGTCTATAGACACGTGATGAGATGAAACCGATGCCAAGCAGTAGAAAGAAGCACAACAAGTCACTTCATCGAGCACAACAGAGAAGACCAAGAAATTAGCAATGGTTTTACATTCTACTAAGTCACAAAAGAAGAAGAAGAAGTCAAAGAAGAACAAGTTAGAGAAGCTTTACAGGAATATGGAGAGATATGCCAAAGGAAGGCATTGCAAGAGAAGCTGAAGAAACAACACAGGGAATTCATGGTACTGGAGACAACATGGAACATACTACATCAAATAGTTCCCAATGTTGATATTGATCAAAGCAAGCCAATACTTGATCAATTAGATACCCTTACCGATGCAATCACAACTTAGAACATTTATGCTGAGAAGGAAATAGAGGAGAGAGCTGAAATGAAGTACCAATAGAAGCTCATAAAGAACATCAGCCAAGAAGTGGTGGTTAGTAAGGTAAAGCTATCAGAATTCATCACTGAATTAGATCCAATCATATCTGAACCTATAACATTGATTCAAAAATTGAGCACAATAGAAAAGTTCACTAAGGAGAATAGTGACAACATTGCAAAGCTGGATACCAATCTAGAAAATAGTGCACAAAGCTTAACCACTGATGGAGACAATGCAGTCAAACTGCATTACAAGAATATCATAGAGATTAAATGGTTAAGGCAAGAGCTATGGAGGAAGAAACACATTTTAGGGAAGAAGTAACTGAGATCCAAGCTCAACTTCTTCCAAACCTAACACTGCTCCAACAAGACATTAGTTCTGTAAGGCAACTGATAGAAGCCCCAGAGATGTCTGTGGCAGACAGCATCTATGATATGCACTACAAGATTACACTCGAGCACATGGTTCTGGAGAACCTCAAAGAACAATGAGAGAAAATGATGGAAGACATAAATTCTTCACGTTCCCATATTTTTGATAAGCTCTAAAGGTAAAGACCTTTGCCCTTAACATTAAAAAAGGGGAGAAATGATGATATGTACATTCATTCATTCAGATGTTCAAATGGTAAATATGATATGTATATGAGATAGTTATATGATGAAAATGATAGTATGAGTACAAAGGAGAAAATGATGAAAATATGTAGAAGACAAGACATTGTATGTACAGATATACCGACATATACATAGGGGGAGTCATTAAATGACTAAGGATTATATATGTTGTATATACTTAACATTTTGTTAGTATTTTGCACATATCAGTTTTTTATACTAATATCAAAGGGGGAGATTGATGACATTAATTTTCCATTAGTATACAAACAACACTTTTAGTAAGCTTACACGAAAAGACAGGCCTTGAACAAACCAAAGATAAGATACTAAGAGATCACCGAAGATAACAAAGTGCAAAGAGAACCGACAACACAAGTTAGTGTGTAAACCGAAATCACAAAGTAGAAAGATAAATTGGAACCTGACATAGGAACCTGATATTCAAGTTACAGTGCAGACTGATGAGATAGTTATAGAGAAACTGACAGAACCAAACTGAAGAACATTCAGGCATGACTGACAGATAGAACCGAAACTCAGTTGTAGCCCGCAAAAAGTGGATCTAACTTCCACATCAGATAAAGAAAGTGTATTCTATTTATAGGATATTTAATTATTTTAAATCCATTTATTTAGGGACAAGATACATGAATGTAAATTCTTTAATCAGTCTAATTGATTTAAAACACATAGACTAGGAGATCTAGGTATAAGTTGTAAACCTGATCTTAGAGTTAACATTGTTTTTATCAAAAATCGATGAAGTCAATCCATCTATAAATATATGATGCAATCATTCATTATTATGGATGAATAGATGATGTGAAGAGAGAGGAGAACATGAATGAATTAGATGAGCATATCTATGGATCAGATTGAGAGTTTCAAGAATAGGAACAGAAAAAGGTGAATTTGGTTAGCAAGAACCAAGAACATAGCATACCGAGAATCAGAGGTATTAATCAATCATAATTAGGTGATAATATTTTTATGTAAACTAAACTGGATCTATATCAGCAATAGTAGATTGCATTTACCAAGTCAATTTGTAATTTTCTATCATTCTAACAAGTGGAGCAAAGTGTAAAAATCCTTTCAAGGAAGGTGGATTTAACCATCCAAAAACAAATCTCTTAACCGAGTGCACACTCAATAGTGTCGTTAAAGCTCTTAACATAGTATAATTTAATAGGTCTCCACCAATACTCCTAACATGGTAGATCATCAGAAGTGATCAAATTGTAATCCTTAACTGGCCCCTTCCAATCTGCAGATAGTGAAGATTTTATGGTTGCCATCCCCACCGTAGTTTTTACTTCCTCACAGAAGTTTTCTGCAATATCATATCTTTTGTTATGTGTCAAATTATTTTCATGAATGTTTCTATGAATGTTCACATGTATGTTAATGTTATGATTTGATATAACTCACATCAAGATAGTTTAAATTAGATTGAATGGATATACAATTGATTACAAAGGTTAATTGATAAAAAGGATAGAAAAGTTTTAGAGGTATTGATTCACCCCTCCCCTCTCAGTACATACTTCCCATTAATCCCAATAGGTGATGCTATGTGTTGTTGCTCGGTGTTCACAGAAAAATTTATCTCTTTCCTTAGCTTGATTGATCAAGACTATATGAAGTTGATCTTCATCTGTTTCTCTTTAGCATCCTCTTTTTGTTCATTAACCCTCACTCAATTCATAATGAATTAAGTTGTCAATTTATAGACATGATATCACCATTGTTAGGTTCTTGATTTTCTTGATCTTGGCATGATCCACAATTCTCGCCAATTAGATTTAAATAAAAACTCTAGTTTTATCTCGCAGAGACCTTCTTGCCAATTGGACAAAATAGCTTTAAATCCTTTACTTATCTCTGGCTTTATCTTGTCAATGAAAACAAATATAACTACCAGTTAAGTCCATATTTAGCTCTGCCAGCTAGATATTTTGTTATTTTTGAACTCAAGTTAATTTTGGTGTTTTAACTCTTTGATAGCTTCGGTCAACACTCTAGTTCTCCTTGGGCTTCTCCGTTGGTTTACACTATGTTTTTGGCTATTGTTTATGCTTGTGATTCTACTCATCGGTAATTCTCATCAGTGTTCTTTCTTGGGTGTCACTGTGATTTGACTTTCGGTGATCTCTATTCGTCGGGTTCCACTAGTCGTCAGTGTTTGAAGTCACATTGTGAATGCTTTTCTTTTATGCATTACTAAAAGCATAATATTTATCTCTCTAATTCTATGAAGTCTTTGACACTTTGATTATAACCAATTAGATTATATCAAGTTGACATCAATGACAATACAATCCATTGACTGATTTAATGTCTTGCATTATCCTTCTCCATTTTGGTGATCAACTTAACATTTTCAAACATTCAATCAGCTACATGTCATCAATTCTATCTCATATTAACCACCTAGTACAGTCTAAAAACAACTACAGCCTATGGAACCAACACAACTGGAACCTCTTGGAGCCAAGAAATCTAGAACTCTCTAAGGAGACCAAAATTGGAACCTCTATTTTGAGAAAAAGAAAAGCATAAGTAGAAGGAGAAACAAACTACAATGATTTTCTAACTATCATTTGTCTCTTCCCTCCAAAACCATTTTATTCTGCCAAATATCTTCCCCTTTGAATCTAAACAAATTCACTCACCTTTCAACTGACTTGGAACTACTTGGCAAAAATCTCCCATCTTTAAAGAACTGAATTCTAATTTTCCTCACAAATATCTTCTTTTCGCTGCCTTTGAAAACTGCCTCAAAAACCTCCTGTGAAAGCCTTTGAAATCTGATTTTCTCATTTGTCCTATTTTTCTTTGAAGCTTTATCTTCCCATGAGTGTTCTTTTATATTTGCAAAATAACATTTGAAAAAACATCATTTCAATCCTCTATTTTAACTGTGCAAATTTTTAATACTATTTACTATATTTTCAATAGTCTGTGCATCCAACACTATTCTTATTATCACTTCAAACTGCACATTAATTTAACCTGCACATTAATCTTTATTCTTTCTGCACTTTTGTTTCCCTTTTTCTGCCCAGACTGCACCTGGTTTCTCCAAGTGTCATTCACCCACTAGCTGCACAGTCCACCTGGACCCCTACATCCCCTTCTTCTTCCTGGACCCACCACCTTTCGCAGTGCCACATGTCGGCTGGGCACAATGCCTTGAAGATTAACTTTTTTGCATCTTTCCTTCAAGCCATCACGCCAACCATTGATTTCTCTACCTCTAGATTTATTCCCATTTGAGATGCCTCTCTTGCGAGCCCTCCACACTACTATCACCTAGGTCCACATGGTTGTGCCCTGCTATCATCCCTACCACATGTCATGCAGGCATAATGCCTTGATGATATCTTTCACGCATCTCTAGGCTAAGGCATTTCACCTACCGTCGATCTACATTGCCTTAGGATTCATGCACAATCTGATGTTTCCTCTACCATGTCATATGCCACCTCACCTCTACGGGCCCCACTAAAACTATTTTTCCTTCCACTGAGGTCACTCACCTGGCCAGGCATGGTCACCAAGGAGCTCTGCCCAAGTGCATCATCTAGAGCCTCTAGGATCTTCTCTTCACAATACTATGTGTGTGTTTTTTCTTATAAACATTCAAATTCTCCCTCCCACCACCAATGTGGGATGATTCCCTAGAATGTTGTTAAAGCTCCCTCGCATGCACACCCAAAATATTATTTGTTATACCTCCTCCATTCAATGCAGAATTCCCTTGGTTGAGGTTCCTGCCAATGAGCCTCTTGGCTCTTTTATTCAAACTATGATGTGATTTTTTGCATATATAAATATTTTAAAACTCTCACCCACAAGAAATGTGGGACAAAACATTTTAAAAACTCCCTTCAAAATAGCCCGCGCAACCTTCTGAGAAGCATTGTCCACCTGCCAAGTTGTATTTGCAAAGTTTTAAAAACCATTTGACTTGTTGTAGGCCCTCCCTACAGTCCACATAGCATCCTCCCTCTACCATGCAGCACTCCCTTCTAAAATTAATGTGTGCAAGCTTTTAGTTTCATGCACAGGTTCTATTTGTATTTTGTGGCATTTCACATGCCAAGTTGCATTTTCTTGGATCTTTCAATGTTTTTATACCATTTTGCAGTCACTCCTCTTCCTACCTAGGATCCCTCAGCATACTGTGTAGCCCTATTCACATGTCCACACGCTGCATGCATGTCAACTCAAGTGCAGGCCTCCATTTCTCCATAGCATTGCACAAGCTTTGGCTTTTACACCTTCCATTATATATTTTACTTAAACTTTTCATATCTTTGTATTCTACGTAGCCTTTTAAAACCCTTCCAAATGGGATGCTAACACTTGCATTTGCTTTAAAACTTTTAAAACCTCCTTCATTTCCACCTTGTGCAGTCATATTGTGTCATCCAATACTATCTTTTTCTTTGAACTAGGAAATGTTGCATGCAAACTTGATTTAACAATGAGCTTCTGAAATATTTTCCTCTTCATTGGAATGCTCTTTTCAATTGCTACATGCTGGATAGATGAAGTGTGTCGATCAAACAGCTTACTTGACTTGATCACCCTATTGATTCTTAGTTGTCCCCCCACTTAAAAACAAAAATAAATGTAACATGAGTAGAAGTTCATGGTGTACCTCTACTTTCTTTGATGGACATTCAGACCCTGTGCAATCCCCTTCCACCATGGGATGTCAAACACCATTTCAAAGCTCTCAATCTGGTACAAATGAGGTAGAAGCCAACAAATTTTTAATGTGTCTTACTTTACACTTGTCATCAGCATAGATATAAATGCTTCAAATCCCCTTATGCACCAAGCTTTGATAGTTATCCCTTTCATGTGCCTCCATGCCTGAACCTTGAGGAACTTCCAAAACATCCAGTGTGAAAACATTCTTCCAATTACATTAGCTTGAAAATTTTATAAGATTTTACTACTCCATTTAGTGTGCAACTTGATAAATTTCCACCTTCATGTTTGTGCTTTTATATTTTACAAACTAGTGTACAAATAAACCTGCACCATTCTAGGCATAATTTATCTTCAACTCGTTCTGCAGATGCTCGTGCTAACACAACTTTGAAAACATTCCCAAAATGCATCTTCATAAAATACTTCACATCATTCTGAGGTTCTCCCACCAGACACATTGATTCATCCATATATAGTAAGCATATGTGTGAAAAGGTTTCATCTCAATCTAGCCTAGATGTGAGATATCACTTACCCAATATAGTCATTCTGAAACACTAACAAATGCAGATGTACAAAAAGAACAAAATGCCTTTGGAATAATCTTGTTAAAAATAGCAAATCAACTCTTGGATGCTTGAACCATTCCCAGTTAGCACATTTTCATGCATAGAATGTAGAGAACCAACTCACTCATTATGACCATCAAATTGCATCAAGATATTAACATGCAAATTCGGCCTCTTGAATGACAGGTCATTTAGCTCACAAAAAACTGAATAAAATCCACTTGGATTTGATTTCACAAAAAAATTAATTGAAATCCTTAGGGTCTGAAACCTTGGACATGGGTTTATTTTCACATAGAGAATATAAAAATTCCATTCACTTGTTCCGATGGTCAACTAGTTGACCAACACTAATCTTCAAAATCAGCCTTCTGAATAACTTTCCCAATTTAAACACAGTGAAACTACATAAACTTGCTTTGGAATTGGCTAAAACCGACCAGACGGATTGACCAAGGTTTAGAAACCTTAATGATAGCACATTTCCATGACTAAAAAATATGGGAACATTCAATTCCTTATGATCTTCACTTAGTTACAAACTATGGGACCCCAAAGAAGGGTACTTCATTATTATGCACTTCACATTCTGAGAATAAGAATTAATTGCAAACAGAATAGATTTGGAAAACTTATCATATGAACTAACAGGGATTTGTAAATGGGCATGGAGATTCACTTTCATGTCTACAACATATCTGAACAAGACTTATGTCATGATTCATAATCCGTCCAAAGCTACAAACCACCAAAGCAGGTCACTTAGTAAAATCAAGCAATGTGCAAAATGGATATTTGGGTCAACACCTCCAAATGGCTATCTTGAAAACATATCAAATCTTACTTATGGAAGTTGTAACCCACTATATTTATTCCATGAAATTTTCTAAACACATGTCCCAAGCGACATCTCATGAAAATCGTCAGGTCTTATTTTACTTCTATGCCAAGCAGGCCTCTTTCAAAAGTTCTTAGTGGTAGCAATTTGTGCCTTAGAGAAATTTTTTAATTGGTCACTCCACATTTCTCCAAAATTTTAGAGCACCAACTGTGGCTGTGTCTGGGGATGCATTCCCCTTGCAGGCATGTAGAGGATCTAGAAACTCTTGGTGGAGCAAAACAATCACAAAATTAGACTTCTCCTCTTGACTTCCCAGAACCGAGTTCCTTATTGAAAATTCAAAACACTAAACACACACTACTGAAAGAAAAGTGACTGTACATATATATATATATACACATATACATATATATATACATATACATATATATATATACATATATATATATATACACATATATATACACATATATATATACATATATATATACATATATATATGTATATATATATGTATATGTATATATATATATGTATATGTATATATATATATATATGTGTGTGTATATATATATATGTATATATATATATATGTGTGTGTATATGTATATATATATATATGTATATATATATATACATCATTTACAAATGGCCCCAGACCACAAAACTGAAGTCACCTCTTACCTCTATCAAAAAACTAATTTTCATTTCCATGGATCAAAAGTAAATGATAATTATTACTTCCAAAAACATGATCAAAAACATTGTCATATGTCTTCAGCATATCATATAAAATGTAATCAATATACTCACTATCAATCAACAACATAGATTCACCAAACTGTTGAGCATGTTGGCCATTGTGCAATGCCAAAATGTCACACCTTCTACCACCACTGATAAGCTAAAAAGAAAAATACTCTAGCCCCTTCACATGGATGGAATCAAACACATCTTGAACACTAGTTTCCACTAAATGATAAGTTTCATTTACAACAGTGATTTACAAACTAGGATGGAACACTTTCAAACAAAAAATATGATTGCACAAGACTCGAGATAGCTTGTTGATCATAATTTCTATCAGCATCTTCTAAACATAAGAATATATCATCAAACAATGGCATATTAATCACTTGTAAATCTGAGAAACCACATTCAGATTTATCACTTTCTTCGGCATCATGATCTATACAATAACCATTCACACTAAGCTCATCCAAATCTGAATCCATACCAGCATATGAGTCATCATATTCATTATATTTGACAAACTTACAAACTAACAATCAAATCCCTATAAATAGAAGATTGACACTTATTCAAAATAGAAGGATAAGTTCTGACTAAAATCACACCAAAGAATAAAAAGGGAACGTAATAGCCCACGACATATGCAATAAATTTTGGGCAACCGATTCAACAAGATAATGAGCGCAGGGGAAATATAACAGAGCTATATTCCTATATTCTCTGGAATGGTGGCTCCTCCAATGTAGTAGTCATGTCTATCAGTGGCATGATGATTTCCCCCATCATAGCTGGACTTCAATGTTCTTCTTTTAATATTTTTGACCACTCTCAAGCTGCCCCTTCTTCCTGGCAGGTTAGTTATCATGCGAAAATTTGCATACAAGTAAACTTAATCAAATTAATCCAAATATTAGAACACACAATCTGATAGCTATATGAAATACTGTACTAT
>MU226169.1:2051612-2062713 GCA_018584345.1 Thuja plicata
TGATGATCATGGAGACTAGCACTCTTGCTTTTCCTCTTTGAATCTCTCATTTTATGGTGTACTTGCATGGGCACAAACTAGGACTAAACTGAGGGCCTCCATTATAAACCCTTGCACTCCATGAATAAAGAGCTATGAGTCGCCATTTGAGACCTCATTCTTGAGCAATCTTGAATATAATGACTCATAAAAGTGTGTAAATAGTTTAGCACACATTTTTGGTGCCCACCATGGGGCAGAATATTCAATTTTTGGCCTCATTTTAACTTTTTATTTTAATTCTATTTTTCGTCCACTTTGAGTCGAATCTGACTCCACCACTGCGTCTAGGTCGTTATTTCGGTGTGAAACGACTATAAACATGCCTTTCTTTGTCCAAAATCAAATCAGTGGCAAAAAAACAATTTTCTCAAAGAAGTTGTACAACCCGTTGAACATAAATCGAGGTAGATTTTGAATTTTTCTGCACGCAGCTCGGGGCAGATTTTCAAAAAAAAATCTGAAACAAAAATAGATTTTTTTTACTGTGTTAAATTTGACAGTCGTCAAACCATCATTCTACATGGACTCCTATAACAGCCACAAAACTGTCAATTTCAATCCTGTAGTATGCTGATGTCAGCAGGGTTGAAAAGTCTTTGCCTTCACCATTGAGCTTTTTGGTTTTATAGTCTAACTCCAAATGATCATATCTTGCTCATATTTGATCCAAATTGAGTGCAATTTTTTTTATTTTGGGTAGAATTTCCTAAAGATTACTAGGTTTGATTTATTTTCTTGTTTTGGATTCCAAATTTATCAGAAATGGCAGTTTTTTTATCACTGTACCTATTTAATCCTTTGTTTTACAGCTTCCAGAGCCTCGTACGGGCTCATACGGTAACATTTTTTAGTGTAATTTTTTTTGAAAGTGTGTGATTTTTCATCTACTTTCTGAATATGCAATCAGATTTTTGATTTTCTAATTTTTATAATGCTAACCAATCTTTGGCTTTGTTGTTCTTTGGATTATCTTGTTGATTACAGCGTAACAGTGGTTTGCAGGACATTGAAAAAGAATACTAAAAAATCATCTTGCAAGTTGCCTTGATCAATAGAATTCTAAACATTGTGCTTGCATCTTATTTTTGTTTTATTAAAATAGGAATGCACATGCAAGACTTTTTAAAATGAACTTCTATCTGGTGTTTTAGGGATGGCAATCATGTCACAAAACTATGCTCTCGCCTTTTAGGATGATCATAAATCTAGAAACATTATTGTCATTTTCTTATTCTGCTTGATGTATCTTCTAGTTTTGTAATCCTAAGGAATTGAATGGACGTATCCTCTCCCCTCGCCTTCATGAATCTTGGGTGAAAGGGAAATCCATACAAATCCTTTAGCGTGGCTACCTTCCGAGATCTTTAACAGAGTCGATGAGAGTGGATTTCCCAACCGGTAACAGGCTAAAGCCAAGCCCTTCTGAACCGCTATATAAAAAATGTCATTGTGATTAATCTCATAGTGAATAGGTGTTGATTGTGTTATATTAGGAAGAAGATCTCCCTCAGTACCCTTGTGGTGTGTTAAAACATACAGAACGTAACTTCTATACGCAAGGAGGCCTCCATAATGGAGCTAATCTACCATAAATATAACCACCTGAACAGAAGGTTAGAGACTAACTAAGAGGTCCCACATTTTCATAGCTCTTAGTAGAGACAACGGTCCCTTGGGAAGTGATTACTCTTGGGATTCGAAGCTTGGTGTGCCTAAGAAGTGAGTGCACTATAAGGAGGAGCCCGTGCCTCCAAGCTTCTAAGTTGTCCACTATGAGTAGGCATGGCTAAACTTTGTTTCAAGTGGGAATTCAACAGATATTTCCCTAGGTTACCTAGGTTGTCATCAAAATGATCAACAACTCAAAATCTGCACTCTCAAGTGTTAAAGCTATTAGCTTGCTCGATTTGCTATCCTGTCATTTCCAGTCTTCCTCAGTCGATCCAGGTTAGATTGAGTCACTTACACCGCTGTTAGAAGTTTGTTAGCATTTTGGATCCTTGCGTTTTGACCTCTTGAACAAATAATATTTGATTTTATGAGTGACCTTGCTTGGAGTTGGTGAGCTAGAAATAATCCTTGTTGAGAAGATAAGCCTTTGGATCCTTTGATAACACGCTTGGAGAGTTTTAGTAATCTCTTGTCCATTCACTTCCATACAAATTCAAATTCAATCAATATAACTTGGGTAAATCATCCTCCTGATCCATATGTGTTAGGGTATTCACTCGTTCATTTGGCACCTCTGTGGCAGTGTTGGTTTATGCCTCTTGCAAACTTCTATCTTATCACCTCTCTTTTGGACAAGTGAGTGCTTTTACTATCCTAGTTTGGTACCAGCATTTCTTAAGATCATCCTATCACCAAGTACCTTTTATTTCATGCCAATTACAACAATATATCAAGTAGATCAAGGAAAGTGACCTTAAGTAGTCTTTAACCAATTACCCTTAGTTCAAACTCGCCAAAAATGTAAGGGAAAAGAACCTGTATTTGATCAATCACCTAGGAACAACTCAGAAGTTTGGTTTGATTCCAAGAGTAACCTTAGTGAGTTGATTACACCCTTAGCATCTTCTCACTCGGATATGGATATGAGTTACACAATGACTCGATGAGAGAGGGAAGAAATGGATAAACATCTTGATGACATATTTGAAAAACATAGAGATACCATTTCATTTGGCAGTTCCTCTCATGAAAATCGACCAGTCTCGCCCCTTATATCGACTAGATATCTAGATGCACACCAAAAGGATAAAATAGGTAAGAGGAAAGCCTATCAAGAAGAACAATCACAACATGAAAACCAAGATGATGAACCTTATTACCCTTGTGTGAATGTAGCATACACCAATGACTTGTTTAGACATTCAAGACCAAGTTCACCAATCAAAAAATCTTCAAGATACACGAGTGAAAGACTTAAGAAAATTAAGCGTGAAAAGAAAGCCTTCCTAGACAAACAAGCTGAAAAGCAAGACAAATTTAGACTCCTAGAGTTGGAGAGACAAACCTTATTGGAGATAGAAAGGAAATCCTTCTAGGAAGAGAAAGATAGACTCTTGGCTCAACAACTTAATGATCAATTTAACAACATGCATTGTGGTGGTGAAAAAAAACTCTCCTCCATCCACCCCTCCTAAGACTCTACAAAGTGGAAGATGTTCAAGAACACCATCGTGATCTCCTAGACCTAGAGGAAGAAGGGCTTCAAGACATGATCATTATAGGAGATGAACACCTCTTAGGAACTCAAGACAACCTTCACAACATGCTCACCATGTTTCACAATATGGGGGTAGTAGCTAAAGTTTTGACATCAACTCCCAAGACTTCATGAAGATATAACAACAACCACTCTTCCCGCAGTATGTGGAGAGATACATAGAGAAAAAAAAAAGACAAGTTCCCAGAGATTTTTATCAACAAGGGCACTAAAGTCCCCTATAACTTTGATGTGGGAAAGAATATTAAGAAGCAAGGTCCATCTCAAGAAGAAGAGATCAAACAAATTAAGAGTATGATGGAAAAGATGTTGGCACCCAAGAGTTCAGTCTCACTTGATTCAATTTGTCCTAAACCCTTTTGACAAAACTGTTAGCATGAAACACTTCCCTAGAAAGGTTGAGATCCCTCAATATGACAAGTATGATGGGAATGGAGATCCACATGATCATGTACGTCAATTCTATACCACAAGTTTTGAGTTCCATCAAGATGACTCGTACCTCATGAGATTTTTCCCAAGGAGTCTTAAGGGTCAAGCAATGGAAAGGTTCACCAACATAACTCCCCCCGTTAAGACTTTCAAAGAGCTCATCCATAAATTTGTCCAAAACTTTGCATACAACCTTTCAAGATCTATCACCATGTTGGAATTATGAAACTTAAAGCAAAATCAAGGGGAATCCTTTTTCCCTTTCTTGGAAAGGTGGAGATGACAATTCTTTCACTACTCTAGGACCATCCCTGAAAATGAGAAGATTGACATCCTTGTTAGCAACTTGATTCCCAAAATGTGGTATGAAGTTAGGAAGATGGTTTTTGATTCCTTTGACACCATGGTTGAAACCGCATGTAGGATTGAGGATGTTTTGAAAGAACAAGGAATTTTGACCAAACACGGAAACAACAACAACAATAATGGTCAAAATAACAACAACCTTAACAAGGATAAAGGAAAGAACTCACATTGGAATAAGAACAAACAAGTGATCAATGATGGATTTGTGGACTCCTCCCAACCCAAAGATCAAGTTGTTCTCTACTTTTCTAGTGTTGTTCAAGCCATGAAACTCAATGCATCTAATCAACAAGAGAACAAGAAAATATACCAAGATAGGCCTAAGAAAGAGAGATGTCGGTTTTCAAAAATTGGTGATTCATATGAGGATTTCTTGAAAACACTCATTTCCAAAAACCTTGTGCATCCTCAAGATCCCGCAAAGCATTACATACCTTGTGTTAAGCCACATTGGTGGGATGAGAAAGCCTTTTGCAAGTTTCACAATGGCATTGGACATGATATTGAAAATTGTTGGAAACTCAAACATATCATCCAAGATCTCATTGAGAATGGAAAACTTAAGGTAAATGGATTGAACACCAATGTAGATCATAAGGCATTCAAAGAACCTTTACCCAAGTATGATAAGGGGGAAACCTCTAAACCTAGGAATGGAAAGGCTGAGATCAATTACACTTACACAGATGTAGAGAATGTTGTCAACAAGCTTGAAGTTGTAGAAGAGAATGTCAACATGATGAGGGATAAATATCCCTATGGTTATGATCTAGACATGGACTCTCCTCCTATATTTGATGAAGAACCCGTTGTGGTGCTAAGGGGTCCTAAATCTAGAGTGTCATCTCAAACTCTCAATGTTGTCACACGAAGTCAAGGTCCCCTTGTCATTAGAGGACCAAGTTTAAGTCAACCAAGTAAACCAAAGAAAGTGGCATCCAAGAATGTCACCTCAAAACCAACATTCAATCCTAAGTTGAGCTATAATCTTGTTGATCAGTTACAAAGAATCCCATCTCATAGTTTGATCTTTGAGCTCTTAGATATTTTCCTAAGATACAAGCAAGTCCTTGAGGATGCTTTGCGCGCAGTGAACGTCCCCAACAACTTAGAGGTTGATCAATTCTAGAACATGGTTAACCATATTTCTATCCCTCATTATCTTATTTTTTTGGAGGATGATGATAAAGATTTGAGCCACCTACACAATCTTGCTCTTCATATTGAGGTCACGATCCACAAAACCCATGTTACACGCATGTTGATAGATGGGGGTGTTGGGCTTAATATTTTTTCTTTGAGTCTTTTGAAAAATTTGGGTTATTCTGAACAAGTCATAGATACCAGGAAAAATATAACCATCAAAGCCTATGATGGGGCAGAAATAAGTTCCAAGGTGTTGGCCATCCTTCCTATTAGGATTGGCCCTATTGAAAAAGATATTTTATTCCAAATAGTTGACACTGGCACCCTTGCGTACAATATCTTACTTGGCAGACCATGGATTCATGATATGCAAGCAGTGTCATCTACCTATCATCAGTGTGTTAAGTTCCCTTACAATAGAATGGAGATTTGTATACCTGGGGATAACACTATATCTATTAACTCAGTTTCAGGGGTGCTCATGTTCCCCTTAATAGAGAAGCAGAATACTTTGATGCAACCTTAGCTAAATGTAAAGACAAGTTCAAGTCAATAGACCTTGGCATAGGGGTGTATCAACTCAACTCTCTCACAGCACTACCATTTTCACCTCGGTCTTATGGAAATCCTTCACAAGAAATAAGACCTTCCTCTTCAGCTATGAATTTATTTAGCATATTTGTAGAGTCCTCGGTGCCTATTCAAGATGAGAAAGAAGAGATGGTTGTTAGAGACTAGATTTATAGAGAAGAGAAATACATGCACAATGAGAACTTCTCTCCCTCACCTAAGGATTATGGAAGAGGGTATAGTTTTTTCAAATAGATGGGCTATCCCATACTTGGCCCTCTTAGTCACATATTGGATGCTAGAGTCGAACCCTTTGATCATAATATTTTTGGACACAATTCTAAGAAGACGGTTAGCCTAGGATTTGCAAATTGCAATAAGAACACTACTCCTATACTTGATGGGTCAGATAGTGAAGATGAACTAGAATACATACCTAATTTGACAAATCAGAAAGACATGTGTGAAGATTGGGTCCCTTCCACTACTCTCCTTTAGGGAGATTCAGATATTCCAATCACTCATGAGATAGTTCCAACCTTAGAACAAAATGAATCAGATGTAGAAGATCCTTTCAGAGAACATCAATGAATGAATCATTTTCATTTAATGGAAAGAGAATGTGTTACCCTTGATGACACTCAAACTTCCACATCAAGATGTCCCAAACCTTCAAGGTGTAAACATCCTAGTCAAATTTCATAAACAAGTTCATATGAGTATGAATGGGACTCCTTCTCAGAGCCTTCCATAGTTGATATGGATGTTGATGTCATCCACACTTATATTTCTCAACCCAAGGTATCCAATGAGTAATTTGTAGCATTAGAGGATTTGAACCCACATGTTTCCTTAGCGGACGATTCTTCACTTGTTAGGACGAATCCTGATTTGGGTAGCTTAGAAGGATACTTGATGGACTCAGACTCTTCAGTCACCAGAGATGATATCATTCACATTTAAAACCTTGCACCGGTCATTGAATTACCTCTTGTTCATCCTAACCTCATTGATTGGTCCCAACGCTATCAAGAACCTGAGCTCTTAATGTTTCAAAATGATTATGAGATAGCCTATTACTTGAATGTCATTGAACCTGTAGTCTCTTCCACCAGTGAACTAGCTACTAGCATGACAAAGCTAGACATCAAGTACCTTAAACACAAAATAAAAATAAAATAAAATCAAAAGCATAGGAGTTCTAATGGCAAACACCACTATGTGGCAGTGTCAAAACTGAAAAAATTAAAAATAAATGATGTATCCAAGGTTGAAAACCTCTCCGAGCTACCTAAGGATGAGGTACTTGATCATCTCCCTAGCTACTTTCAAGATAGATCTTTAGTTCTTATTGAACCAACACAAGCAATCAATTTGGGTGCAAATGAGGCTCCACAGTTAGTACACTTGGCTAATTCCTTGTCACCACAAGAAAAATAAGCCTACACTAAGTTCTTACAGAAAAAGAAGATCAACTTTGCATGGAATTATTAAGATATGCTAGGGTTGGACACTAATCTTATCATGCATCACTTATCCATAGCTCTGGGTGTCAAACCGGTTAAATAGAAATTGAGAAAGATGCATCCTCATATATCTCTCCTAGTCAATAAAAAATTAGAGAAACTCCTTGGTGCAAGATTCATAAGATCTATTATCTATGCTGAATGGATATCAAACATTGTACTAGTTTCCAAACATGACAAATCGATTTGAGTTAGCATAGATTTTAGAGATGTCAATAGAGCATGCCCAAAGGATGACTTTCCACTTCCCAATATAGACATGATAGTGGATATGACTGTGAGTTATGAGGTTTATTCCTTGATGGATGGTTATTCCAGATACAATCAGATTAAGATGGATCTTGAAGATCAAGAAAGGATTGCATTCACTTGTGCATAGGGTACCTATTGTTTCAGCTTTATGCCTTTTGGATTAAAAAATGCAGGAGCCACCTATCAACAAGGTATGAAAACCATTTTTCATGACATGATGCATAAAAACATGGAAGATTATGTGGATGACACCTTGGCCAAGTCTAAGAAAAGAGACACACACTTCGATGATTTAGAAGTCATTCTAGATCGCATGCAACAATTTCAACTAAGGTTAAATCCTAAAAAGTGTGCATTTGGAGTCACCTCTAGAAAACTACTGGGATTCATCATTTAAGCATGAGGAATAAAGGTAGACCCTGAAAAATTCCAAGCAATCATAGATATTCCACCTCCTAGAAACATTAGTCAAATGAGGAGTCTTCAAGGATGACTTCAATCCATAAGGAGATTCATTTCACAGTTGGCAAATAGATCTCAACCTTTCAACAAGAACTTACACAAGGGATTCAAATGTGTTTGGAATGAGGATTATCAAAAGAGCATATATAAAATCAAGAAATACTAGGCAAATCCCCCCATTTTAATGCCTCCTATCCCAAGGAAACCACTTATTCTATACATTTCAGCGACAAAATCTTCCTTGGGGGCATTACTAGCTCAACTTGATGAACATGGTAAAGAAAGAGAAATATACTACATTATTCACACTCTTGTTTTGTTGGAATTATATTGGAATGATATACTAAGAGGGGAGGGGTGAATCAGTACCTCTAAAACTTTTCTTGGTTAGCCCATTAACCCTTAATCATCAGTTTGTAAATTATCTTATCTAACTATTCATCTTTCTTTATGCATATGCAATCATATCATAAGTTCTTTTAGTATGTAACCATAACAGAAACATTCATGAAAATAGATAACACATAACATAAGATATGATATCATAGAAAACTTCTGTTAGGAAGTAAAAACTATTGGAATTATATTGAGATGATGTACTGAGAGGGGAGGGGTGAATTAGTACCTCTAAAACTTTTCTTGGTTAGCCCATTAACCCTTAGTCATCAATTTGTAATTTATCTTATCTAACTGTTCATCTTTATTTATGCATATGTAATCATATCATACATTCTTTTGATATGTAACAATAATAGAAATATTCATGAAAATAGATAACACATGACACAAGATATGATATCGCAGAAAACTCCTGTTAAGGAAGTAAAAACTGCAGTGGGGATTGTTACCCACAAACTTCACTATCTGCAGATAAGAAGGTGTCAGTTAAGGCTTACATTTGGTCACTTATGATGACCTATCCTATTAGGAGTATTATAGTGGAGACTTGTTAAGATCTACTTTGTTTGAAGCTTTAGCAACACTGTTAAGTGTGCACTCTGTTAAGAGATTTGGAAAGAACGGCTAAGTCCACCTTCTATAAAAGGACTTTAGATGTGATGCACTTGTTAGAATGCAACTACATAAGTTTTTGATCTGATGATAAATGCAATCTTCAATTTCTGATAATAGATCCTATAAAGATTCATACATTTAAGTAATCATCCTTCCATGATTGAATAGTACCTTTGTATGCTCGTCGGTAGCCTCTGTGTGTTCTTGATAACTGATATACTCTATTTCTTATCCTTGCATGAATTCTTCCTTCTGGTCCTTAGATGCTCTTCATGGCTATCAATAATAAGAATTCATGTTATCACAATTGAGTATGAACATCTATTTTTACAAATTAGGTTCAATTCTTGATTCATGCAGTGCAAGTTAACTCTAGATCCAAGGTTTACAAGTTGACCTTGATCTTTAGTTAGATATGCTTTAGATCCGTTAGGATTCTTCAAAGAATTTACATAAAGCATGCATGACCATCTAAAATGATTTAAAACAAAACAAAAACTCTATAAATAGAATTACATTGCTTTAATCATCGTGTAAAACTCAGATCCACAATTTGTGGGTTCTTGATCTGTCTATCAGTTCTGATGGTTGATTTTCTTGATCATCAATGTTCCTTTCTTGAACTGGTTGTCGGGTATGCCTTTTCTATTTCTTGTCAGGTTAGTTCTAAAAGTTGTGTTTCCGGTAATGCTTGTGGTTGTCGGTGATGCTTGTGGTCACTGGTGATGCTTGTCACTTTTATACTTAGCTTTTTTTTCTCAAAATTCTTTGTTCTATCGAGTATGCTTGCATTTCACCGGTACTGCTTGTGGTTCACCGGTAATGCATGTTGTCTGCCGGTAATTCTTTATGTCTGTGTTTTTCAGTGATTATACTAATGGAAAAATAATGTCATCAAAAACTACGATGGGGATTGTTACCCACAAGACTTCACTATCTGCAGATAAGAAGGGGTTGGTTAAGGCTTACAATTGGTCATTTATGATGACCTGCCCTGTTAGGAGTATTATAGTGGAGACCTGTTAAGATCTACTTCATTTGAAGCTTTAGCAACACTGTTAAGTGTGCACTCTGTTAAGAGATTTGTAAAGAATGGTTATGTCCACCTTCTACAAAAGGATTTTAGATGTGATGCACTTGTTAGAATGCAACTACATAAGTCTTTGATCTGATGATGCATGCAACCTTTAATTTCTGATAACAGATCCTATTAAGCTTCATACATATTAGTAATCATCCTTCCATGATTGAATAATACATTTATCTGCTCGTTGGTAGCCTCTATGTGTTCTTGACAACTGATGTGATCTATTTTTGAACTTTGTATGAATCCTACCTTCTGCTCCTTAGATGCTCTTTGTGGCTATCAACAACAATGAATTCATAACTCACAATTGAGTTGAACATCTATTTATACTATATTTTGGCTTGATTCTTGATTCATGCATCGCAAGTTAACTCTAGATCCAAGGTTTACAACTTGACCTTGATCTTTAGTTAGATATGTTTTAGATCCATTAGGATTCTTTAAAACATTTACATAAAGCTTTCTTGACCCTCAAGTTATGATGTAAAACAAATTAAAACTCTATAAATAGAATTACATTGCTTTATCCATCATGTAAAATTCAGATCCACTTTTTATGGGTTCTTTAACTGACGGCCAATTTTCTTGGTCATTGGTGTTCCTTTCTTGAACTGGTCATAGAGTATGCCTTTTCTGTTTCGTCAGTTTTTTTCTCAAAACTATGTCGCCGGTGATGCTTGTCAATTCCATACTTATCATTTTTCTTGTGAAATTTATGTTCTATCGGGTATGCTTTTTGATCGCCGGTAATGCTTGTAGTCCGCCGGTAATGCTTGTAGTCCGCTGGTGATTTATGTAGTCTGCCAGTGATCTCTATCAATGTTTTTAACTAAGTTTACTAATGGAAAAATAATTTCATCAATCTCCCCCTTTCACATTAGTATCAAAAATATGATATGTGCAACATACTGAGTGTATTAGTATGTACACCTGTGTATACTTCTTCCTTAGTCATTTGAATGACTCCCCCTATGT
>MU226169.1:2082853-2105329 GCA_018584345.1 Thuja plicata
TCTAGATCCAAGGTTTACAACTTGACCTTGATCTTTAGTTAGATATGTTTTAGATCTGTTAGGATGCTTTAAGACATTTACATAAAGCTTGCTTGACCCTCAAGTTATGATTTAAAACAAATTAAAAATCTATAAATAGAATTACATTTCTTTATCTGTCGTGTAAAACTCAGATCCACTTTTTGTGGGTTCTTTAACTGACTGTCGGTTATGACGGTCAATTTTCTTCATCTTCGGTGTTCCTTTCTTGAACTGGTCATTGGTTATGCCTTTCTGTTCTGTTGGTTTTGTTCTCAAAATTGTGTCATCGGTGATGCTTGTAGTCACTGGTGATGCTTGTCAATTCCATACTTATCATTTTTCTTGTGACCTTTGTGTTCTATCAAGTATGCTTGCTGATCACCGGTAATGCTTATAGTCTACCGGTAATGCTTTTAGTCCGTCGGTGATCTATGTAGTCTATTGGTGATCTTTTTCAATGTTTTTCACTAAGTGTACTAATGACAAAATAATTCCATCATGTTTCATATGAGGTTAACTACACCAGCATTGAGAAAGCTTGCCTTGCAGTTGTGTTTGCTTCCTAAAATTTGTGGATTACATGCTTGCGTACACTATACACCTCATAGAAAAAATAGATCCACTCAAGTATTTATTAGGTAAGGATGCCCTCACAGGTAGACTTGCTAAATGGATGATGATCTTTTTAGAGTTTGACATAGAGTACATTGAGCGTAAAGCAATCAAAGGACAAGCCATAGCAGATTAATTGGTTGATTTCCCAATACGAGATAATGCACCTATTCAAGTTGGCTTCCTAGATGAACACCTCATGTATATGACTGAAAGAACATGGAAGATGTTCTTTGATGGATCCTGTATGAAAAACAGTTTAGGAGCTGGTGTGTTTTTTTTTTCTCCTCATGGGTACGCGATTCCTAAGACTTACAAGTTATTGTTCCCATGTACAAACAACATTGCTGAGTATGAAGCATTAACAAATGAACTTAAGATGGCCATAGAATGGAGAATCATATAGTTACACATCTATGGAGATTCACAACTGATAATCAACCAAGTCAATGATGAATATCAAACAAAAAATGAGAAACTGGTACCTTACAAGCAAATGGTTGATTCCTTGAAACAATACCTCACATTTATCATGTTTCAACAAATCCCTAGAGTAGAAAACAAAGCAGTTGATGCTATGGCTACACTTGCTTCACTCCTTTAGTTAGGGAAACATGAAACTAGATTTGAATTCCTAGTGGAAGAGCTACATCACCCTATCTATGACTCCTAAGAAAGTCATGTCATTTGTACCCTTGTTATTCATGAGTCATCTCGTTATGGTGCCATTTACTTATACCTTCATGATGCCATTATACCTAAAACCTTTAACCAATCTTAGTGCAGAAACCTTACCTGAAATGCCTCTCGCCATTCCATTATCTATGGTGATATGTATAGGAGGGGTCTAGATGGAACACTTCTTAGATGCTTAGAAAAGGAAGAATCTAACCAAGCATTAGTTGACATCCACGAGCGCATCTATGGGGGATATTCCAATGGTCTTGCCATGGCCCAAAGGTTGCTTAGGGCAGGGTACTATTGGCCTATGATGCAGATTGATGTAGTATATTTTGCAAATTTATGTGAAAAGTGTCAAAAACATGGTAACCTGATACATGCTCTAGGCAGGGAGCTCATTCCTTCTATATCTCATTGGCCATTTCAGCACTGGGCCTTTGACCTTGTTGGGCAGATTCATCCCAACTCATTAGGTGGACACATGTTTATTATCACTACTACTGATTACTTCACTAAATGGGTAGAAGTTGTCCCACTTTCTATTGCCACGGGCAAGACAGTCTCTCTATTCATTCTGAAACATATCATCTATCGATATGGAGTGCCTTCCGAGATTATCACTGACAACGAAGGCCAGTTCAAAAATAAAGACCTTAAACAAATCTGCAATAAATTCAAGATTAAACAACATTGGTCCTCCATTCACTTCCCGTAAGTAAATGGCCAAGCAGAGGCATCAAACAAAACCATTCTTAAAATCTTACATAGAACAGTTTGTAAGAGTGGTAGAGATTGGCACTTAGAAATAAATCCTTCTTTATGGGCCTATAGAATGAGTATTCATACTCCTACTGGAGCTACTCCTTTTTCCCTTACATATGGCATTGAATTAGTGTTACCTTTGGAGGTTGAGATTCCTTCACTTAGAGTTTCCCTCAAAGGTCTAGTTACAGATGAAGACTACCGCGCCATGAGACTTCAAGAGTTAGAACTTCTAGATGAGAAACGTCAAGTGTCATTTGGCCATATGAGGGTTTATCAAAAGTGCATGTCCAAAGCCTTCAACAAAAAGTTTCACCCTAGAGAATTCCAAGTGGGAGATCTTGTCCTATGTGAAAATCCTAAGAATCAACAACATAAAGATCAAAATGGAAAATTTGAACCTAATTGGCTTGGACCTTACATCATTACAATAGCTTTTGGGTCAGGTGCTTATTTACTATCTATATAAGAGGGATAGTAGCTCCTTGATCCTATCAATGTCTTGCACCTAAAGAGGTTATATCCATGATGCCCATTGCCTCTGGGGCATCCTTTGTACATACTTATTGATCCTAAAAAAATCCAAAAAAATGATATATTGTCAAAAATGCTAAAAATCAAAAAATGTCATAAAAAAATGGTCATCTTAGTGAAAACCTTGCAATAGGTGCTTTGATGTATCTCCAAATAAATTATATATTCCAAAAATATAAAAAAAAATTCAAAAATTCAAAAATTCAAAAAAAAAATTAGAAAAAGTGCCTTGGTGAAAACCTGGAAACAAGGGCCTTGGTAGAAAAAAATTTCCATCAAATCCAAGTGGTGAAAACCTGGAAACGAGTGCTACTTAAGGCCTTTGCACCCCTGTTTCTTAGTGCATGTCCTTAACACTTAGCCTTTCTCCATCATGGCTTGTCCTTGTTGCCTTGGTTTGGAAATGGTCTTTGTCTTTGTCTAGGGGGCATAACTGTGTTAACTTTGGTCTCTTGGATGTGTTAAGATACCTCACAAATGGTGTTTTTCAACACCACCCCAACTATTTTTTTCAACACAATCCCTGACATCGAGTGTTTTTCAACACTTATCAGTTTGGTCTTACCCAGTTTTGTCATGTGATCTTACATACTTGAAAGTATTCGATCCTTATACTCGAAACTCAGTATTAGTTAACACGCTTCAATTTTTAAACACAACACTTAATGCTTGAGCTATGTCATGATCTTTTCTTTGTGTGTTGACTGTTATTGATTTTTGTTGAGTGTCCTTGTCTAATAAGTCTCTCTGGTATGCATAGCTAGAGGACTTGGGGCATGGGGCATGTTTTTATTTTCTTTCTACTTGTGGGTGTGGTCTTGAAACTCTATAGTGTCTCTTTTTGTTCCCTTGAAACACTTAGGAGATTTGAGGCATCATCATTGACTATTTTTGCACAACTATTCTTATGGTCATCCCAGCATCTATGCCTTGATGCGAGCGTGATTATGCTATATTAAATTGGATAAGCTAACATCAAAGTCATCTTGACCTTTATATCTTTGATGCTTATGTTAGAATCTTTCCACATTCTAATCCAATATAAATCACATTCATATCTTCATAGTTGCGCTGGTTACTCGTAATGATTGTGTGATTTTCTGATGTTCACTAATAATGGCCCAATGATGAAAATAAGTTCCTTAACATTCTCTAATGAATGATGAACACAAAATCCTATGTTACAGTTGCTCTATTGCAAGTACACCTTTACATTTTCATGTAGCTTGCATTGTTAGACTTCATGTTAAATTGCATTTTTAGGTTGCATTATGAGTTTGGGAGGGTTTTCCTTAATTTTTCTTGTGGACTTTTAATCAACTGTGGTCATGTTTTGATCTTCATTTCCTTATCTTCTTTTGTGATTTCAATTGAAATTTTCTATCTTAAATAGATGATTGATTTCAGGGCATTCTCTCTCTTAAGGCCAATTCTCTTTCTTCTCTCCATTTCTTTCCACCTCTTCCAAACTTCTATCTTCCATTCGCTTTCACCCCACTTCTTTTCTTCTAATTCAACCTTGGGGCATAATCTTTTGTGCTTGATGATCTAACTTGGTTTTGTGATCCTTATATATTTCATCTTACATCAAGAACCTTATCTTTAGTTTGATTTGATCAAATTTATCAATTTGTTGTTTCTCCTCTATCTCATTTTGATTTCGATCACAAGGGGGCAGTACATATCAAACTTCAATCAATGATTCAGCTTTATCAATCCTATCGATTCCTCCACTTGGGGAAACCTTGCTTGAGATTCTTATCTTGGACATGTCAATTACCTATTTACAAGGGTGTTGACCTTGTCTTTTTCAAACAGTTAATCTTTGTCCTGATGTGTTCCCATCCGTCAATCACATGTTTGGGTTATTTTGTGATCCCAAATCGAGCTCACACTTCAACTGCATTCCTTGACTATATGTGTTCCCATAAAGATCACACATTAGTCAAAGAGGGGAAAATGTATGCACCATAAAATGGTCGCCTAGACTATGGGCCCCCATTCTTCAATTTATCAAATAACGGAATCAATTTATCAATTTCCTGAATTAATGCCTTTCAATATTTTCAATTCAAATCAATTTCCTTGATCAAATCGTAATTAATTCAATGATTTCAATATTTCCTAAGGATTAATCATTTTATCCATAATCCTATTTAATTAAAAGAAAACATCCCTTTTAATTAAATAAAATAATCTTATTTAATTAAAAGAAAGCATCCCTTATAATTACATAAAATAATCTTATTTAATTAAAAGAAATCATCCCTTTTAATTAAATAAAATAATCTTATTTAATTAAAAGAAAACATCCTTTTAATTAAATAAAATAATCTTATATAATTAAAAGAAAACATCCCTTTTAATTAAATAAATAATCTTATTTAATTGAAAGAAAAATCCTCTTTTAATTAAATAGATAAAATCCTCACCTAAATCTCTCTTTGTGATGAAAAAGGAAATAAATCAAATAAAAATAAATAAAAAGTTATTTTTTCTCTACAATTTGAATGCGCATATTTCTAAGTGGTGGGCTTTTTTCTCTTACTTGCCTTTTAAGGGATTTATCCCACATTTTGAGGATGCATTCCTCTCCACACTTTCCTTTATAAGGAGCCCTGTCCTTCTCATTCAGGATCTAGATTTTATGTTATTGTTATGCTGCAGGTTTGGAGAGCAATTTTGGAGGAGTTTGAGCACTTGAGCTTGAACATTGCAACTTCTCTTTTCTTGTCTTCTTCTCTCATGCATCCATGGCAATCCATTTAGATTACTCTTGCACTTGCATGTTAGATTAGATTCATATTTCATTTCATAGAATAATCTTGCATGTGTATTTCCTTTCATAGATTAGTTTGCTTTCATGCATTTTTATCATATAGAATAGCTTCCATTTTAATTTGCATGCATATTTGATGATCATGGAGACTAGCACTCTTCCTTTACCTTTTTGAATCTCTCATTTTATGGTGTACTTGCAAGGGCACAACTAGGTCTAAACTGAGAGCATCCATTATAAACCCTTGCACTCCATGAATAGAGAGCTATGAGTCACCATTTGAGACCTCATTCTTGAGCAACCTTGGATATAGTGACTCATAGAAGTGTGTCAACATTTTAGCACACATTAGTAGCTTACCAAGGTTTTTTCAATGATGTAAATTGTAATCATTTATGTTTAAAAAAATATATGAAAATGTTTTAAGAAATTCAAAGTGCTTTTCTTTTTTGTTTTGATTATAAGAATAGTTAATAGATATGGCCTATGGGCGTCATTGAATTGTAAATTTGTAATGAAATTTTTCCTAATATAATATAAAAATTTTGCGTTGCACTTTTATTTCATTTAATAATTAAATGTTTCCAAACTTTATCATTTAATGGTAACTGGTTCAAATTTCATGGATAAGGTATTCTCGAATGCATGAATTCTAAGTGAATATAGTTAATAATTATATTCATTAGTGTATATTAAAGTATTAATATTTTAAAATTGTGACAATCGTTGGATTATGAGAGATGAATGGTTGAAGTTGTATTTCGGAAGTACTATGGGTTTCAAAGACCTTTTCTGAAAACTCACTCTGGAAACGTGACACGTGTAATTAACATTTAATTTGTATGCATTTTTAATTTAATATTCATTTAAATCACTCTGGAAATGTGACACGTGAGACGTGTAATATTCATTTAATTTGTTACATTTAACGAAAGGCTTTTAACATTTCTTTTTAAAAACCTATCGACTCTTAGGCTCGTAGCAACGGAGCTAAAAAGAACTGTTAAACTGTCACCAAAGATTTCAAGACTATAATTTGTGAGAGCCTTAGCCATTCTAACTTCTATCTATCCAGATTTCTACTAGCCTGATGCATCCTGATTTTGTAATGTCAAAAAATTTGTTTAACTTGATTTTGAAATTTTAATTCTTGCATGTACAACTACGGTTTTCTTAAATTGGGGTTTTCTTAATTAGTTAGTTATTATCTATTATTTTTTTAGTAAATATCTATGATTCTTTGTTTTTTCATTCTTTTGAAGAACAATGGGGAAAGCAAAAACTCAAGGCCAAGGGCAAGAAGATGGGGAAACTTTAATAGACTGCAGAAAACTAGTAGAAATCCTTGGTTTCGCTGATGATTATCATGATGTTTATGATCCTTCTATCGATGGTCAAAGGAGAGTTATATCAATTAAACATACATTGTGCAGTAATGAAACTAGGCCAAAGAGGTCTGAATTTATAAAATGCGATAGGTGCAAAAATGAATAAACTTGCTTCGTGGGATGTAGGTTTGGGTTGCATGTTGTTACCCGAAGTTTTCCCTATCCCAAAAATTGTCTTGATTTGTGCAAAAAATTATGATGAATAAAGAAAATCAATTTTGAAAAAAAATAATTAGGAGGAAATTTATTCAATAACCCAGGAAGAATTTCTCAATTTCCTAGACCTGGGGTTTGACCAAAAAAACTGTAATGTCCATATTGACCTTGGATTACTGGCAGAAAAATATGAGGCAGTCGCGCCAAACGCAAAAGATTCATTTATAAAGGGTCTAATAGTTGCAGAGGAAAAGGCTTCATTGGGTGAGAAACATAATCCTCCTTATGATTTTAACATTTTTGTGTCATGGCTTCAGGATACTATATCCTCTCTGGCAGTTTTCCTGGGACTGGAAAACAATAGGGAAGTGGGTGCCACCATTCTTCAATTGATTTGGGATATCCATTGTGTCAATGAACGAGTAAGATATAATTTTGTTGTACACATGGTTCAATCGATGCAAGAACAATTAGCATTGATTAAAAGAGGAAATTATAAGATATTTAGGTTCACAACCTACTTGTTCTATCTTCTACTAGCCAAGCATGCTGCAATATTAATGAGCAACGACAACAAGCTTGAAATTCAGAGGGGGATAGGACCGACAGGTACTCCAATATATAAATGGACACCTCAAATAAGGATGTATGATAACAAAAGGAATTACAGTAATTTTGTAGACTTTTTTTTGGAACCATTGTAAAAAAAATAACAAGCACTCCAATGCCCAGATTGTCTTCTTCATGTAGGGATTTCATCCAACTTGGAAGCACAATTAAATTGGTTGACTAGTACTTAATGGAAGAATACACTGTGCTAAGGTTTTACGGATCAGAACTACAACCCCACAAAATTCCAATGCATGTGACAGATAGGGTATTTGCAGTAGAATATGTACTACAACTAGAGAGCATAGATAGACTCTTCGGTGGCCAGTCGAAGAAGAGAATATTCCCTTTCTTACCTTTCTCAATTGGAGGGTTAACATTTGAGAGAAAGGCATTCAAAGTGGAAAAAAAAATTAGAAAATTTTCAATTTGATTTAGAGAGGTGCTGGAAGTATGATCCACTCCATATCATTCAAACAATGCTTGTTGCCGATAAGAACTCTACAAACTTATTTCAACATGAAATTAAACCATATCTAGAGAAGTTGAAAAACAAGGATAGCTGGGATGACATTACAAAAGAGATGGAGAAAGTTTTCGCTGAGGAAAAAATTTCAATTGAACAGTTGTCATCACAAATTATGACATCAATAAACCATGGCATTGTACAGCCTAGAATAACCTACAATTTCTAAAAAAAAACTTTCTCATCCATCAAACAAAAAAATACCAAAGAAAATAGCAGAAGAATGTAATGATAGAAAATGGACTCCAATAAAAATGAATAATTTTTTTAGTATGAGAAAGGATCTTGGTGAACCAAAGACCAATGTAGATCTAGATGAAATAGATGAGGATATAGAGTTTAGCAAATTGTGGAATTTGGAGCATCCTACCATGGCATACGACAATGATCCAAACAGTGTGGATGATAATCCAACAATTGCATTTACTCTAAGTCATAGTGGAGTTAGTGACTACTAGAAACAAGTACATAGCAAAGGGGAAATCATTGTGGAAAAATGGATTATAAAGGTGGTGGTTTGGGTCACATAGGAGAAGGCATCTGGATTCCAATTATCATAGAAAAACTAATCATGGTGCAGGCATTGGGGTTGGATTTGGAGTAGACCCATTAGATTCATCAGGAACCACTGTGCCCATAATAACATCCATTACCACGGGTGGGATTGGGGAATCTACTTCTACTAGTTCTGGTAGTCACACTGGTGCCAGTGGGACTGGGAAACTTATACAACAAGTTCCCTCTCTAAAGAGGCCAGTATAATCTACATAGAATCCCATAGAAGAATAAGTGTCAAGAAGTAAAAGGTTTCCATGACCACAACATTGAGACCCGATCCTAAAGAACTGTTTGCACTTTCAAGTTCACCAAATCCCTCTAAAAGTTTAAATCCTCAAACAGCATTAGTTAGATCAAAAGGCATTGCAATCTTTAGTTCACCTTTCAAACATTCAAATCCTTCTGCAACACCAAATTTTCATTTAAAAGATTTCTATAATAAATTTGCAGAAACAACAACTAAGAATAAGGAAATAAAGAAGACATTGCAGAATGGTGCCCTTACTGCAGCTGTAGAGGAACAACCTGCATCCAATGGGATTTTTCCAACATATGACCCAAACAGAGACATGATGGAGTTCATGGTTATTATTCTACCAAAAGAAGATGGAAACCCACTAGGGAGTCAGATAGATCCGTCTGAATTTTAAGTTATCACTCTCCAAATGGATTTTTCCAAAGCTAAAAATGTGGACAAAATTAATGTGTCAAAGTCTACAAACCAAGTGGTCTACAGTGCACTGCTAAAGTTGGAAAGAGAGAAAAGTAAGCTTGAAAAAATTATAGAAAAGTTACAGGAAGACATTGCTAATGAAAAAGAAAAGAGGAAAGCTTCAGAGAACAGTTTGAAATAATTATAGAAAAAGATTAAAAAATCAACCTCTACATCATAAAATATAGAGCATGAACATGAAGAGGCAGAAGTGAAGGAGCAGAAGGCAGAGCTGAAGGCACTGAGGGGAAAATTGGTATAAATTAGTAAAAAACTAGAGGAAGAAAGACTCACTTCATAAAATTTATTTAAAACTGCAGAGAGTAATGTTGCCTCCAATCGGGAATCACAAAAGCAATTGGACTCTCACGTAGATAAATCCAATCATTGGGAACACAAAGTAGTGGAAGAGATAAATAATTTTGAAAAAATGGTAGAAGAACTAAAGAAAGATAATAATACAAGTCAAACTTTAACAAATGCTAGTAATAATTTAGTAAAGATTACTAAAGAACACATATGGGTCCAAATATTGGGGATGTCTCTTAGCTTGTGTGAGTGGTTTGAAATGCTTCAAAGTATGAGAGTATGTTATTTGAAGCTCCATAAGAACATTGAATAGAACATGGATGTTTTCAAGGAAGAAAAGAAAGAAAAATATATTATGCAACAACTCTACAGTAAGAGTGATAGCTATCTATCAAACAAAGGAATTATCACTCCCCTTGATACCTCAGTAAAGGTATCAAGTATCATTCAAAAATGTGAGAATCTACGGGAAGAATAGGAATTGGATGATAAAGCTAAGAAGAAGATCACAAAGATGGAACAAAGGAAATTGAAATTGGAAAGTCTTGGTTTGCCTAAGAGATTTGACACAAATAAGTTCATTGGAAGAGAAACTTACAAAAAAAGCTTGCAGGACAAAATAAATATTGATTTATGCTTTCTTCCTACAGACATATCTCCTGATACATTCATGGATTTCAGTAAACTAGTGAGAACTTTGAATGGATTTTTAGAAGCAACAGTTTTGTCAAGTCACACTTCCAAATATGAATTGCTAACGAAGTTGTAGGAGTGTGACTATACTATGAACCAAATTGTTCTGCCATCAAAGGGTGTTTGGACTAGCCTACAAAGATTGCTCTAAATTTTGGACTACTGTAAATTGTAATGTATTACAAATGAATACAAAACAATTTGTGCTATATCTAATTTTCATGTTTTCCAATTTAATGTACATTGAGTTACTCTATTTTATCCAGTTATTCTTAGTTGATTTACTCTGTTATATGCTATTGGAATACAAAATTTCATTCAAGAATTTTAATTTTCAAATTAAAATATGAATGATCATTGATGATACGATACAAAATACAGTAATGATACTCTTTTTTCTCAAATTTTAATGATGAAACATAATACATTCATGCTTTTCTAAAATGAACATTGAATGATAGGATATAGTAGTTAATAAGTTCAAAAAATACCTATTGATTACTACTACTAATTTAGCAGAAATTTCCTAAATTTGCCAATTCATGTCTGCGTCGTCATCATCATCTAATTCTAGAATTCAAGTTCTTTCATTGTTCTTCATTTTCATTTGTGTCTTCTTCACTCTGACTTCTGCTTCTATGAATCTCACTCCCATCGCTACCTATAGTTGTGCCACTCAGAGTTGGAGATTGGTTAATGGTGTTGCCCAACCCTCTTCTTTTGCATCTTTTCTTCTAGATTTCCATTTCTTTTTTATAAGGAAAGGTATTGACGACAACATATCCAGATGTGTAGACCCTCAATCATTTTTCCAAATTCTTGTCTAGTTTGTTTCTTAGCTTTGATTTTAGGAAGCCCAAAGCATTGAAAACTCTCTCATCCTCCACCGAACCCAATATCATGGTTTGACATAGATCAGCAAGCTTGAAGAACTCTAAAATTTCATCATGCAACATTGTGCTATGTTTTAGTTTTGTCCAAAACATTGTTGTCGAGCCGTCTTCATGTGGGTTATTCATTAATTGATATTGATGCTTCATAATCCTTGCAAAAGTGCCTGATTGTTGTCTAAGAAGACCTTCATCTAAAATTCCATTGAATTCTACAAATTTGCAAAATTCCTTTATCAAAGTTAACAACCTATTATGATAATCTTCTATAGAGTTCAAGTGCCAATTTTGAGGAAACACAATCGCCATGGCCTCAAGAAGTTGTTTATATGGAAATTAGGATCTTATTTCAAAGGAAACCTTATAGGCTATGTCCCTTGCATTAGCTGCTATGGACTCAACAATCTTGGTAAACTCTTCCCTTGTAACTCTTGTAGCGCGCTTCTTTGGGGCATTGGAGTACATTGGTATCTGAAATCCCCTTACACAAACACATAAATCTCCATTTTCAAAAATCTTTAAATAATTATCAGGATTGTCCAAATTTGTTAGTTTCCTCTAGTGATGAAATTTTTCATTGGATAAATTTGGGTCATTTCGATAAAGATTATCGAGGGCTTGGCATGACATTTTATGCAAATGAGCATATTCTGCAATATACATGGCTCTTTGCTAGGCTTTTTTCATAATGAACATCATTTCTTCTAGCATGGGAAGAAGAGATGCTAAATTTAAAAGTGTCTCTATATTGCTTAACCTCTTAAGCAGGTCGTCACATCTCTAATTTTCTGCATTGTCATGATTTTCGTACATAAGTCCAATCAAAGATTGATATTCAAAAAAAACTTGATGTGCTGGTCCATCCAAAGAGATCCATCTGGTATCAACATCTTTTAGAATCTTGTTTCCATTGGTAATTCCATTAGCAAACTGCTAAAATTCCCTAAAACATTTGAGACTCTTGAAAAAAATATGAGTACAACTCTCTTACTAAATCTTCAACCTTGTTTACTAAAGGAAACTTCTTCACAACTCTAAAAGCAAGATTCAACCTCTGGGCCATACAATGAATGCCAACAACATATGGTGAACAAGAAGCCTGCATCTTTGTGCAAAGACCATTCCTTTGGCCTTGCATTACTAAAGCTCCATCCACTCCAACATAGATCAACTTCTTCGCTATTGTCAATTCATCCATAGCTCCATATTCAATTAAATGGCTCTTTACTAATTGAAATAAAGTTTCTGATGTCGTATTGTCCCTCAATTTTGCAACAGTTAGTAGATGTGGTTTGTGGATATTATTCTGTATAGTATAAACATGCATGCGTACCCATGATGTATTATCTATTGTTGTAACTTTGTCTAAGGAGAATGCAATAAAGTTTGACTCTTTTATTTTTCTCTGTATATCCTCTATTTCAACCTGGGCAATACAACTTTCCCATTCCATCCACTGTTTATTGACCAATGAGTGATAGGATAGTTAGGAACTTTTAGAAAGTGTAAAAAACCACTCATTTCTAGATAGTTTGTCATTGGACGCCCTCTACTCAAAATATGGAAAATGTTACTTAATTGAACAAATTTTTCGCATTCTTCTACTTCACTTGCTTTTGCAAAAATAGCATTAATAGAACCTTGAACTTCACCAGGATTTGTCTTAAATTTCTGAAACAAATAATATTCCTCAACATTCCTTTGATGTCTACATTTCTCCTTTGTTTTATATCTTATCACTTTTATTTCCTTTCCATCTACAGTTGAGGTTTTGTAAACCTTACCAACATGTTTCTCTATGGTGTCTAATTTAAGCTGCAACCGCTTTTTCTTTTTATACTTCCAACTACAAATCATACATTTGCATTCTACTGGTAGCTCACCTACAATTGGATTGTCCATGGGTTCAATGAATGTATACTTTTCTGCCCAATCAAATTTAAATATCCTGGACATCTCCCATTGACGATCAATTTTTTCTTTTGATTTTCCTCTCCCTTTAGTGTTACTATTAATTGAACCATCATCATCACCGAAGTCAATCGATTCATCCCAAAAATTAGTTATTTACTTGAAATTCATTTTCAAGGTCATCTTCATCAGAGATATCAGGTTCCACAACTTCTTCACCAGATTTATTAGGTTCCCTAGTTTATTGAATAGATTCATGTGTAAGTTGATAACCTTGAAGTTGTAAAGGTTACTTTGATGATGTACCTTCCTCACTTTGACCAACACCATTGTGTTTTCCCCCGCCAAAGTATGAAGATATTTTTCTGCATTTCGTTGGCCTCTCTTGGACATCTCCACCTTCAATAGTCCTCTTCCTGTTTAACTTTGACTGTGACATCTCCAACAAATTAAGGTTGTAATAAAATTTTACTTGAATAAGATACTAAGGACTCGTAGGCTTTCCGGTTTGCTATCGATCGCAATTGTGAGCTTAGAATCAGCTAAATTTTTGTACTACTAAATCTCTTGAAACTATCCTTATACACAAATGCTTATTTTGAATTTTGGTGAAGGGGTGAACAATTGCATATGATAAAAACTAATATTTGGTAAACCCTGCGTAATTTCAAGTAATTGACTAGGTGAATAAGGCAGGAATTTGGGACATGGTAAATTACAATGCATGCCAAATTGGGTCCTAGTGCAAATAAAACTTTCACTTGGGACAATGGGCCTTTGGCAAATGGTGATAATAGTAGAAAATTAGCAGGGTATTCCCATGAATCCAAGGTGACTGCTATATCCTCAATGATACCAACTGGCATGATAGTTAAACTATAAGCAAGTTGTAACACTGTTGGAATGGTTCTCAATCCCTCTATACTCAACCTATGCATTGTATGTTTGGTCATTACATTTATGGCTGCTCCCAAATCAACTAAAGCATTTTTCACAGACTATCCATTGATTATCAAATCAACAACTGGGCTTCCAGGGTCAGTATGCTTTGGTATAACTACCTTTCCCAACATGATATCTACAATTTTTCCTACAACATGGACTGTTTGAGGGTCCTTTTTCTTTTGCCCGGGCTTTTTAAGGCATTCTTCCTTAATGGCTTTTCCATAAAGAGGAAAATCTTTGATAGCTTGGAACAGAGGAATCTAGATGTGCATGTTTTTCAACTGCTTAAGGATATCAAATGGTGTTTCTTCTTGGGATATAGGTTTTTCCATGCTAAGCCTATGTGGAAAGGGATGATTAATTGAGGTGTGAACATTAGTTTTACTGGATAAATCAGTTGGTTGGACTGTATTTTGCAACATAGCTTCTAGAAATGGTGTTGATGTTGCAGGAATATCTGCAAATTCCGTAATAATAGGATGTTCAGGTGTAGGCAAAGTGGTACCAGATCTCAAATGGATATCAGATATCTCTAGTGCATAGGTAGGGTACTGTTAAGTATCAGTAGTATACATTGGTTTTTGTTGTTGCATTTTGTTAGGATTAGGCTACGACTGATCAAGTAATTGGGTTGGCTTTAGATTAGGACTTGTGGTTGCAGGAGGCGGCATTATTGTAGATCAAGGCACTGGAGACGGTAATTGTGGATAACCATGATTTTGGTTTGGCCATTGTGGAGGCCCCCTCCATTGGTTATTTTTCTGCCAATTCCCTTGTGGTGGTTGCCACTGATTCTGAGGCTGAGGCCACTATTTATTTTTTTGGTTAGGCCACTGGTTACTCTGTTGGTTAGGCCACTAGTTATTTTGTTGGTTAGGCCACTAGTTATTCCAAGCAGGTTCAGAGTAATGAGAAGGATTCTAGTAATTTTGGTTTTTCCATTGATTATTATAAGGATTGGAAAATTGTAAAGGATCTTGAGGTATACCTTGTCTTAAAGCCCATGGCCATTGTTGAGAAACAAAGAACACTTTCTCACCGTCTCCTTCTATCTTCATGTACTCAGTAGGCAAATGTTGATTCTCCAAGTTCGCCACCAGCTTGCATCCATAGTCTTTCTTTTGTTTATGACAGTGTAGACAATACTCAGCTAATTGAAATTCAGCATCTGCATGCTTTTTCTTGGTATTCATGGTGTCCAGATGTATAGCAACATCATTAGTGATGTCTTGCTTGAAATTCGCTAGCGGGTTATATATCTCCATCTTGGAAATGTCAGAATTGATCCCTTTAGTGGTTATAGACTTAAATCCTCTACCCTTCTCTATAGTTGATCATGAATAGTTGAGACAGATTTTCTTGAGGTCATCCCAGGAAGATTGGGATATATCTCCTCTAGCCATGAGGTCTAGTGCTTCCAGGCAGCTATCATTTACCCCTCTTAAGAAGACTAGTTTCTGTGAATCCTCTGCCAACACATGTTGGGGATTCTTCTGCATAGTGTACAAGAAATGTGAAACATAGTCCTCCAAAGTTTCATCCTCCTTTTGTGACATTCAAAAAATTTCATCTCCTCTTGGTTCACCCCCCTTGCAATACTCTTTGTATTTCAACAGAAATAGAGTCTGCATCTCACCCTAGGTAGTTGTTGCATTATCTCCTAAGCCCATGAACCATTGTAAGGCAGACTCCTTCAGCATTGCTGGAAACAACTTGAGTTTGTGGGCATCAGTTTTATATTCAAAGCTACGACAGAGAATATCAAACTCAAACAAAAAGGTGTTAGGATCTTCAGTTACCAGGCCATAGAACTTTGGAAGTGTGGTAGAGGGTATGTTTTTGAGATTAGCATTGTTTATAAGGCTTGGAAGAGGGAATGGAAAGGTAGGTTGTACCATTACTAGAGGTATTTTGAAATGGAGTTGCTGCTGGAAAGGAACATTAGCTATAGGATTGCTAAAAATAGGTGTATTTGGGTCAGAATTATCAAGAAAGCTGGCCAAAATTTCAGAAAAAGGTCAAAGGCCGACTATATCAAAAGTCTCTACTCTAGAGGAAGATGCTGCAGGAAATTTGAGACTTGCATCAACAAAAGGTAACTCAACTTCTTCGTTCAGATTCACAAAATCTCCTAGAAAAAATCTGCCATATTCATGTGATCTTCTTCCTCTTTGATGCATGCAACTGAATTCTTCACACTTGTGAAGAAAATTTAGGAACCACTATCTAAACAGAAGGAAACTATCTAGAAATTAAAAATGACTCAATAAGGTTCTCAGCTTGACACCATCCCCGGTAGCAGTGCAAAAAATGAACCGCCCCACAATAGGTGCTAGTAATCATTCCAAAGCCTCTCCTAGGAGTAGTATATTCAAACTAAGGATTACTTTCCCCACCATGAGGTGCATTTAAATTGTGAACCCAGGGATGTATACTTGAAATGGGACAGCATGATATGTACACTAAGTCCCTCAAAGAGTCATACTACTTATGTTGCAAAAAGATAAAATGCATGAAAGAAATCTACACTATTACTGTAGGAAAGTAAACAAACTTAACTCCCTAATGAAATTAATGCTGAAAACTGTAAACTCAACTTAGACCTATTCTTTCAACCTAGAGCATCCACTATAACTATCCTTGCAGGTGTTGCTGGAACATTCACAAAGTATAATGCTGCAGGAAGAAACAGTAAACTCTTATTCAAAATGATGGGAATACCGAAAGTAAATATACTCTACTCTAATATAATCCACCTCCCAACTGGGCCCCCTTCATTGGCTTTTTCTAACTACTAACATAGAAGAAAAACCAAAATCACTTCATTATATTTCAGAAATTGATTACATGGGAACAATACATAAAATTGGAAAAGTAACTTGTTGTGCAAGATGCAACAATGTATTCCCAAAAAATTCAAACTTACAAACTAATATTCAAATACCTATAAATAGAGGATTGACACTTATTCAAAACAGAAGGATAAGTTTTGACTGAAATCATACCAGAGAAGAAAAAGGAAACGTAACAGCCCACGACATATGCAATAAAGTCTGGGCGACCGATTCAACAAGATAATGAGTGCAAAGGAAATATAGCAGAGCTACATTCTTGTATTCTCTAGAATGGTGGCTCCTCCAATGTAGTAGCCATGTCTATTCATGCCATGATGATTTCCCCCGTCACAGTTGGACTTTAACATTCTTCTTTTAATGTTGTCAAGCATTCTGAAGCTGCTCCTTCTTCCTAGCAGGTTAGTTATCATGCAGAAATATGCTTATAAGTAAACTTAATAAAATTAATCCAAATATTAGAACACACATTCTAATAGCTATATGAAATACTACAATATATATATAATATTAGCAAAACATGACGTAACTATCTACCCATAGGTTTGACGGTTCTAACTGTACTTTAACACAAGTTAAATTGTCCACAAATGTCTTGGTAATACTTTAAAATAGAGTATTAAGATAAATATAAAATAGAGACAATAAATTGTCTCATCACTTACAACCCTCAACTTTCTAGCCATTTCCAATGATCTTGGGAATCCTTTTATAAAGGAGGATTGCAACAAGCTACAAATCAATCGGATAAAGGAAAAACTATATAACTCATACAAAAAGAAAAACATACAAGAGAAGTAATAACTACTTTGTTAAAAGATTCTTGTAAGTATTTTGTCATCTGACCACATGACCCTTGAAACTACTTCAAACTTGTTTTGAACCATCCATATGGAGTTTGTTGCATTGGTCTCCTAATGCAAAGATATTGTATCCACTTGTCCTTTTCAAAATGCTGGGGGGAACTGCCATCTGTTGAAAATCACAAAATATCCCTTTCCTCTTAGTCACCTACACTATATCTACCCTTCAAGGATGTGAACACCTCATCATTTGGCCAAGGGAAGTTAATGAATTCATCTTACTTGCTTCTCATTTCATCCCATTCTGTCTTTATTTGTTCAACTTCCTCTTTCCAGAACCCAAAGAATGATCTGGCCTTTTCAATGATCTCCACAGTCTATACAAATAAAAGTGTGCTTTCCAAGTTATAGTTCTGATTGACAATTCTTCACCCATCTCCCTCATCCACCTGGATTATCTTTTCAGTTGGCCACCTTTTCTGAATGATACTTATTTTTAATGTCCAGATCTATCAAATCCTTGAGGCAGTTATAAGTGGTTGTCAGTACAATATCAACATTTTCTTCCTTTTTGGATAAAGAATGAAATGATTTTAATTCAACATTTCTTCCTTTCCAACTTTGCATAATTTGTTCCATCTTATCCTTGTCTTCTTCAAAATAATTTAAAATGATCATGATATCCTTCACATTTATGTAAATAGAAGTAGGATCTATATTATCAGCAAAGTGCATAATTGTACTTCTCTTTTTATCCTCATATATAAGTGTCATAAGTAGAAATAAAGTTGAAGGTCTATAGCATAATATTGAAGTGATATATATATGTGTGTGTGTGTGTGTGTGTGTGTGTGTGTGTGTGTGTGTGTGTGTACAGAAGTTGGATTCCTTCCACTTAATACAAGCATCCTGAGTTCAATCTCTCCTTCAGTGTTTATCTTGTGAGTTATGGATTTTCTAATTCATTAGCACAGAGCTTATCTGTGTATGTGTTGTTATCTTTGAGTTCTGATTTAGAATCAGATTAAATAATGCTCTGAGTAGAACATAGGTTCATATTGGTAAATACCAGGATCTTATAAGAAGTATGGGTTTGGGATAATTGTGTTTATGTCTTTGAATCTTTGACATCAGCTAATTTTTGTATTTCTATATCTTCTTAAAGGATATTTCCCAATGGATAAGGCACTGGCCTGAGATAAATGTCTTCTACTTTGATACATGTTTGGTTGGGTTTGACTATATTCTTCAATTATAAAGATAACTTTGAAATCCTTAAATGTTTCATTGTTATTATGTTGTATGTTCTTCATGAGAACTAAGAATTAGTGAGTGAGTGGTTTTCATTCAGTGTTGTCATTATCATTTTTTGTTGTTCTAAATCTAGAATAAGTTTACAAATTGTTATATATTGAGCTAGATTAGGTGTACCCACCTTGGTCTTGCAGAACCAAAAGTGTAGAGGGCAGCCTTGTCCCTATAGTTGGTACAATTACTTCAGAGTTCCCTTACTTGGAATTAACCACTCTTTAAGATAAATCTCTTAGTATATTGGTAGATCTTTAAGTATAAAATAATTTCAAACACCAACAGGTTCATTGTGTACATGTAATTCTATAAATTTTGTATGTCCAATTTTCAATTAATTGACAGTTTCTCCTAGCACTTGAGTTATTTTATGGTGCTTAGTCAAAAGAACTTGAAGGTAAGGATGGTCTCATTCATAGGAATATTAAATCATATCATGATAATTTATTTTTTTGTGTTTGAACTCAATATTATTTTATTCAGAATTGTGTCAAAGTTTTTCTTTTTAAAAAATTAGAAAAACCAAAAGAATGAAACACAAAATGTCAAACAAATGAACATTTTCAAAATAAAACCAATGAATTATTAAAAGGGTTGGGAAATCCTCTTAAATGAGTTTCAAAATAAAGAAAACAAATTCATAGCATAAAATGCTAATGTTCACAATCCACTTATTCATTTTGTATTTCACTCTATTATTTGGTTTATTTTTGTTATCTTTAATGTGCTAGGATTTAAAATGGATGTAGCAGACTTTGTATCTTATCTATGATCTCAAATGCTTTGATTTGACTTATATATTCCCAACAAGAACCTTGATTTATGGCTTGGAAAATTGTGCACCTAAATCTATGACTTTATCATATTAATTCATTTTTAACTAGCTCTTTGTTTGTAGATCACTGAAGCAACAAATTAGGTTCTATTGAAGATTGATCCTATTTCCCTTATCAAATATTCTTCCTCATAAAAGTGGGACTCCATTTGCATAAAAGTTCTTGTTATTATAAATGATGCAATAAAAAACTATAACCATTCATCAAATTAATATTTCTTTCTTCACGATGTCTTCTGTTATAAATTTATTTTTTCAATACTAGTTTAGCCGATAGGCTATTCCCTTAGGGCGTACCCTTGCCAGAAAATTGTCACTTAAGATGGATCGACCTGTTTAGATACCGGTTAAATTCTATCACCGTTGTTTTTTTCCTCCATCGAGAAGATGGACACAGAGCAGTTTACAGAGGTAAATACACCACCTAGGATCTGGTCACCAAGTTGTCTACCTCTGATATGTGCCTGCTTATCATGGATTGTCAAGACATCTTGGTTTAACAGATAATCCTTGGAATTTACTACCATTAGAGAAAGAGTTTGACTGTTGTTATGATTTTCTATATAAAGGATGGGTGTATTCAACACCTAACAGTATCACTCCCGTTTGAAAGACCCCATCTGAGTAGGAGTGTTTGAAAATCTAAGATTTTTGTGCACTTTAGTATCATCTATTTCTAAGGAATGTGAAATTGGTGGTATTTTTTATTGGTACTTTTAGGACTTCAAGTTTGTATCCCAATCTATAGTGGTGGCAACATATTTTACAACTCTTGAATGGATGAAACAAATTTCTTGGTTCCAGTTCTGTTTGAATATTCGTAGAATTTTATTGCTAATCTTGTATAGGATTTTATTTTTCTACTTTAAAGTGCATATTCTATTTTATATGGTGCGTGAAACGCCTCTTCTGCAAATTGATTTTGTAGTTGTAGCGTATCTTCTTTTGGCATTTCATTTGGAAAACCCTTCTATTACATTGAAAGAGGCCGATTGTTGCTCAATTTCTATAGATTTTGTCTCTTTAATTTATGATTTCATCATAGATGAAAGTTTAAACCAAAAAATTCTACAATCTGGCAGAAAAGGTTCATAAATTTTGTTATTTTTATGTTAACTTGTGAGTTCCCAACATGCATGACCATCGGACTTATATTACTGTTGTAAAATAATCCTCTATAATATAAAAGTATTTAGTCCGAGTCTGAGCCAAGTTACTACGTAATAGATTAAAAAAAACATTATATTTTTTTTGTAAGCTCCTTCCCCATGTTCACAGAGAGAAACAGTTGATTTATTTTATTGAGATAATTAAAAAAATTTGTATATATTACACATATTGTTCAAAAAAGGAAATCATAAACTATATAATTTGTGTAAAACCTGCAAGAGTACATAAAGTTGGCCATAACACTTTTAGATTCATAAAAAAAAAAATGAAACCAAACATAAAATAGATCTTTGTGTAAAGAAGACAAGAACATACAGTCCATTAATCACCTACCACGAAAGGACAAATGAGCATTTGGTCACACTAGAATTAAAGAAAAGTCAATACCTATACGCCCCTCATAGAGAATGTTGTAATTATTTGCAATGTCCACATGTAATTCATGGGGATATTTGCTTCAGAAATTGGTATAAATATTAAATCTCAAACTTCATCTAAATAATAAATTAATTATATATTTGTTCCTCCAAAAGAACTATAACCTTGATCTTGAAACATTCCAACTCATCCTGAAATCCTACCACTAAAATTAGATAAACCCTAGGAAACCTCCCATCATAGAGTACATGGGAAAAAACCCACCTAAACCCGCCTATCACAGTTCTTAAGAAAGTATCTCAAATTACACATTTTCCAGCATCCTCTGTGCCTATGCCAAAATAGGATTTCTCGAACAAGGTATGGATATACATCAAAGCATAATGAAAAGGGGACATTTGTTAGATATTATTGTTGGAAATGTAGGATCTCATTCGATGGATTACAATGTGTAAGGTAACAAAATGTAAGATCCAAGGTGTAGGATGAGAAATGAGGGTGTGTGTTTGAAAGCGGGTTGTTTAATATAAAAGACCTTACATTTAAATATGTTATGGGGGTAAATAAGATGTGATCCTCCTATCCTTAGATATGCAAATGAAAGATCCAAATTGATTAACCCAAAAGGAAGGATCAATGCATAAAAGAATCCATCGTTTGGAAATAAGAATAAAAAGGAAGATCTTAACTACCTATTTATTTATTTGAATGTGAAATATATTTAGATAGATTGATAACCTTAATTGAATTGAATAGGAGAAATGTACTAACTTTGAAATATTGTAGATCTGAAGAATGTTGTTTTCTGAAGCCTGTGTTGAGGTTCTGGAAAATCTGAGAGCGGATCTGGAATAGAAATGCAAAGACGAATAAAACCCAGAAATATTTTTCTATTCTGAGACAGTTCCAATTCATACCTGTAACACCCCAAAATTGGCACCTAATAACTTAATCAATTTTGGTGCATTTTCTTATCTTCGAAGTCCTATTTTATTAGGCAAATTCGTCTCCTAATTGACTTTAATCGACTGAGTTTCAAATGCA
>MU226169.1:2105429-2131275 GCA_018584345.1 Thuja plicata
TTTGCAAGTTCAATTAGTTAATCAATTCTATCTTACAAGTATTTCAATTCCACATCTTAAGCATGTTCAATTCATAGAATAGCTTCATTTTCATTATATTTAGTTGCTGATTTCTCACTTTCAATGGCTATTTCACACACATTTGCACTCTAAAAATCCTCCATATTAGAGCAGATCCGGTTGTTGGCTCTCGTTCTGAGGGTATACTACAACAATCACTCCTAATTAGGAGGCAACAGGTCATCTCAATCCCTTCGTAGAGCAAACAATTCAATGTTTGTCTTTGCGAATCCATGGATTGAATAATGACTATGTTGAGTTTCTTGTTGGATTGAGAGGTCACATTCAGCAATAAACAATACCCTCAAGTTAATGTCACCATTGGCTAGAATTTCTAATTGCACCCTAGGGAAGAATCAACCTAAAATTTCTTAGACTAAAATTCTATTTTTGGATCCCAGAAGTTTGCCAAAAAGGGTATCCAAATCTCCGTCGTGATTTGTTGTTCTGAACCTGTACCTACAAGAAAAATGGTTTGTTTGTTGGGGGGAGGGGTTTGCCTTGGTCAAACCCTAATTTTGGAATTAACCTCAAATATATAATTGAAATTGAAGAAATAAAAAAAATAAATGAAACAATTCACCTTGCTCATGTAAAAGGTCCTTATGGAGGATTCAAATCCTTGAATCCACAAGTATAGATGCACCAAATGGATGTAAAATGTAGAATGTAGAATGTAGGGTGTCTTTAATCAATTTCTTATAGATATTCAACATCAATATTGAATGGGTTCTTGAATTGGAAGAGGCTTGGAGGAGTATGGATGGAGAAATCTTCAACAAGAGGACTCCATGGAGCTCGAATCCTTTAATGGCCACCAATGGATCTCCTTGATGAAAATGAGTGCTTGAGAAGTGCTTGAGAAATGAATGAATGATTCAATGGCTACTTGGCTTGCTTCAAATCTTTCTTCTTCACCTTTGGAATTCACTCTTCAAGTCTTGAGCTCTTGCAATTATCAAGTCTTAGATTGTTCTTGCTTGTGGTTAGAGAGTCTTTTTTATGCTTACAGAAAATGAGAGGAGAAAACTTCCTTTTATATGAAATTAGGGCACAATCTTCTAGAGAGGCTGACATAGGAGAATTAAATTCTAATTGTACCCATGCCCCTATAAGAGGACCTATGTTAAATATAATTTAGGATTTGTTGTCCTGAAGTCTGAAATAGTTGACCCGAAAGCCAGAATTAACTTTTTCCAAATACCGATATCCGAAAACCCTGAGATTTTCAAATTTGAACCTCGGGCCTAGAAAAGGTCGATTGTGACCTAGGTCAAGGTCAAGGTTGACCTTGAACCAAAAATTTCAATCTTGACCCTAAGGTCAAAATCTCAGTTTCTTAGTCTGGGGTGCCAGAAATAGGTTAGCAAAAGTGGAAATGGGGCAGAACAGGGGGTTAAAGCCAGATAAAAGTTAGGAACCCATTAAAGGCACTTGACATGACCCCAAACCACTTACTCAGAAGGTTAAACCAGTCTACCATGGAAGTGCTTCCATTCTCTGACTATACATTTAGCCCCCACTTTAGCAAGAGTATGGACTCAATACAAACTCTTGGTAAAGGAGATCATAAAGAATAGATAATCTTATTGGAATCAAAGGGGAAAAAGAAATCCTCAAGCCCCCAAGGGACATAAGTCTTTATCAACCTTAAGATCATGATCATAAGAGAGACATCACCTAGTTAAGGAGAGAGAGAGAGAGAGAGGGTATGGTTACCTTTCCCAATGAGAACTTATGTCCAATTGTGAACCACACAATGAAAAAGTGTGACTGGAAAGATGGAATTGAACCGCCTAGTGAATGTGGCTACTCACTAGTCAACCCATCAGGGAGATCCATTGTTAAGGACACCTTCCAACCTTAAGGGATCAAAACATTGTAATTTGAAACTTGAGGGATCAAGAGATCTGTGTAAATTTAAACTAGAGGGATCAAGAGATACTATAAGTAAAATATTCATGCTTTAAGGATTAGTCTTTAATCCATAAAGGGAAAAAATTTTAAGTTTTGAAAATATTTTGAAAGTGCGTGCATGCAAAAAGTGAGTAGGGAATATGCCCCCACATTAAAGTCATTGCTAACACTTTAACAGGAGCAATGGCTTTGACAGAAACATAAACAACTCTACTGATTACGTTTCCACTATGAGATGCCCCCAAACGAAGACAAATCAAGGGAAATACCACATAAACATACAAAGAACACAAAAGGGATCTACCTACTGTGGGGTCATTATGATCATAAGATAACATGTACATATAGATATGATATTATTGCAAATGAATTGACATCATTCCCCAAAGAAAGTAGAACTACAATCACAATGGAGGAAAGAAAACTCAAGAGTTACAAAGAAGATTCTTTTTGGACTACAACATGGAGACCAAAAAGAATCAGTGCTACCATGTCGTAGATCTAAGCAGCTACACTAGGAAAAAATTTATGAACAATAGAAAAAGTACAAAATAGCATAAAAACTACATATAGAAGAATAGAGATACATATAGAGGAATTATACAACAGGTTTGATTCCTTTATCACCTTGCACCAACAAACTAAAAATGGTCATATAAAAGAGTCTAACAAACATTTAGCAAACACATTACGGGAGAAACACTGTACAGCATGCAAACACAAAAAATGGCTACAATGAAGGATAATCCAATCAGGCGCATTGCCTACTCTCCCCATCTAGGTTTATGTCATTTAGGGAAGGTGGGAGACTCACAAGAGGGACTATATCCAATACAGTACAAATAATAGCCAGTTCCAAACAAGGATCCTCTTGAGAATCATGTTGCTCGATACTAGGTGTAATTATCAATTGAGTTGAAAGCATATGAGGCAAGTTAGTATCAAGATCAACGGTCTCATATTCATCACTAAGATCAATAGGATCACCTAGAGTATCCTCCTCATTAAGATTAATTAAAATGGGATCTAACATACGAATAGGATCATCATACTCATTCATCTTAACATCATTGTGAATATTAACTTCTTTCAACACATCAGGCATAGGTTGATCGAAAGAAGGTAAAGAATTTTGAAGAAGAGAAGCACGAGCCCTAGCATTAGCTCTACACTTCTTAAGATGTTCATTAGTGGATTTATTAAATTTCTCTTTGTTTGACACATGTGGAGAAGTAGGAGGAATAACCAATGATTCCTTCACAGATTCTATAGGAGGATTGGTAAGATTCACAGTAGGCTGAGAAGCAACACTGGGAGGTTGAGTAATAGTGTTAGCAGTAATGGATAAAGGAGGTATAGAAGGAGTGGGAAAAATACCTTGGTTAAGATCTATTTGAGGCATGCTTAACTCGACAATCTTGCGATGTTTATAGGCTTGATATGAGCGAAAAAGGTTGTCATGGTGAGGAGGACATGAATTAGGTAATGAGGGCCAAAATAAATCAAGAGTAGCACAATCTCTAGGCCTAGAAGGTTGATATAAACTATGATTAATCATTTTTACTTCTCCATTATGAATGAACTTAAGACATTTATGAATAGAAGAAGCAATATCATGCATAGAAGTTATCCAAGGCAAACCAAATTTGACTTGAAATTGATCAGATGTAGGAACAACATTGAAGGTAGTATCTACAACCTTGCCACAAAGTTCAACGAGCAAGTTAATAGAACCAAGTGCAGAATAGATAAAACCATTACAAGTTTGGATACATGCATCCGATAGATCATAACAATCACGTTGTAGGCTTTTCATAAAAATATTTTCCTCAGTAATAATGTTTACTAAAGATGTGGGATCAAAAATACAACCACACGTAGGTATCTTAGCAATCCTATCATAAATATAAAGGGGACCATCAGGAGCCTTAATAGTCTCAGAGCCATCAAAGGTAATTAAAATTTCCTGAGGTAGTTTATCCTTAATTTGTTTCTGAGGTTTAGTTGGAACTTGAAGTTGAGGTGGAGGTGAAGGATCTTGAACAATAGGTTGAGATGCAACAATGCTCTCCACATGATTAACAATGGGATTAAGATCATTCATCTTTGAATAGTAAATGATATTCACAGAAGATGGTTGAGCGATGGTATTAGTATCATGTGTGGGTAGAGGATTCATATATATTTGAACATTTTGATTAGGAGGAGAGACAAATTTATTTCCCTTACCATAAAATTTATCAATAGATAAAGCATTAGAATCGATTAAGTCTTGAGCCTTATGCTTTAGAGAATAACATTTTTCAATATCATGGCCATTCTGGTGATGGTATTGACAAAAAGCTTTAGAATCAAAGGATTTTGAAGCTATGGTAGTAGAAAGGAGAAGTAAAATAGGAGGAAAGGTAATCATATTAGCACTTAACAACCTACTCATAATGGAATATAAATATTCAGAGAGAGGAGTAAACTTACGATTCATACGGAAAGTAGTGGATGCAGAAGTGGCATTATGAGATGAAACAACAACTTGATCAGAAACTGCATTCGTCTATTTATTAATCTGGATGTATTGTTAGGTTTCTAAAATTTATTAGGATTAAGAGCATTGTCACTCTTATCAACTAGAACAGGAGCCATTGGAGTGTTGCTCTCAAATTGACTCACTTGTAATTGATAATGATGAAGTGTTGCACAAAGTTGTTGAAAAGAGGTAAATTTAGTAAGTAGAATCTTATCTCTAATATCCTTTTGTAAATTTGAAATAAACATGTGTTGAATATCAATATCAAGAATAGGATAAGAAATCTAAGCATACAAATGCTTAAATCTACCAATGAAATCAGTCAATTTTTCCTTAATGTTTTGTTTACAATGCATTAAATCAGTTAAGGAAACTTGTAGACCAATGTTATTTTGAAATTTTTGGATGAAGGTATTAGAAATTTTAGGAAAATAATCAATGGAATAAGGAGGTAAAGAACAATACCATTGCAAATCCTTATCATGAAAGGTTCTAGCAAACAATTTAGCTAAAATCCTATGGTCATGAGCATAATCCCTACAAAGGATTTGAAATGTTTTAACATGAGTAACAGGATCACCTTTACCATTGTAATTATCTATTTGAGGCATATCAGCTTGTTGAGGAATAGTAGCATGAATAATCTCTAAGGATAAGGGACTACCCATGTCACATGTAGGAATGCTAAACTTAGATTGAGTTAAGGATGCAAGTTGTTGTTGTAAAGATGACACAGTTTGAGCTAAAGTAATAATTGTGGAATCATTAGAAGAAAAAGGTGGCATAGAAATATTAGGAACACTGGGAAAGTGTAGGAAGTAGTAGGAATAGAAGACACAACCAATGGAACATTTGGAACCACATTTGGAATAGGATTAGTATAAGTAAAAGGTACACTATGATATGAAGGTTGTGAGGTAGGTAGAGATACCAGTGGAACACTCATAGGAATAGATATAATTGGGAGAGATATAGTCATTAGAGGAGGAGTATAAGTAGTAATTCTAGAAGAAGGTCCCTCACTAGTGATAGGAGGAGTGAATCCTAAATCTTGAGCTTCTTGTGCTAAAGGTTTAACATTCAAATGCACAATATGAGTGATACCACGCAAGAGATTAATACCTTGATCACTATCTCAAAGGAATTTCTTAAGAGCCTCTATAGCTTGGATGGAATATTTATTATGGTTTTCTTGAGTAAGCTAATTTCCCATTTTATCAAGTTCGGTTGAAATTTTTTGCACTTGTTCAAGAGGAACTCTCAAAGAATCTTCCTCATCATGAGATGAGTGAGAAGAGTTATGCTCCATAGAAGGATTGGAATCATGAGTATTTAAATTTTCATCTGGGATCCTATAGAAAGGAGAGGAAGATTCGGGATCAAAGGAAACCATGATTCTATGGCTTCTTCTAACCAAGATACTATAAGTAGGACTAGAATAGGTAAAGCACATACACCAATGCAATGCAAATTAACTAATTTAGAAAACAAAGAGTTTGATTTTAATTTTTGAAATGGAAATGAAATAACATAAAAGAAAGTTAATCTAATATGCATGCAAGATCTAACGTAACACCAAAAAGAAAGAGTTGTCTATCGCGGGTTCACCAAAATGTAAGGTAAGAAAATGTAAGATCCAAGGTGTAGGATGAGAAATGAGGGTGTGTGTTTGAAAGTGGGTCATTTAACATAAAAGACCTTACATTTAAATATTTTATGGGGGTAAATAATATGCAATCCTCCTATCCTTAGATATGCAAATGAAAGATCCAAATTGATTAAGCCAAAAGGAAGGATCAATGCATAAAAGAATCCATCATTCGGAAATAAGAATAAAAAGGAAGATATTAAGTACCCATTTATTTATTTGAATGTAAAATAGATTTAGATAGATTGATAACCTTAATTGAATTGAATATGAGAAATACACTAACCTATTGCAGATCTAAAGAATGTTGTTTTCTGAAGCCTATGTTGAGTTTCTAGAAAATTTGAGATTGGATCTGGAATAGAAACGTAGAGATGAACAAAACCTAGAAATCTTTTTCTATTTTGAGACAGTTCTGATTTGAACCCTCAAGTCAATATCACCATTGGCCAGAATTTCTGATTGCTCCCTAGGGAAGAATCAACCTAAAAAGTCTCAGACTAAAATTCTATTTTTGGATCCCATAAGTTTGCCAAAAAGGGTATCCAAATCTTTGTCCTGATCTGTTGTTTCGAATCTGTACCTACAAGAAAAATGGTTTGTTTGTTGGGGGAGGGGTTTGCCTTGGTCAAACCCCAATTTTTAAAATCAACCTCAAATATATAATTGAAATTGCAGAAATAAACAAAGTAAATGAAACAATTCACCTTGCTCATGTAAAAGGTCCTTGTGGAGGATTTGAATCCTTGAATCCACAAGTATGGATGCACCAAATGGATGTAAAATGTAGAATGTAGAATGTAGGGTGTCTTCAATCAACTTCTTTTATGTCTTCAACACCAATCTTTAATGGGCTCTGAATTGGAAGAGGCTTGGAGGAATATGGATGGAGAAATCTTCAACAAGAGGGCTCCATGGGGCTTGAATCCTTCAATGACCACCAATGGATCTCCTTGATGAAAATCAGTGCTTGAGAAGTGCTTGAGAAATGGATGAATTCTTCAATGGCTACTTGGCTTGCTTCAAATCTTGCTTCTTCACCTTTGGAATTAACTCTTCAATTCTTGAGCTCTTGCAATTATCAAGTCTTAGATTGTTCTTGCTTATGGTTAGAGAGTCTTTTTTATGCTTAGAGAAAATGAGAGGAGAAAACTTCCTTTTATATGAAATTAGGGCACAATATTCTAGAGAGGCTGACATTGGAGAATTAAATTCTAATTGGACCCATTCCCCTAAAAGAGGACCTATGTTAAATATAATTTAGGGTTTGTTGTCCCGAAGTTTGAAACAGCCGACTCAAAAGTGGGAATTAACTTTTTTCAAAGGCTGACATCTGGAAACCATGAGATTCTAAAATTTTAACCCTAGGCCTAGAAAAGGTTGATTGTGACCTAGGTCAAGGTTTAGGTCAACCTTGACCCAAAAAGGTTGACCTTGACCCTAAGATCAAAATCCCAGTTTCTCAGTCTGGGGTGCCAGAAATAGGTTGAAAAAAGTGGAAATAGGGCAGAACAAGGGGATAAAGCCAGACAAAGTTAGGAACCCATTAAAGGTGCTTGACATGACCCCAAACCACTTACTCGGAAAGATAAACTAGTCTACCATGGAAGTGCTTCCATTTTCTGACTATACACAATGATTGCATGATATGAACAAAATGGATGTACAAAAAAGGCTTTAGAAACTTTGAAGAAATTGCAATTAGTAGGTGTAAATACAATCATAGTGGCTACCAAGGATAGTGGCATCTTAGTGAATTTCAAAATCCAAGTTTCTATGAGCTCTATACATATTCTAAAAATATAACACTTCTATACAACAGTCAAACATAAATGTGAAGAATACAGTAAAGAATACAAGCACAAGCACCCCAACCATGAAATCCATGATAAAAGGTTAGGAACCTTCTACTTAGCATGATTTAAACTTTTACTATTTTTTTTTTAGTGTGAAATGATTAATATGGCATTCTGCCAAACAATTCATAGGCATTGTCTATGATTGCACATTTTGAATGCATGTCAAATGTTTTAGTGTTGAGGATGAAGGATGTATCAGCAAGACACCAAGGAAATTTTGATATGTGAATGGGAGTGCAAAAAATTCCATGTTGTAGTTGTGTAGGAAATAAATTCCCCAACTGAAGATCTTGGGAATCAAGAAAGACCTTGAAAAGCCATAGAGATGCAGTTGCAGTTGCAGGAGGAAATGGTGGAGCAAGGCCGTGGAAAGCATTTATGTGCATATCTATATATGGGGGAGTGTGTAAATGTCTACCTTGTTTGAATGATAGAAAGGTGTGTATTGAGAGGGGAGGGGTGAATCAATACCCTTAAAACCTTTCAAACAAATATTTGTAATCATAAACTATAATAACCAACTGAGTAGTTTGCTTTCACCATACATAAAATTTCATTGTTGAAATGTAAATGTATGTAATTAAAATAATAAAAATTTCATGAAACTCAAGTACACATAACATGTGTATTTTGGTATCGCAAAAACCCTTGTTAGAAGGTAAAAACTGCAGTGGGGATGGAACCCATAAAGCTTCACTACTGCAATAATAAAGTAGCTTGTTAGAGCTTACAAAGATTGATCACTTATGGTGACCTTACCCTATTAGGAGTAACAATAATATTTATTATATCTACCTCATGTGAGGATTTTTCAACACAATGTATGTGTGCACTCTATTAGGAGATTTAGGCAAAGATGGTTAAGTCTACTCTGTTAAGAGATTTTGGGTCTTTTACAATTGTTAGAGAATAACAAAAATGTGATCTGAACAAATACAATCTGAATATTGTGGATAAAAAATCCTTTAAGTGCAATTAACTTATCACCTTGTTGTGACTGATAATAGCTTCTGTACTGCTCGACAGCCTTGTCCCTGTTCTAAAAACTGAATGCTTCAATGAAATCCTTGTGCTAAAACCCTTGTCTGATCTTCTGATGTCCTTAGTACGGCAGCTACTTGATCATAATTTGATCATCATACTTGCAAAAATAACATCTTACCCTTACATATATCAAACTTCTTGACCTAATTAGGGTTTTACAATATCTTATAAAACCTAAGATCAATGGTGTACAAAATTTGCCTTGATCATCTATACATATGAAACATAAAAAATTAATGATTGCAATCGTAATTAATGTCCTCCTTGATCATTGTAAATTATTTCCTAGCTCGGAAAAAAGTTGTTACCTTGATTGATGTGTCATTAAAAACTTTTATGTAACTATTGGTTTACTCGGTAAATATTGTCTCTCGGTGCTTGGTGTATCTCAATGCTCAGTGTATACTATTGCTCACTAAGTCTATTGCTCAATGATCACTACACTTGGTTAACTCTACACTCATTGATCATTACTTACTAGTTTGTCTTTGACTCTGTTACTGACTGACAATTTGAATACTAATGGAAACCTTCAAACTCATGTCGAGTAATATTCTCCCCCTTTGGAATTATTATCAAAAACTTATATATGTATACACAGTGACTCAATGACTCAATGACTCCCCCTTTGTACATGCTCTTAGTATGCATAGATATAGTATAAATATATTTCCCCCTTTTTTTGAAATTAATGACAAAAATAAATAACTTAAAACTTGTCAAAAATTTTGGTATGGGTCTTCTGGAGATTTTCCATGAGTCTCTCCCATTCCTCTTTTAATTACTTGAGGCTCAATTGTTCCAAGTTCAATTGAGCATGCATATCATAGATATTTTTGGCGACTGATATCTCAGGGGTGGAAACCAAATATTTTTCCTATGTCACATGCTTCTACATCAATGTTAAATGTGGTAGTAACATGGCCTAAAGCTTGGTTACCTATTCTCTTCCTTTTTAAATTCTAGTCTCAACCATTGTGTGTGAATAACCTTAGAATAATGCATTTGAAATGCATGTTTCTTGGTTGTGATACAATTTGCACTATATTGTAGATCATTATCTAATTTCTTTATCTTTTCACTAAGCTTGGTAGTGAAGTGATCTAGTGCACATAACTTCTGCAGAATTGTAAGTTCTTGAGTAATAAAAGTTTCTAATGTTGTTACAGATTTTGAGAGTGTTACCTTGTTAACTGACACTGCTTGGCTAATATTTTTAGTAAGCTTGTACTGAATTTTATTTTCTGCTCTTTCTTCTATTAGATGCTCATCATCATGGTTAGGGTCATTGATTGTCATGGTGATCAGTGTGAGTTGATCCATTATTGGGGCATATTCATCAATGTGTGTATTGGGAACAACTTGCAGTAAGATCTCCTTAGCTACTTCTAACACCTGTGAATTTATGTGTTCTAACCTCAGTTGTTCTTGTGTTTCTTTTCGGGTACATAGTTCTCCATATTTTCTAAGTGATTCAGGATCAAGTGTCCTTGGTTCACATTCAAGTATGTCAATGATTTCATCAAGTGTGACTGGACCCTTTCTCCCTTGCTTTATTTTCTTATTCTTCTTCTTCTCATGTAAACCGGATGTAGGAGATTGTATCAATAAAAGTTGAACCTTGTGCTTAGAATTTGGATTTTGTGGCTCAATGGGTGTGATGACTTGTTTTGGCAACTTGGTTATGGATCTTGTGTTGGTAGTAGAAGTGTCTACCATTATCTTTGTGTTACCTTCAGCCTTTTATGTCACATTAGTGGTATCTTTCGGTTCACCACACTATTGTGAATCTCCACTTTGCTTAGTCTCTTTTCCTTCTTCACCCTTGTCTAATTCTTGTGTATATGTGACTTGCTCATGTGTAACCTTTGATGCTTCATGTTCAATATCAATTGCTTGAACTAGTATGGGCATATTATCTGGTACCATAGCTCAGGTGACCTCGGTTGTATCTTTTTATTCAAGGTTCTCTGTAGTGCCAATGATAACTTCATCTTCCTTTTTTGCATCATCAAGATCTCCTTCAAATATGTTGATAATAGTGATGTCCGCATGTCCAAGATTTGTCAGTAGCTTAGGAATACATCCAAGACATTTCCAATAGTTGCATCTTCAACATTAGTTGTGTCGGTACTCAGTTGATGTCCCTTGATACCGACCATGGATGCAATGTCCTATGTTTGCTCAGGTAGACTCAACAGATTTTTCCAAATTATAGTACTCTCTTCATTAACTTCTTTCAATTTCCCTTGAAGTATATTGAATCCTCTGGATTGCTTTGGAAATTGCTTTGCATAATTTTTCATTGTGTCATCAATCTTTTCAACTGTGTGTTCAGCCTTAAGTATAGTGAGTGTTTCCTATCTCATTTGTTTCTCTATTGTTAATGCTTTTCATATCTATATATCATCTTCTCATAACAACGAGACTCATCATGAGTGCCTTGTTTATAATAAGCACACTTAGGTCTTTCTATATTAAATTTTTCCCCCTTAGGAGAAGGTGAGACTAAGGAGTACTGAGAACTAGAATCCTTCTTATATTCTATGCTTGATGACTTTTGTTTCTTCTCATGCTTCCCTGAAGATGGGTGAGCTACCAATGCATGGTTATGTGATCCAATGAGAGAATCAAGTTGAAATAGCTTTTCCTTCTCACGATTCAAATGATCACAAAATACATCAAAAGTAGGCATGGTAAATCTTGGACCCAAAGCATCCATGGTAGAATGGAATGTAGAAGAGAATATCTAAAAAGAACCATGAAGCTTGGAAAGTATCAGATAAATACACTCGATAAGTGTCTTATTCTTTCCACAACTATGTAAGAGGGACCTCATAGATTTTAATTTTGTTAAGAAACCTTGAATAGAGGAAAATGTCTCAGGAGCCATGGATGTCAATGTTGCTTCGATCTGAAGTACCCAAAACTCATTTACTATGCCAAAGAGAGTCTGAAACTTCTCCCACATCTCAATAGGAGTATCAAAACTATCAAGGTCAAAAATAAAACTATCTAAAACATGCAAAGAAAGAACACCCATGGCCTCATCCATCTTGTTTATGTGTTGCATGACCTCATAAGGATGAGTCAAAATGGGCTAAATAGTATCCAAACAAGACCATAAATCACGTGACCAAAGAATCCTAGTCATACAGAATTTCCACAAATGATAATTATGTGGTGTGAGAAGTTCAACTGATGTTGAATCTTCCATATCATACCTTAAGCCTACTTTATTTTATGTTTTCTTTCAGAACTAGATAGAAGATGTAGATGGTATTGTGTTTTATGTGTTGGAGTGTTCTGGTTTTGCTGAGATAAATGATAGAAAAACTAGAAAGAAACACCCCCNAAAGAAACCCCCCCCCCCCCCGTGGAGAGAGAAACCAGACCCTAATACAACTGAGAAGATAGAAGAAGAAACACTGAAATAAGCCTACAGAATAAATAGGTAAAATATCTAGAAAATTTTGCCCAAAAGGATCTCAGATCTGAAGCGGTCTCTTCAAGAGCTTTCTGACGCCTGTTTGTGAGAAAAAAATGGAGTCTGTATGCTCATTCTAGAGGCTTGGAAGTGCTGAAAAGAAGGGCTATCTTTGACTGGAAAAAAAGCTAGTAAAATAGAAGAATATCATAATGAAACCCCTGCCAAAATCTCAGTCTCAGAAATAGATTTCTGACGCTATCTTGTTTGAAAAAAATGGCCTTTTTTTTCTTAAGTTATGAGCACCACACCAAAGACTACTCCAAAACAAGAAAAGAACCAAGAAACCCAAATTGCCATGCAAAAAAAAAAAATTTAAAAAAAATGATGGCGTGAATTTTGAGGCAGAACGGAAATCAAGGCAGCATGAAAATCAAGGTGTTTTTTTGCCACAAAAAATGTTCCAAGGTTGTGCACGCAAAAAAGAGGGCCCATATTTCAACTGTGTCCAAATTGGATATGCCTTATATAAAAATAGGGGTTTTGGGGCATTCCGGACACAACCCAGATGTCAGTTTTTGCTCAAATTTCTCCAAAAAATAAATCCTCTTTAAATCCAAACAAAAATCACTGAAAAACTTGAAACCCTCGGATCTCCAAAAACTTTAAAAACTCAAGAATGGACTGCAACAGCAAGGCTCTGATACCATGTTAGATTTCATAGAATTCAGCCACCAAGATCCACTGCATGCAAAATAGCCTACTACAAAATCCAAGCTTGGAGACAAGAATGTTCTGAAATACAAAATATTCATTTAGAGAGGGAATGATAAAATACAAAGAGATCAATCCTTATAAAGGAGATTGAACACCAAGTAGGTGGAGAAACCTAGGTTGCATGAATAATTAATAAAGAATTAATTATTACATGCCTAAAGTTTAGCTTAACTGAAAAAGAGATAAAAAGGTGACTTAAAAAATTAAATCAATAATTATTTAATTAATAAGTGAATATAGAAATACCTTTTTACTCTAACATAATAAACTATATGATTCATTGGCCCTACGACCTATAATCTAGATGCCTGAGGTCTCTTAGGTGAACACTGATAGGTCCCCACTCAATAAGAATAAGCTCAAAATTACAAATAGATAGAGATAGGTTCAGAATAATATTATAAGACTTCAAAAAATGATCACTTACCTATTCGAAATCTGGAAAAATCAATGGAGGACATGGATACAAACAAGGAGCACAACTGGAATATAGAATCGGATTATGAATCTCAGGAGGAAGAAGCAAGGGATGAAAACTTAGGCTTTCGTGATCAGATGGACATAATGGAGAAATGAACTATTAGTCAAACTGATTCAAAGATTAAGAAACCTGATTTAAAGGGAAAATAAAATAGAGAGGGCATAAATCATCTAAGGCAAAGCTTGCCATGGCTGGAAGTGAATATGATCAGTCAAAATTGCTATGATGGGGAAGAGGATATCCCTCTTTCTGCAAGCCATGAGACTCCCATCATGGAATGTCAGAGGCTGTAATTCCACTGACAAAAGGCACTTGGTCAAAAGATGTCTTGATCAAGCCCAACCAGACTTAGTTTTTTTACAAGAGACAAAGTTAAGTGGTGAAGGAGTGTTACAGCTCACAAAAAAATCTGGAAGATGGAGATGCCTCTTTAGAGAAGTGGTTGGTGTGTCAGGTGGGTTGGGGATTCTATGGAAAGAGGTAGGAGTAAATATCAACTTAGTGGAAGAAGCCAGTCATTGGAAATTAATAAAGGTTTTATCCTTTCAAATGAAGACTTGTTTTTTTGCCCTTAATGTATATGGACCATGTAATCAAGCTTCTAAACAACAGTTGTGTGTTCACCTATTAGGGATAATTAGCTGACTAAAAGAGATTTTGTGTTTGATAGGAGGATATTTCAATGCTATTCTTTCCTTGATAGAAAAACTAGGTGGGAAAGGGTGGATTAGCCAAAGCCAAAAAGATTTTGCAGATTTTGTGGATTTAAATCAATTACAAGATGTAAGCTTTCAAATTGGAATATTTACATGGACCAATAGAAGAGTGGGGTTCACCAATATAGAAAAAAAATTGGATAGGTTCCTACTGGGGGTAATTGGGAGGAAACCAAATGGCTATGTCAAGCTGAAATTTTACCAATAACAGGGTCAGATCACTTCCCAATCTGCTTAAGGATCATTAAAGATGCAATCCCAAGATTAGCCCCGTTCAGATTTGAAAAGATGTGGCTAAGAGAGGTGAGCTTCATGGAGATGATTGAAGTATGATGGACAACAGCCCCAAGGAGATCCGGTAATTGTCCCTTTCTCTTTTTTAAGAAAATTCAATACTTAAAAGAAAACCAAAAAATATGGAATAGGGAAGTATTTAAAAATATTTTTAAAGAAAAGTTTGATTTAGAAAATGAACTTGATGCTCTAAATGAACTCATGATCCAAGGAGGAATGCACAGTAATCTCTACAATCAAGAAGCAGAGTTAAAGCACAAATATAATGAAGCGTTAAATAGAGAGGAAATCTTCTAGAGGCAAAAGTCAAGAGAGCTATGATTAAAAGAAGGGGACAGAAATACAAAATTCTTTCATAATTCACTAAAGGGAAGAAGATCCTTGAATAAGATTTTCTCTATCAAAGATGGTCAAGTAAATACATTAATAGATCAAGATAAAATCAATAAAGCTGCAATAGATTACTTCTTGGAAATATTTTCTAAGGAGATAGGGTGGGAGGTGGAGGATGATAGCCTTCTAGAGGTGCTACCACAACTGGTTACAAGGGAGAAGAACAAGATGCTAATGAAAGCAATTAATGAAGTTGAAGTCAAAAAGGATCTATTTAATTTAGGCAGTGACAAAACCCCAGGACCGGATGGCTTCCCAACACAGTTCTTCCAAAAAGAATGGCATATAATTGGAAAGGAACTGTGTGAAGTGGTAGAGGAGTCTAGAAAAGGGGGCTTCATTTTCAAATATTTCAATAATACATTTCTTACCTTCATCCTAAAAAAGGGAAGAAAGAATCATTTTGTGACTTAAGACCAATAGCATTGCGCAACACAATCCACAAAGTAATAGACAAGGTAATGGCTAATCAATTAAAGTTAGTGTTGTATGCACTCATTTCAAATGAACAAAGTGGGTTTTCCCTAGGCAGATCCATATATGAAGGAATTATAGTGGTTCATGAATAAATACACTCTATCAAATTTGGGAAAAAATTTGGTATGATGATTAATCTTGACATCCAAAAAGCATATGATAATGTGAATAGAGCTTTCCTAAAATAAGTGTTTCACAAATTTGGGTTTGATAGTGGATGGTGTGAATGGGCTCTCAGCTGCATTTCAACCATATGCCTTTCAATAATGATCAATAGAATCCCTCAAGGTTTGTTTAAAACCACCATAGGGATCTTACAAGGTGACCCTCTTTCACCCTTTCTTTTTATTATTCTTGACGAAGTATTAGGCAGAACAATCAAACAAGCAGGTGGTCATGGAGATTGGAAATGGTTAAAGATTACAAGAGGAATGGAACCAGTTACTCATTTACAATTTTTGTATGATACATATCTTATGGGTGAAGCATATGCTCGAGAAGCAAGGGTTATATGAAACACCTTGGACATCAATAGTGTTATTTCGGGGAAATTCATTAATTGGGAGAAGTCTAAATTTTTCTTCTTCAACACCTCTATTCTGATTTAGCAACATGTGCTTAGGTTATTAGGAATGAAGGTAGGATTTATTCCTAACAAATACCTAGGAATTCTATTATTTTAAGGTGCTTCAAAATTAAATCTATGAAAAGATTTGATAGATAGTTGTGTAAAATGAATGGATAGTTGGAAAGGAAAATGGTTGAATTATGCAGGACACATTCTAATGCTCCAATCAGTTATTGTAGCAATTCTGGTATTCTCAATGAGTTGTTTAAAGATCTCTATTAAGGTACTAAAATATATTGAACATTGTATGAGAAATTTATTCTAGAATGGAGGACAGGAGGAATAAAAAATACCACTTGTGGCATGGGATTCAATCTGTAAACCCCATAAAAATGGTGTCCAGGACTAAGATGATGGCAACTTATTAATAAATCCCTAGGAGCTAAACTTGTATGGGAAATGTATACAAAGCCCTCTCATCTTTGGGTAAAAATCCTCAAGTAAAAATATTTGGACACAGTGGAAGACACTAGGATTCTTACAGTTCATAATACCCCAAGAGGATCGGATCAACAGTTTGGAGCTTCATCTTGGAGTGTAGGCCATTGATTTGTGATCACATTTCATGGCAGCTTGGTGATGGAAAGCAGGCTACATTCTAGGAGGACTCATGATATGGAAAAATGGCTCTTCTAAATATTGATAACTCACAGGAACTCATGGAGAGCACAAAAAATTTAGGGGGTGAAAAAGTTCAAGATTATATGGAATAATTTCAAGGGCCTCTGGGACTATAATGGTGATGGAAGGAGGCTAATACAATAGGTTTGAATGAAATACTGTGCAATGATATGACATAAATTTCTAACAACAGACCAATACAGTTTTCAGATACAAAGGACAAAATTATTTTGTGTGCGGCTAAAAGTGGAAACTATTCAGCAAAATTGGGGTATAACTTACTACTTAATGAAGAAACGGCAAGTGATTGGCCATATAGATTATGTTGGGATAAGGAGTGCTTATAGAAAGTAGGAGAATTTGCATGGATTTCCATCCAAGGGAGAGTATTAATAGGGGAAAGAATAAATAAGTATGGTTTTATAGGACCCACTATGTGCCCCTTATGAAAACAAGCACGGGAAGATGTAGATCACCTCTTTGTTCATTGTGTTTATTTCCAGCAATGTTGGGAAATGGTTAAATCAAAAATAAACCTTGTAGGACCAATGCCAAATTCTCTCTTGAACATATTCAAGTGGTGGAGGTGTGATGCTAAGAGATCTACTTTCTCAAAAATTTGGACAGTAATCCCATCAATAATTATATGGGAGTTGTGGAAAGAATGAAATAGAAGAATATTCAAAGATATTTCAACATCTGTGGAAAACATTTTCCTCAAGATAAACTCTTCAATTGAAGAAGTTATGAGTTCGACTGTCAGCAAACTATATGCAAATATAGTCTTTACATCTTGGGATAGCTCAATACACAAACAGTGGCTAGGAATCAGAGTTAGATACAAGAATGATGGAAGACAAGGGGGAATAATGAAGGCATGCAGAAAGGATGTAAAATGGTTTCCACCAGATACAGGATGGGTAAAAATAAACTTCTATGGTTCCTCAAAAAGAAATCTAGGAATATCAGGAACACATGCTATAGCGATAAATAGTAATGGGGATGTGGTAGCATTAGCAGCCAAGAGAATAGGAAAAGGAACAAAAATCTGGCAGAGGCACAAGCATCTTTGCTTGTAGTTAAATTGGGAATGAGGCTAGGTGTGGATAAAATGTACTTGGAAGAGGACTCACAGATCATTCTAGAGGAAATTAAAAAATGAAACTCTCAGACATGGTCCATTAATAGCATAATTAGGGAGGTGGTAGCCCTCATCCAAAAATTTAAGGATTTCTATATTAGCCACACTTTACAAGAAGGTAATGTAGAGGCTGATAAAATTGCAAATCGGGCCAGAAGCTTCGAACAAGTTGACAATCCTATATATGAAGATTTTAGTTACATCGATAAAAATAGTTAGATATGTTTCTAATTTAAAAAGGCCTAGATGAAATCATGAATAACATTTCCAAAATTGTTGAATGAACTTAAAGTTTAATAAAGGCATGTTTCAAGTGGCTTTGCGAAGAGGACAGGAATGATAGTGGAGGTTTGAAGCGAATTGTGGCAATGATTAAAGAGCATGACAAATAAGAGAAAGCAATTAATGAATGTCAGGCTTTAAAATTATGAAATAGCATGTGAAGTGACCGCTAAAACTAACAAGCATTAATGTGCTAAGGAATAAATAAATGCGTGGAGTTAAAATCCGAGCTCAAAACTTTTTAAAAGCACAACAGGCAAAAGATTAAAGAGGGAAATAGTAATAAGAAAGATGGAGGTAACATTCTGCATAGAATCAAATAAGCAGATGAAAGCCTTTAAGAGGCCTACAAAATTTGAAAGGATAAAAGGTTTGGTAAAGATCAAATCAGCGAAGATGGTGGAGGTTGTTTTAAAGGCAATTGGTGAAAAATTCCTGCAAAGAAGAAGCAAATGCAGAACCAACTTGGATGTGATTGCCATTATCATTGCTTAAGGCCTCAAGGTCAGAGAGGATACTGATGAAGTGGGTCACATCATCAGAGCATTGTTTGAAGAAGACATTTTGGCAGAATTGGACTTGATTCTAGAGTGGTCTATATCAGGAATAAAGCAAGACATCTCAGAATGTTTTGAAGAAGACGATGATGCTCGTCAATATGGATTAATCATTTTCCTTAGGTGGTGCTTGAAAGTTGATAAGTCCTTGATGATTCACAAATCAAGAGAGGGATGGTAATAAATCAAAGTGGAGGTAGTAGCGCATGAGAGCATGGAAGAAGAAAAGATGAAAAAATTAATGGTGATGGTGCCACAAAAAAAGTGCACCCAAATGGAACACAAAGGGAGGAAATATGATTAAAGACTGAAAGGTAACTTTCAAATTTTGCTTGATAGAGTGGAAAATTTTGAATTTTTATGAGAAGCCATGGAAAGAAATAAATGTAGACCATCAAGGGAAAAGAAAAGCAAGGTAAAATGCTCGAGATTAGAAAACATGACTCAGACAAGAGAAATAGACTAGCAACATAACAACAAAGTCGAGCGAAAGATGTAAGTTAAAGCTAGGGATTGTTTTGAATTTTGGTTTATTTTGGCTATATTCCATAGTATTGTAAAGGTTTTTTACTAGAAAGACTATGGGGTAGATATGAATAGCTACAGAATATGTAAGATAAAAACTAGAGCCGGATATATTTAGATTGTAAAGGAGCATGGACTCCTGTAGGAATTGGAATTTATAGGCAAGGATGATAGCAATATGAAGTATGATAAATGTAACTTTCATTTTATAATCAATACAAAAAAACCTATTACCGACCAAAAAAAACAATGGTTGTTCCTGGTCTGAAAATTTTCTATTGATCTAAATTGAGAGCTCTGAACCAACCAAATTATGTATAAATAAATATGATCTTTGATTGTATTTATGCCAATCCTTATTTGGAAAATTCAGTGGGAATTAATATGTTATACAAGTATTTGGTGAATCCTGCTCATTATAACATGTCTTATGTAATTTTCTAGGAGATTATGGATCATCCAATTAATTGGGACTTATAATAGAGTTGGCAAAAATAATGGTGAATTGAGATACACTTCTAAAAAATGTCAAGTGAATTGGGTCCTCCTAGTGGATCCTCCTGTAGATAAATCTTTATATGTACATTGGTGAATAATGATCGTCGATTAAGACAAGCTTCAAAAATTGTAGGAAAAAATATTGAATTTACCGTGTGGAAAACATAGATTCTATTGGTGAAATCTTGATAGAGATACAACTAATTACACAAAATGATGGGAGATTGGACATTTCATTTGACTGAATATTTATAGTCTAGGAAAAATGTAAACCCCGATCAATATAATTTATTCACCAATTTTTAGGTCACCAATGTGAAATATTTTCCAGTTGGAGAGCATTCACCACTAAAGTATACGTTGATCCAACTTTTTCCTACAGTATACTAAGAGGGTAATTTCTTTAGAGTTATATTGGTTCATTTTTTATGTCGTGACTACTGGGCAGCAACCCTTTCATTTTGTAACAGATCTTTAAGAGCAGCCAACTCCAACTATTTAGCAAAGGAATAAAAAGGACCAATTAACAAGGATGCAAAACCATCCTTCTACACTTTAGATTCTGCAAAACCAAGGGGGAAACCCTTTAATGCCTTCAAATATTTTGTGTGGCATAAATCAAGCAGAGATCTCACACTGGCTCAACACAACCGGGAGATACTAGGTAATTGTCTAATTACCCATTGAACATCGACCGTGAAATGGAGCATGAGATTGGTAGAACACACAAACATAAAAACATAAGATATGTTGGAGTTTATATTTAAATTGAAAAATATAGCCAAACCCAACCAGATGTGCATGACTATGAAAATAATACTCTTTGATCAGTGCCTTGGCTATTGTGCAATACCTCAAAGCAAACAAAATATATAGGAATTAACTACTATCAAAGATTCCAAACCATAAACATAATCAATCTAGACCAATAATGCTTATAAAATCCTCATGTAGACAAGCAAATGAACTTATGTCACATCCACAACATCATTTAATATGATCCTAGATCAGAACTAAAGACTAATGGCATATACATAGATCAACTCTATGCAAAGAATCAGAAAATTCAGAATTCACAAGACTGACACCAAGGAGTGATTTGAATCTAGAACTCTCATATTAAGTGTGAATAATCACATCCTTGTATAAAATTTATTTTAAAATACATCACTTCAACAATATGCAAAATATCTAAAACATTCTTGTTAGTAATAACTGAGAGGGGCGGTGAATCAGTGGCCTCAACAATATCCAATAATCAACCCAAAAACTTAGTGCCACAATATTAAGCCTCTAGTTATCTACATTCCTATAAGATGAATGTCTTCAAATATAATTATCAAATTACTACTGCTTGGAACACTTTCTTAAACCTTATACTGTATGTTTACCAAATAGCAGTTTGTTAATTTACCGAAAGACAGTAAATTATCTAGAGTATACTGATCAATCTAGTTAAGCTATGTGTAATGAAAAATAGTAAAGCAATGACTCATAAACACATTGACACGTGGATTTTTAACGTGGAAACCCTATTAAGGGAAAAACCACTTGGGACCAGTAACCCAAAATTTTTACTTTTCTGAAGTGAGCTCGATGAAGAGCCAGCCCTATTAAAGGTTACAAACACACTGTTAGGTGTGACCTTGTTAGAGGATTTAAAAGTTTAGTCTGTCACTTGATATCAGGCATCTCTATGCTACCTTCCTTGATCAAACACTCACTTGGCATGTCAATAAGTATCTAGCATCTAATGCTATCTTCATGATCAAACTTTTTGATACTCCTTGGGATGTATCTCAATATAGAAAGGATCTTTAAATCTCGGTTGGTTAAGAGACTTTCTGAATCAATGGTTAAACTGAAACAGTATGATCTATTCACATATACAACTTATACTTACAGATTTTTAGATCTATTGTAATCTCATAAAACCAATTTGATCAATATATCTCTGTTAATACCTTTTCTCCACTTTACTTCTGATCAGTGATGCTATACTCTATTGCTCGGTGTCCGTAGAAAAATTTAGCTCTTTCCTCAGCTTGATTGATCAGGACTGTATGAAGTTTCTATTCATCAGTTTCTCTTTAGCATCCTCTTTTCATTCATTCACCCTCACTCAATTCGTAATGAATTAAGTTTTCTCTTTATACACATGATATCACTGTTGTTAGGTTCTTGATTTTCTTGATCTTGGTGTGATCCACAATTCTTTCCAATTAGATTTAAAGCAAAACTCTTGTTTTATCTCGCAAAAAGCTTCTTGCCAATTGAACAAAATAGCTTTAAATCCTTTCCTTATCTTTGTCTTTATCTTGTCGATGAAAACAAAGATAACTACCAGTTAAGTCCATATTTAGCTCTACCAGCTAGATGTCATTTCTGAACTCAAGTTAATTTTTGTGTTTTAACTCTTTGATAGCTTTGGTCAACACTCCAGTTCTCCCTAAGCTTCTTCATCGGTTTACACTATGTTTCTAGCTGCTGGTTATGCTTGTGATTCTACTCGTCGATGTTCTTTCTCGGGCATCACTGTGATTTGACTTTTAGTGATCTTTGCCCGTCAGGTTCCACTAGCCGTCGGTGTTTGAAGTCACATTGTGAATTCTTGTCTTTTATGCATTACTGAAAGCATAATCTTTATCTCTTTGATTCTTTGAATTCTTTGAAACTTTGATTATAATGGATTAGATTATATCAAATTGACATCAATGACAATACAATCCATTAACTGATTTAATGTCTTGCATTATCCTTCTGCATTTCGGTGATCAACTTAACATTTTCAAACATTCAATCAGTTACATGTCATCAATCTCTCCCTTTGGCATTGATGGAAACATACTACATTATCATACTATACTATTACAAATGAAATATAATAGTTTCATCAAGCTTTCCTAATGTAACTATTACAAATGTCTAACTTTTGGTAAGCTCAAAGTAGCTTAGATGTGTTTCTTGCAGAATGATTGTTTTCAATCTTCAATCCCTTCACTGGATAGATGTAGCATCTTATGTCTCTATTTTGATATGTGCTTTGCCTTGACTGCTCCTCTTCTTGATAATATCTTTTTCCTTTGACAGAAATTTCTCTCTTTGTTACTTCTCTCCCTGAGATGGGTATTTCATATGTAATCAATTTCTCTCCCTTTGAATATTGATTAACTCTTTCTTTCTGATTTTTCAGGAACTTCACTTCATGGATAATGATATAATCTCTTCCTTTTTCATCTAGCAAAATAAAATGCTTTTAATCTTTCACTTAGTCATTTTGATATTTAGTACGCTCATATCTCTTAATGAGATAATCTCTCCCTTTTGATCCTTTTGATAATGATAATAATCTCTCCCTTTGACAACAATGCCAAAAAAAACTATCTATATCATGTTCCATCCCTTTATATAATTTATTCCTTGAATTTCTGTATCCATCATCAATACAATGTCTCTGGTGTTTCGTGCATACTTGTACCTTACTATGTATAGATGTATATGTTGTTGTTCATCTCAGTGTCTACATCAACATGTCTTATCTTTAGATTTGGTATAGGCTGATGCAACCTCCTAGTCAGCTTACTGACTGATAGACAAGGGTTGGACCCCTAGTCTCTATCTTAGGTACTCAAATGTATCCTTTGGTAATGGCTTGGTGAATATATCAGCTAATTATTCCTTTGATTGAACATATCCTAGTGGCACCTCCTTTTCTTTCACTTTTTCTCTCAAATAGTGATACTTGATAGCAATATGCTTAGTTTTAGCATGCATGACTAGATTCTTAGAAATTTTAATTACTCTGGTGTTATCACAGTAGATAATTACTGGTTCAAGAATCTTCATATTCCACCCTTCCAGCAATTGTTTGATCCATGCAATATTAGAGAAATTTGCAGCAGAAGCCACATACTCTGCTTCTGTACTAGACTAAGAGATGCATCCTTGCTTCTTGTTGATCCATGTGACAAGTTTTTCACCCATGAAGAATTCCCCTCCAGTTGTGTTCTTCTGGTCATCAATGTTTCCAGCCCAATAGGCATCTATATAGACTTTTAGCTCAAATTTTCCTTCTCTTTTATATCATAATCCATAGTCCTCGGTGTTCTTCTGATATCTCAAAATTCTCTTGACAGTAGTCATATGTGATTCTTTGGGATTAGCAGAGAATCTTGCAACTATTCCAACTGAATATGCTATATCTGGTCTGGTATGAACAACATACATTAGTTTTCCAATCATTGGTCTATATAAGGTTTTATTTACCTCATTAGATTTATCTTCTTTTGTAAATTTACATCTGATAGCCATAGGTGTTCCTACTGGTTTGGAATCTTCCATCTTGAATATCTTCAACACTTCCTTGATGTATTTGGACTCGGTGATATATATGTCTGCATCTTGTTGAAGAATCTATAGACCAAGAAAGAATTTGATCTCCCCAAACATAGACATTTCAAATTCTTTTCTCATTTGATTAGAAAAAAATTTTCATAATAATTCATTTCCCCCAAAAATGATATCATCAACAAAAATTCTAGCAATCAGCATATTAACATCATTATCTACTTTTAAGTATAGATTGTTTTTTATTATGGTAAAAGCAGGTTTTGAAGGGAATCCTGAAACCCTTTAAAAAAGAATAGAAAGGAAAGGCAAAAAAGCCTAAAGAGCAACAGACAGCCCCAAGGAGGGGAGCAGTCAACAGTGGGTCAAAACCTAGATTTTGCAATAATTACAAACAAGACAAAAAACAAAAGAGACGCTGGAAGGAAAATAGAAAGAAAGACCGCCAGCACCAAAGTCAGAGCACAGACTTCAGAAAGCTTTTAGAGTCCACCAGCTGAGTCTTCATAGTCATCACATTCTCTCTCAGCTTCTGGAGATCCAGATCCTCAAGCTTCTGCTTCTTGGATCTTGTACGTGTTCCAGGTCCCATTTGCTGGGAAGTAACAGAATGATCAGCATTGTCTTTATTACTTTCCAGCCAATTGCTCAGATAAATCAGGTTCTCAAGAGTATCCTTCATACCAGTATTTACCAATGTGAGCAAGTGTTTCAACATATCTTCATTCCCATTAATTTTTTTCTGAATGGGAATCATAGCTAACTCTACAGCATTTCTGATTTTATCATCAATTTCAGAACTATGGTCATTAACAGGAACATTGGAATTATGGGAAAGATCATTTCTGATAGTAGTCATGGTCTCTTCAATCAAGGAGCTCTTGTTTTCCAGCTTGATGCATCTATTTTTGAGTTCAACCAGGTCAGAATGCACCTATTTATCCAAATTGTAGCTATAGATTGACTTATTTTTGGCAATTTCCAAGGGAGACATAACAATGGTCCTTCTGACCTCAGAGTCCATCCTGCGAATATCTCTTTGGAGAGGCTGGAGTTTACTCCCCTGGAATTTTCTATCTCTTTCATCTTTCATATTCTCCTTCTCATGGCTCGGAGACTCATGGGACTCGAAGTTTTCCTCTTCAAGGACTTTAAAGCTATTATCCCCTAAATTTTCAGCATTACTGTCAATGGTATTAATATTTGCTTCTTTGTTCTTATCAGTATCTGTCCCTTTAATCTCATTACCTTCTGTGTTATCAATATTCAGACCAGGAATAAAATTTTTCCCAGACTTAGGGATGACACAACTATCCTCTGGGTTTCCCTTAACATTAGTAATTTCGGGGTCCACCGTTTCCTTCACCACTGGGGTCTGGGTTGAGGGGGGCAACTCAATACTAGGATCCCGCTGACTATTCTGGGCATCTTCAATTTCAGAATCCAGAGGGATATGCTTCTTGCCATCAGATAACTGGATATGATGACAAGGAGGAATATCCAGAGCAATCTTATCCTCACCAGCAATGCCACTAGAATGTTTAGGTTTCTTCAAGACAACCGGGGAGTAAGAAGAAGACGGACCAGAAGGCAGAGGGGCTTTTTTGGGTTTAGAAGACTTAGGCAGAGA
>MU226169.1:2140858-2155755 GCA_018584345.1 Thuja plicata
TGTAACCTTTAACAGGGTTGGCTCCTCACAGAGCTCACTTCAGAAGAGTGAAAACTTGGTAGCATGTTACTGGTGTTTTTTCCCATATTGGGTTTCCACGTTAAATACTTGTGTCAACTTGTGTGAAGGCTTATGGTTTGTTTTACTGTTATGTTTCTACAAGAAATTTCATTAGACAGTAACCTGCATGATTAAAGATGTTGACATATGCTACTGCTGTCGAGTAGATCTAAAATACAGAAAGTTTTATTTGCTACATCTAGACCTAAGGATAATTGATTCACCCCTCCCCTCTCAGTTATTCTAAATTCATTATAACATAGGAGATCTAGGTATAAGTTGTAAACCTGATCTTAGAGTTAACATTATTTTTTATCAAAACTTGATGAAGTCAATCCATCTATAAATAGATGATGCAATCATTCATTATTATGGATGAATAGATGATGTGAAGAGAGAGGAGAACATGAATGAATTAGATGATCACATCTATGGATCAAATTGAGAGTTTCAAGAATAGGAACAGCAAAAGCTGAATTTGGTTAGCAAGAACCAAGAATAGAGCATACAGAGAATCAGAGGTATTAATCAATCACAATTAGGTGATAATATTTTTATTTAAACTAAATTGGATCTGTATCAGCAATAGGAGATTGCATTTACCAAGTCAATTTGTACTTTTCTATCATTATAACAAGTGGAGCAAAGTGTAAAAATCCCTTCAAGGAAGGTGGATTTAACCATCCAACAACAAATCTCTTAACTGAGTGCAAACTCAATAGTGTTGCTAAAGCTCTTAACAGAGTAGACTTTAACAGGTCTCCATTGACACTCCTAACAGGGTAGATCATCAAAAGTGATCAAATTGTAAGCCTTAACCGGCCCCTTCCAATCTGCAGATAGTGAAGATTTTGTGGGTGTCATCCCCACCAAAATTTTTACTTCCTCACAGAAGTTTTCTACGATATCATATCTTGTGTTATGTGTCAAATTACTTTCATGAATGTTCACATGTATGTTAATGTTATGATTTGATATAACTCACATCAAGATAGTTTAAATCAGATTGAATGGATATACAATTGATTACAAAGGTTAATTAATAAAAGGGATACAAAAGCTTTAGAGGTATTGATTCACCCCTCCCCTCTCAGTACATACTTTCCATTAATCCCAAAAATTGGTATCAAAGCTAAGTCTCTTCTTGAAAACCTTAAAGTCTTAGGAGAAAATATCATACAATGGAGAAGTATAGACTTGATAAAAATATTGAGAATAAAAATCCTGAAATTTAGATGTTCTTTGAACAGTATAAAGAAGCTAGAATCAGTATGAGACAACTCCTAGATGAAAGGAAGAATATGGCATCTCGTTGTAATGAGATAGATTATCATGAGGAAGAGATACCAAATTTATTTGAGTCTTCAGGATCAACTACAAGCAAAGCATCATATACATCAGAAGAAAGTATCATAATCCTAACTAAAATCAACCTACATCTAGCTAGACAAGTTAAATTTCTACAAATTGGTCAAGAGACATAGATGGTAAGGATGATTGATGTCATGAACAATGCTAGGCAAGATGAGAAAGAAAGAACACTAGCTATTGATGATAGAAGAAAGATCATAGAAAAGCTACAAGAAAAAGAGTCTGAAATACAAAGACTTACAAAGCATCACCATGAAGTTACAAATTAGATTATTCTTATGAATCAAGAGGCAAATAGATTAAATATTGAACTCATTGAAAGAATAGAAGCTATCGGTGAACTGAGGGATGAGAATGAAACTTTGAAACATGAAATAAGAATTCAGCAACAACATAATGAAATTATCAACAAAGATGAAGAAATCATTATAAGAATGGATGATTTTCTTGAAGGACAACGAAGAGTCAACAACAATACCGGTCTACATTTCACCAAGAATGGAGAGTCATCAAATCAAGTTGATCTAAAGATTATTTACACAAATTCAAGACCAAGAAAGCTTACATTCAATCACTGTGGAAAGAAAGGCCATACATCAAATGTATGCAGACACAAAATGAAAGGTATTCCTAAATTTACATCTTCATTCATAGGATTCTAGTATAAATGTAACAAGAAAGGACATAAAGCATATGAATGTAAATCTGAGATGAAACAACCAAAGAAGGAAACCTACATGGACAAATAATGTCCTACATGCAAAATGAATGGGCACACAACTCTTGAATTCTGGAAAAAGAAAAGGCAAGCATGGAAGCCTAAAGGTCAAGAAACTCCCTATCAACCGAAGAGAGTCGGTAATTAGTATGTATGGGACTACAATAATTGGACAAATTGTATAGCATGTGGAAGATATGGTCACATTGTTGCAAACTGCATGAGACAATGGACTAGAAAGTCTAGAGGCTGGACTAACCCCAAAATGGCATGCTTACACTATGATAAAGTTGGTCATCTCAAGAAACACTGCAGAGACAGAATGACAGAGACAAGCACATAGCCCAATGGAAACACCATTGAAGATACCCAGAGATCTCGAGACAAAATGTGGAGAAAAGCTTCAAGAAATGATGAAGCTAGAACGAGTAATGCAAATGGTGACACCCCATCCGATGATCCAGTGACATCACCACCCCTACCTAAGAAGAACAAGTAAGTATGGAACTACATTACCCATGTTATTACTCCACATCAATTCCATAATATGTTGATAAAATGCCAAATTAGCATAAGAAAGATGCATCATGGTATTACTTGTTAAAATATGTGATAACTATGCTTTTGGGCATATATACCAAAACTCGTTGGTATACACTCAAAGCTAAGATTGCCTACATTTACCAAGAAGTGTTGGTTAAAAGAAAAACTTGCTAAGTATAAACCAAGCCTCGTCAGTAAACAAGAAAATTATCAAGTTGTCAGTGACACCGAAACCTGTCAGTAAAAGCAAAGTGAACAACGACTTCTCTGAAACATTTTAAGTATCACTGAAGGAAGTAAAGTCTTCACTGATGAACTCAGTCTTCATACATTGAGGAGTTGGTAAGAATTTATGGCATGCATTTTAGGGCAACAGATATAGATAGGGCATCAGAACAACTCATTTGTTCATGACACCCAAAGTAGAGCGACCACGGCAATTTTTGAGTACAAAGCGATCACGACTCTACAAATAGCACTCCTAAGTAGATCAGGAATCTTTGCTACAGTAAACAGTAAGTTCCAAAGAACCGACAACTCTATTTTTATGCATTACGCAAGAAGCCCTAAATTTTTGAAAATGGCCTTGACCTCATGAACCATGAAATCCAAGAATGCAAAGAAAGATCAGTTCAAACTCATTAAGAATTTGCAATGTGAGGAACCTAATTACAAGATCCATCTGGTTTCCTCACAACTAGACGACGCTGGTGCATTTTCATGCATTCCAGCTAGGGTTTTACTGGTGGAAGATGTTCAATTGTTCATACACTGCAAGATTACAGAGATAGGAACATCAAAGGTTGAAGAAGCTTACAAGTAGTTGTGCAATGACCATGGAACACTTAAGGATGAGCACAAACATATCGAAGTGAAAGGGCTCACCAATGCCCTAATGTTTCTAAATTTTTTCAAAACCAAATGGATTTGGTTAGTGCTAAGCCAGATGCATAACAACAAGCTATGGATTGATGAACCGAAGGTAATAACCTAAGACATCATTCATGCGGTCACCGGTTACCCCATAGCCGATAAATTTAAGGCACTCAAGCATCCACCAAAGGCTGAGATTGAGAAAATAACTGGAGCCAAATGGGATAGCAAAGGACTAAAATTTACAATAATAATCGATGATGAGATCAAGTTCGGTGCATTTGTTCTAGGCTATAAATTCTTCTAGGAAAGCAGATTGAATAGCATAGCATCAGGTGCAGTGGACACAGCATTCAAAATTATAAAGAAGGGAACATAGTTAGATTTGTCTGAACTACTCTTGAATCAATAGAAGGACAATATAAAGACTATCAGGAATGCAAAGTCAAACACTTGTAAGTTTGGCTCACTAATAATGTGTATCTTCTTTTATTTTCAAGAAAAATTCTCATCAGTTGGAGATGTTAAATAGGACAGCACCAAACCAGTCACCATGCAAATCAGTGAGCACATAGCTATACTGGGTGATAACTTTGAGATAGTCATGGATGAATACTTTAATGTATTCAAAGACCGAATGCAAAAGAGGGTAAGAATCCCCGAGAAAATCATTGAACAATATAAGGATGAGATATGCTTCATAGTTGACACTGAAAATACATACATTAAGCCTATTGTACCAAGGACAGCATGGTTAGAACCATTAGAGTATGAGATCAACATTGATCTTGCAACTAAGGCAATTGATGCCTTGATCAATGAACCATTGGACAAGAAAAAACCAAAATTTGGAACATATGAAGAGGCCAAGACAAGAATAAAATCTAGCCTAGTTGTGAAGAAAATTGTCAGGAAGAAAGACAAAATGGTGAAGAATCTGAAGAAGATACTATCAGCAACCGAGGAAGAAGCTGAACAAGATGAAGAAGTTGAAAAGCAGGAAGAAACTGAAGAACAGTTATATGTCAATAAAGATGAAGGAAAGGATGACTCTAAGGAAACAGAGTCAGATTCACCACCTCCTCAACCAACTAAAAGGCCAAGGACAACAGTTGCTTCTAGGACAAGAAGCCAAACATCAAAATATTCTACTCCTTCACCTCTAAAGAAAGGAAAGGTTAGGACTTACAAGAGGAAATCTCCCACACTGAAAAGAGGACAAAACAAAAAAGGAAGGAAATTCATAAGAACCTTAGAGGATATAGAGGACACTGAGCAGGATGAAACTATTGAAGCATAAAGTGTCAAGGTAAAAGAACCTAACTCTACTGATGACATTTGTGTATATATTGCAAATTTTGGATCTATTACAGATCCAAACATTAGAAGATGGCCAAAACTAAATCCAGAAGATCAAAATAAAATTGAGGACACCATGATAGAAAAAATTTACAACTTCAATTATGTACAGTACAATTTGAAGGTAGTTATGTACCAAGGGAACTCTTGGATAGAATATACTCCCATTGGACATTTGCATTGAAGAATGAGAAATAAATAAGAGAGAGAGCACTTTTTTCTCTCATGCCACCTGAATAAAAGAAGGTTGAAATAGATGAAATGATGGAGAAGTACAAAAAAGAATTCTCAATGAAACTGAGAGCATACAAAATCCTTGAAGGAAAGCTTATAGAGCTTGAGCAGGACAGTCATAAGAAATGGTGCAAGATCATGAATAGACCTATTAAGGAGGAAATCCCCAAAAAAGACCTTCAACAACAAGATGTTGAAAAGGAAACTCAAGATGACACATCCATTGATTTAGATAAAGAAGAAGATGATACAATAGGCAACAAGATTGTAGATGTCGCAGATGAATCATGGCCAGATAACACAAATGACAACATTGTGGATACTAATGTCATTGACATTACTGATGACCCATCAGAGGAAGTGAATAAGGATGAAGATGTCACTATTGAAAAGGAAAAAACTGATGAGAAGGACACAATAGTTGATATTGCATAGGTGAACATTCTATAAAAACTGCCAATATTGATACAAGCTATCAATATCATGCAAGAATCAAGCAAGTCACCTGAGAAGGATACTCCAAAGGATGTAGGGAAAGAAGAAAACAAGGATAACAGTGATGGTCAAAAAGAAATCAGAGATACTCAAGATGTAACCGACACTAATAAGGTTACTGGAGGAGATAAGGAAAAGGATGCAGATACTCAAGATAAGAATGTTGAAATTAAGACTGATGAAGCAAAGGACACTAGAAGGAGACAAACCAAAAGTTGGTACTCCTAAGGAAATCGACAAGAGTGCTACCGACAATGTTAAGGTGAATGTGGAGACATCTGCAGATACCCGACGACCTGAAACTGATGCCAAGCAGCAGAAAGAAGCACAATGAGTCACTTAATTGAGCACAACAAAGAAGGCTGAGAAATTGGCAATGGTTTTACATTCTACTGAGTCACAAAAGAAGAAGAAGAAATCAAAGAAGAACAAGTTAGAGGTCACCCTGGATGAACTCATAGAAATACAAAAATGTGACCCCTCTAAACTTGACTTTGAAGCTTTATAGGAATATGGAGAGAAATGCAAAAGGAAGGCATTACAAGAGAAGCTGAACAAAAAACATAGGGACTCCATGGTACTGGAGACAACACGAGACATACTACATCAAATAGTTCCCAATGTTGATATTGATCAAAGAAAGCCAATACTTGATAAATTAGCTACCCTCACCAATGTAATCACAACTCAAAACATTGATGCTGAGAAGGCAATAGAGGAGAGAGCCGAGATGAAGTACCAACAAAACTCATAAAGAACATCAGCCAAGAAGTGGCAGTTAATAAGGTAAAGCTATCAGAATTCATCACTGAATTAGATCCAATAATATCTAAAGCTATAACCTTGATTCAAAAATTAAGCACTATAGAAAAGTTCACTAAGGAGAATAGTGACAAAATTGCAAAGCTGGATACTGATCTAGCAAATAGTGCACAAAGATTAACCATCGATGGAGAAAACGCAGTCAAACTGCATTATGAGAATATCATAGACATTAAACGGTTAAGGAAAGAGCTATGGGAGGAAGAAACACATTTTAGGGAAGAAGTAACCAAGATCCAAGATCAACTTCTACCAAACCTAGCACTACTCCAACAACACATCAGTTCCACAAGGCAACTAATAGTAACCCCAAAGATGTCTGTGGCAGACAACATCTATGATATGCACTCTAAGATTGCACTCAAGCACATGGCTCTAGAGAACCTCAAAGAAAAATGGGAGAAAATGATGGAAGACATGAAGTCTTCACATTCCCATATTTTTTATAAGCTCTAAAGGTAAAGACCTTTGCCCTTAATATCAAAAAAGGGGGGAAATGATGATATGTACATTCATTCCTTCAGATGGGCAAATGGTAAATATGATATGTATATGAGATAGTTATATGATGAAAATGATAGTATGAGTACAAAGGAGAAAATGATGAAAATATGTAGAAGGAAAGACATCGTATGTACATATATACCGGCATATACATAGGGGGAGTCATCAAATGACTAAGGATTATATATGTTGTATATACTTAACATTTTGTTAGTATTTTGCACATATCAATTTTTGATGCTAATATCAAAGGGGGGGAATGATGACATTAATTTTCCATTAGTATGCAAACAACACTTTCGGTAAGCTTACACCAAAATAAAGGACATGAAAAAACCAAAGATAAGATACTAAGAGATCACCAAAGATAACAAAGCACAAAGAGAACCGACAACACAAGTTAGTGTGTAAACTGAAATCACAAAGTAGAAAGATAAAGTGGAACCCGACAGAGGAACCCGATACTCAAGTTATAGTACAAACCGATGAGATAGTTATAGAGTAACTGACAGAACAAAACTAAAGGACAGTCAGGCATGACCAACAGATAGAATCAAAAGTCATTTGTAGCCCACAAAAAGTGGATCAAACTTCCATGTCAGATAAATAAAGTGTATTCTATTTATAGGATATTTAATTGTTTTAAATCCATTTCTTTAGGGACAAGATACATGAATGTAAGTGCTTTAATCAGTCTAACTAATTTAAAACACATAGACTAGGAGATCTAGGTATAAGTTGTAAACCTAATCTTAGAGTTAATATTGTTTTTATCAAAACTCAATGAAGTCAATCCATCTATAAATAGATGATGCAATCATTCATTATTATGGATGAATAGATGATGTGAAGAGAGAGGATAACATGAATGAATCAGATGAGCATATCTATGGATCAGATTGAGAGTTTCCCAAATAGGAATAGAAAAAGGTGAATTTGGTTAGCAAGAACCAAGATCAGAGCATAACGAGAATCAAAGGTATTAATCAATCATAATTAGGTGATAATATTTTTATGTAAACTAAACTGGATCTGTATCAGCAATAGGAGATTGCATTTACCAAGTCAATTTGTAATTTGCTATCATTCTAACAAGTGGAGAAAAGTGTAAAAATCCTTTCAAGGAAGGTGGATTTAACCATCCAACAACAAATCTCTTAACCGAGTGCACACTCAATAGTTTTGCTAAATCTCTTAACAGAGTAGAATTTAACAAGTCTCCATCGATACTCCTAATAGGGTAGATCATCAGAAGTGATCAAATTGTAAGCCTTAACCAGCCCCTTCCAATCTGTAGATAGTGAATATTTTATGGGTGCCATCCCCACCGTAGTTTTTACTTCCTCACAAAAGTTTTCTGTGATATCATATCTTGTGTTATGTGTCAAATTACTTTCATGAATGTTTCTATGAATCTTCACATGTATGTTAATGTTATGATTTGATATAACTCACATCAAGATATTTTAAATTAGATTGAATGGATATACAATTGATTACAAAGGTTAATTGATAAAAGGGATACAAAATTTTTAGAGGTACTGATTCACCCCTCCCCTCTTAGTACATACTTCCTATTAATCCCAATAGGTGATGCTATGCTCTGTTGCTCGGTGTCCGCAGAAAACTTTAGCTCTTTCCTCAACTTGATTGATCAGGACTGTATGAAGTTCCTCTTCATCCGTTTCTCTTTAGCATCCTCTTTTCATTCATTCACCCTCATTCAATTGGTAATGAATTAAGTTGTCTCTTTATAGACATGATATCACCGTTGTTAGGTTCTTGATTTTCTTGATCTTGGCATGATCCACAATTCTCGCCAATTAGATTTAAAGCAAAACTCTAGTTTTATCTTGCAAAGATCTTCTTGCCAACTGGACAAAACATCTTTAAATCCTTTACTTATCTATGGCTTTATCTCTTTGATGAAAACAAATATAACTACCATTTAAGTCCATATTTAGCTCTGCCAACTAGATATTTTATTATCTTTGAACTCAAGTTAATTTCGGTGTTTTAACTCTTTGATAGCTTCAGTCAACACTCTAGTTCTCCTCGGGCTTCTCCGTCGGGTTACACTATGTTTTTGGCTATCATTTATGCTTGTGATTCTTCTTGTCGGTAATGCTCATCAGTGTTCTTGCTCGGGCATCACTATAATTTGACTTTCGGTAATCTTTGTTCGTCAGGTTCCACTAGTTGTCGGTGTTTGAAGTCACATTGTGAATGCTTGTCTTTTGTGCATTACTGAAAGCATAATCTTTATCTCTCTAATTCTCTAAAGTCTTTGACACTTTGATTATAACCGATTAGATTATATCAAGTTGACATCAATGAAAATACAATCCATTAACTGATTTAATGTCTTGCATTGTCCTTCTACATTTTGGTGATCAACTTAACATTTTCAAACATTCAATCAGTTACATGTCAGCAATTCTATCTCATATTAACCACCTAGTATAGTCTGAAAACAACTATAGCCTATGGAACCAAAACAACTGGAACCTCCTAGAGCCAAGAAATCTGGAACTCTTTGAGGAGACCAAAATTGGAACCTTTATTCTAAGAAAAAGAAAAGCATAAGTAGAAGGAGAAACAAACTATAATGATTTTCTAACTGTCATTTGTCTCTTCCCTCCAAAACCATTTTATTCTGCCAAATATCTTCCCCTTTGAATCTGAACAAATTCGCTCACCTTTCAATTGACTTGGAACTACTTGGAAAATATCTCCCATCTTTAAAGAACTGAATTCTAATTTTCCTCACAAATATCTTCTTTGCTCTTCCTTTGAAAACTGCCTCAAAAACCTTCCGTGAAAGCCTTTGAAATCTAATTTTCTCATTTATCCTCTTTTCCTTTGAAACTTTATCTTCCCGTGAGTGTTCTTTTATATTTGCAAAATAACATTTGAAAAAACATCATTTCAATCCTCTATTTTAACTGTGCAAATTTTTAACACTATTACAGCATTTTCAATAGTCTGTGCATTCAGCACTATTCTTATTATCATTTAAAATTGCACATTAATTTATTTTAACCCGCACATTAATCTTTATTATTTCTGCACTTTCGTTTCCCTTTTTCTACATTTTTTGCCCAAACTGCACCAGGTTTCTCCAAGTGTCATTCACCCACTAGCTGCATGGTCCACCTGGGCCGCTACATCACCTTCCTCTTCCTGGACCTGCCACCTGTCGCAGTGCCACATGTCGGCTGGGTGCAATGCCTTAAAGATTAACTTTCATGCATCTTTCCTTCAAGCCATCACACCAACCATTGATTTCTCTGCCTCTGGATTTCTTCCCATTTTACATGCCTCTCTTACAAGCCCTCCATGTTACTATCACCTAGATCCACCTACCTGCACCCTACTATCATCCCTACCACATGTCGCGCAGGTGTAATGCCTTGATGATATCATTCGTACATCTTTGGGCTAAGGCATTGCACCTACCGTTGATCTATGCTACCTCAAGATTCATGCATGATCTGAAGTTTCCTTTGCCATGTCATCTGCCACCTCACCTCTGTGGGCCCTACCAAAACTATTTTTTCTTCCACCGAGGTCACTCACCTGGCCAGGCACAGTCACCAAGGAGCTCTGCCCGAGTGCATTGTCTAGAGCCTCTAGGCTCTTCTCTTCACAATACTATGTGTGTGTTTTTGCTTATAAACATTCAAATTCTCCCTCCCACCACCAATGTGGGATAATTCCCTAGAATTTTTTTCAAGCTCCCTCGCATGCGCGCCCAAAATATTATTTGTTATACCTCCTCCGGTCAATGCAGAATTCCCTTGGTTGAGGGTCCCGCCTATGAGCCTCTTGTCTCTTCACTTCAAACTATGATGTGAGTGTTTGCATATATAAATATTTTAAAACTCTCACCCATGAGCAATGTGGGACAAAACATTTTAAAAACTCCCTTCAAAATAGCCCACACAACCTTCTGAGAAGCATTTGTTAATACGTATTCAGAATAATTGAGAGGGGGTTGAACCAGTTATCCTCAGGTCTAGATGTGCCCATATAAAACTTTAAATCAACTTCAACAACTCAGATATGCTTGGCAACAATAAACAATAAAAGTGTACAGTTTACTGTACTAATGGAATAAGCTTGCAAAAACTTAACAGTAAAACACAACAATAACATTCACACATTTTGACACCATGATTTAACGTGGAAACCTAATATGGGAAAAACCACCAATAACATGCTACCAAAATTTTACTCTTAAGAAGTAATGCCCTATGAGGAGCCAACCCTGTTAAAGGTTACAAAACAAACTATCAAATGTGACCTGGTTAAAGGATTTAATCACCCTGTTAGGAGTGGCCGTGTTAGAGGACTTAGAACATTCCAATCTGAATGTCACCGTGTTCAAAGGATTTATACACTGACTGTTAGGTCAACCTGGTTAAAGGATTTGAATTGATATAATGGTTAGAAAGAAATCAATAGGTGTGATCTGATTCATACAACTTACTTTGCAAATCCAGATCCAGTTTTAGCTCTAATGCTAATTCACTGAGTGGCCTCCATTCTCATCTCAAACTTCAGATCTACTTGGAAATCTGTCAATCAATCTCTCTCTGCTTCTCTGTTCAACCTTCTCTTCTTAGGTCTTGTCAATCAGTCAATTAACCATGCAACACTTTGCATTCCACTTTGATATCTTAACAATAACCACAGTAGGTTATATTATACCTCTTCATCTAGGTTAGATAAATGTTTTGCCGCTTAACCAAGATCGTAGATCTTAGGTTAGGTTAGATCCAACGGATCTTTCCATCTTTACATTTAATTTACTTCTCCAATATAGTCATTAATTAACCATTGAATCCATGCACTAATAATGGTTTCCCATGCATTAAATAAATATGGACCAATCTTAATTAATAATGCATATCCCAATAAAATCAATTATGTCGACCATAGATCTCAAATCTCATCAATAAACAAAATACTAATGCTCGGTATTTCACTATCTCCCTCGACATTTCACTGGCGCTCAACATCATCTTTTCTTTGCTTGGTATCACCTTTCACTTTGCTCAGCATCGACTTTGCTTTGCTCGGCATTGACCTTCTAGTGAACTGTCAGTGCTAGATAAACAATGTATCACTTTGCCAAAGTGCCAGATGATCAAGTACCCTAGTTTATACTCATAACTCAACCATTTCCTTGGTCTTCTTGTTATCCCATTCTTTTCAAATCTTCATCAGTCAATGGATAAGGTACTCAAACATATAGTGATAGTCTCACCTGTTAAGGTTTGACATCAATGACAAAATAAGAATTGTCTACATTGTAGCAATCTTTCCAACAATCTCCCTCTTTGGCATTGATGGCAACACTAAACTATAAAATAATAATTTCCAACCAAAGTTACCATACAATCCAAAAATTGCATGTGTTCCTGATATGAACAAATCTTTATTAATGTCTTTAGCTTCATTTTGACTCCCTCTGTGTCTATAGTCACACTGATTTTTTCTTATCTAGCTCCCTCTTTCAATAATATCTCCCTTGTATTTTTTCTTACCTGTTGTTTTAGCAATAATCTCCCTCTTTGACAACAATGCCAAAGATTGACATCTTCATCATATAGATTCTTCTGTTCTAATCTTTGTATCATGTTGTTCCTATCATCTTTATGTATGACTGATCTACTTTTCTATTCTGGTTTTCCACTTCACAGTTTTTAGGCAGCAACCTAAAAATGTGACTTACTGTGCATCAATGTGTCAAGTGTTCTGATTAAAAAATTTGATGCAATAGTATCATTCCCAACTAGTTAGCCTCAGCTAGGGGAATTACCGCCAATTTACCTCTTAGATACTCATGAGCATCCTTGAGTAACTCTTTTGTAAATATGTCTGCCAACTATTCCTTAGTGTTCACATATTCCAGTCTCACTTCCTTCTTCTATAGCAGCTCCCTAAAGTAATGATACTTGATAGCTATATGTTTTTTCTTAGAGTACATTACAGGATTTTTAGAAATATTAATGGCACTCATGTTATCACAATATATGACAATTGGTTCTGTGATTTCCTCTTTCATACCTTTCTGTAGTATCTTCAACCACACAATGTTTGAACAGTTAACTGCTGCTACCACATAGTCGGCTTCAGCTGTAGATTGTGAGGTGCAATTCTATTTCTTTCTTATCCAAGAAACTAATCTTTTCCCCAAAAGAAATGCTCCACCTGTGGTGCTTTTTCTATCATCAACATTACCAACCCAGTTAGAATCAGTATAGACTCTGAGTTCAAACTTGTCATTCTTTTTGTAATATACGCCATAGTCTTTTGTACCTTTCAAATATCTCAGTATTCTTTTTACTACCATAATATGTGTCTCTTTTGGATTAGCAACAATTCCAACTGCTAATGCAATATCAAGTCTATTGTGTACAACATATTGTAGCTTACCAATCATTGCTTTGTACAGTGTTTGATTTACCTCTTTTGTATCATCATTCTTCGTCAACTTTTGTCCAGTATTCATGGGTGTACTTACTAGTTTTGAGTCTTCCATACCTAAATTTTTTAGTATCTCCTTGATATATTTTGATTGTGTAATATAGATACCATTCTTCATTTGATGTATTTGTAGTCGAACAAAGAATTTTATCTCACCAAACATAGACATTTCAAATTCAGTTTGCATCTCCTTTGAAAATACTTTACATATCATATCTTGTCCATTGAATATGATGTCATCCACAAAAATTTCAGCCAATAAAATTCCTTTAACTTGCTCTGTCTTCAAATACAGATTGTTGTTGTCATTAGTTCTTGCAAATCCAATCTTCATCAGATAATTGTGCAATCTTTCATATCATGTTCTTGGTGCTTGCTTCAGTCCATATAATGCCTTGTACAGTCTGCAAACCATGTTCCTCTTACTTGGGTCAACAAATCCATCATCTTGTTCAATATATACTTCTTCTTCTAGTATCCCATTTAGAAATTCAAACTTCACATCCATTTGATAGACTTTAAATCCTTTATAGGCTGCATATGCAAGTAGGGTTCTCACACCCTCTAATCTTACAACTGGGGTGAATGTCTCTGCATAGTCAATTCCTTCCTCTTGTGCATAACCCTTGCATACCAGTCTTGCTTTATTCCTTGTGACCTCTCCATGTTCATTTAGCTTGTTTCTGAATACCCACTTAGTACCAATTACATTTTTGTTTTCAGGTCTAGGTACTAGTGTCCATATCTTGTTCTTTTCAATCTGGTCTATCTCTTCATTCATGGCTTGGATCTAATCTTCATTGTCAAAAGCATCATTTACTGTCTTAGGCTCAAAATCACACAACAAACATGTGTCTTCTCTTAATTTTCCTCTTGTCATGACTGTAGATTCCTTTGCTCCCATGATTTGATCAGGTTTATGGTTCCTTCTTACATATTTTTCCAAAGTAGGCTCTTTCTCTGCTTCATTTTGATCTTTCAAGTTCAGTTTAGGGTAAAACTGTGACTCGGCATCTCCATCAGATAGCTCGGCAGTCACTTCTTGTTGCCTGACAATGTCATCCTGTGTCTTGTCAGGCGTAGACTGTTGCTCCGCAACTTCATTTTAAGTTTCATTAGAATCCTCTTCTTCAGGATATGTGAATGATCTGTAACTTTCAGGCTTAATCATGCTTTTAGCTTCATTTCTTTTTGCATATTCATCAATTCTAACATTTGCACTTTCCACAATTTTGTTAGTATTAGAATTCAAACATTTGTATGCCTTAGTCTTAGTAGAATATCCAAGAAATATTTCTTCTTCTCCTTTAGCATCAAGTTTACCATTTCTGTTATCCTTCAGTATAAAACATTTTCTCCCAAAGACTTTGAAATAACTTACAGTAGGTGCATATCCATACCATAGCTCATAAGGTGTAGAATT